>CM032888.1:23653901-24151401 GCA_019176425.1 Megalops atlanticus | reverse complement strand
CACCCCGACACTGTGCTGCTCTAACATCCCAGATTCCCATTTTGATGCCTTTCGACAGTCTGCGCGGGTTTGTGTGGGCAAAATTAACGGCTGTGTTTAACGGGCTGCCTAGCTGATTTAAAGACATGACTGTTGCAAGGTTCAGTGGAGTAGGTTAATTTACCTCTGGCGTAAACAATCAAGCCATTTTTTAACAAAAAAGAACTACTTTGACTTGGCATTGGAAGAGGATGTGGAACTGGAATTAAACTGGAAATCTGGATCAAACTTGTAGAGTGTTGCCCCATCCCTGTGGTTGATTTGCACTTGGTCCCTACTCTGTTCAAACAGTGGCAGAGGCAAGGTTTCAAAGCCTTCATAGGAGGTAATGGAAGACCTTACACGCTTGTAAGAATCAGCCTTATTCCATCACCTGCTAGCATGTATTCATTTTGCATACCACACACCCATTTTTAGGTCAAAATACGTGGGAAAGAAAGCATATGAAAATCTATGCCAAACTGGCAAACCTGATAAGGAGTGAGGAGTTTCCTCATTTATTCACATGCAGGCAGCATTGCTCCCAGATCCTCCCCCTGTCACAAATTTAGCATAACGTAATCTGAGTTTTGTTTATACCCGCTCACTTATTAGCATCACAACATGTCATGCCACAGTCAATTCTTCCCTTTACCACAGGTCGAGGATCAGACTGCCCACCCCAGTACTGATTTGAGCTATTGAAGATTAAAGGTGGTTATGTCCTGTTCACACTAACAGATTTCATGCATAGCAATAAGTTAGAAGGCAGCAGACAGGCGTGAGTGTGAACGCAAAAGTAATTAGCATGTAGCTCCTTCTTGACAGGCGCTGCCAGTGTCTTGTGGGATGGTAGGAATAGATCTCGGCTGTGGTCCCAATCCACATCTCTGTGTACTGTCCTCTTGAAAGGCATGACGGGACCCACAAATGATTACCTCTTTCACTGGATGCCTTACCATTTGATTACTATGTTAATGTGGAGCAATGCACTAAATAATGCCAAGCATGAAAATACCTTCACTGTGTAAACACCTGACTGAGCTGTTCTTTTGTCACAAACTCGCTCGCTACCAAGCCAAAGCAGGAGTGAATTAACAAAATAATACAGAAATGAGAAAGTATGAGAAAGAAAGAACTTCATTTGGCTTGCAGTACTTACTTACGGTTTCACTCTTAGGATATGCATCCTTTAACACAGCTTGAGGTGACAGAGCAACAGATGACATCTTGTACTAGATGAAGTGAGCGTTGTTATTGCAACTTGGTCCTTTGTAAACAAAACGGTTGAAATTGATAAAGAGGCCATTCATTAAATGAATATTGACACTGAACAGAATAGATAATGTGATTTAATCAGATAAAACAAAGGGCAGTGTCAGGAGCTTGTGTATTTTGCATTTTTGGGTGAGCACACCATTCTAAACGTGTGTCTAAATGTGTGCGAACCACGCAAAGTCAACCTCTTATGAGGCTCAAAGAAAGCACGCTCAAGCTAATTCATAATTTAATTAACCACAGTAACAGTTTGGCAGTTACTGCATCTTTAAGAAAAGTATGCTATTTATTCAGTTACTCTGCTTTGTAAAGTCATTACAAGATGACTTTCTTCCTTTTTTGGATGTCTTGATACATATTTTATTGAATTGCATATGCTTTATTTTTTTAGGTTGATGATGATGAGTTCTATTTGCAGCTCTTGAAACAAATTTTCAGGTCATTTCATGCTGGTCATTTTTATGTGTAAACCTAATTAGAGGTGTTTGTGTTCCATCAATTAAATTTTCTGTCATATTTACAAACCTAGATGTGCTGAGGAACAGACAAAGCTCCTTCTTTAGTCAGGTCTGTGTCACTCAGCATAAAATGCCAGTCTTTACTTTGAAACAGATATTACCCATGCCAACATATGCACTTCATTTCCTCCAAAAACAGATGACAGGATGTTTTGGGAGTGGAGGAGTAGGCTGGAACCCCTCAGGCCTCGCAGATATTTGTGGGTTGATTCAGCCCAACTTATTCTCTGAAACAGGATGTCCTGCTAGGTAATCAAAGCTTGACCAGGAGAATGAACACTTCTCAGGAGGAATATGAGGAGCAGGGAGCTGACCGTTTGACTTCTTCGATTCTAAGATGAGTGATGTGGTCTTTGTGCCCCCATCCCCCCACACCCCACCCCCCTTTCTGGAAGACAGAAGCAGTAGGAGACAGGGATGCACCCTTCCCTCTTCCTTCTGTGAATTCTCTTCTTTAAAAGTTGCTTTTAGCCTTGCTGGTATGGATACAGACAGAGATGGAGACATGCAGGGAATCTTGCTACACCGGTTAGCACTGCGCTCCACTCTCTGACAGCAGAATTCTATGAAAGTTGACAGTTCCACTGGAAATGAGAGTAATGCTGTTTGCCAGACTAGACACACGTCCTGTCACAGTTGAACACTTCTAATGCCAGGACTGCTTGGCAGGCTGAGGTGGACAAGGAACCTTTTTATTAAAAAAAAAAAAAAAAATGCAGTTGTGTTTCTTATTTTGCCACCACGGCTTTTTCATGGCTGGAGATACACACAGCTCTGAGGAAACCTTCACCTTGTTCAATGGACACTGCCCTGTTCCATATTTGCAAGACCAATGCCAGATACCACCTGCATTGACTTGCCTAAAACTGCACTTTTTTAAATTTTGCATATTTTCCCCTAATAAAGGAAATGAAAAAAAAAACTCTGATTGCTAGTTTGTAAATATGGGTGGGTCTTTCACTCCAGAAAGAGGATATTTGAATCGTAACATGCTGCTGCTGTCAGAAAAACTGCTAGTTTAAAGCGAGGCTGAATATACAACTGTTCCCCCCCGTGCACCTTCTCCAAATCTTTTGGATGTTTGCAGCCGACAAACAACTAGTGCTTGAATCAGAGACTTCACTTGATGTGACAAATCTCAGAGAAGTGTTGTCTGGGGGCCAACGAGAGAAGCAACAATGAAAAGAAAGGAAAATAAATACATAAACAAAGATGATAAATCTTTGAATGGCTTGCTTGACTGAACCATTCCCCCGTTGAACTTTACAGAGTTTATTTTTAAACTGAACCCGCAAAAAAGCTTTTAAAAAGCACTGCAAACAGCTATCAGAAGTTTTTATGGTGTAAGCACTGCAGGGTGGTCTCCGCGTGCTCAGCGCAGCCTTGATCACCTACTGCTGGGGAATCAGCCTGATAGCATGTGGCACTTGTAAACAGAAAACAGCGCTAGCTGTGATAGACACACGGCACAGAGCAAGCATGAAACAACACCTTTGGATTTACAGTATGGCTTTTAAAAGGTGACATGTAAGCCTTGCTATGAGAAACAATTAAAAGAATAAACACATTGCACCTGTCTGTCACCATTACCTGTCACCTGGAAGATGTGCTCGTACAGATGCGGTCGAAAACAATAGCATGCATTGTCTTTGTCGTTTTCACAGCTGAGGTAACCCCCCTCGCCCCTGTGAAGTCAGGTCAGCACGTCTGCAGTCGCTTCACTAAGTCGTGACTGTCCCACAGATCTAATTTCACCTTGCAAGCCTTGATATGCGTTGGTGGTGTTGTGTGTGAGCAGCTGCAGTACTCAAGCCTACCAGCTGGGGGTGATCTGCCCAGTCGAGTTAAGCAAGCTCAGACTGCTCCTTAGAACTGTACTCCTTTTCAGTGACTTGTGTTATTTCCAGAAACAGCAAATATCTTTCCTATTGCTTGCGTGCAAGGAGTGATCCCTGTAATTATGTAATCCATGCATTTTTCCTTCGTTATGCTATTGAAATAGAGAATTAAAATTTGAAGTGCATGCATTAGGAAGTGCATGCTTGTTTCTACAGTATGTGCCTGCAGCCAGTACTGAAGACAACATTGTGTTGTGCAGGAAGGACATTTTTATTTTATTCTTTTTTTTGCAGGTAGAATGTGGTTGCACTGTCATTTCTTCACTGTCCTTTGAATACTGGAATCACATATGTGCATGATGTTCCTCTCAAGATAGGAAATATCTCGATTTGGAGAGTGAAGTACACTGTAGTATACAGGTGTCAGAATTGTGTCTGTCTAGGAAAATTTGATGTTGTGTAAGCAATTGGTTCTTTCTTTCAGTTGCAAAACAGCAGATGAAATGGATGTTTATTTTTTTCTTCATTTCTTCTTATATAACCAAGTAATGTCTGCAGATGAACTCTAACGTGGAACAAAACATGTAAATGCAGTGTTTTTATACAGTCCTTTTTTTAGTGTGACCATGTGAATTGGTCATGCTGTTTGAGCTTGCCGTGGTGTAACTGATGTTCCAAAGAAGTTATTTCAAACATAAATTAGTAACTCATGTTAATGAATTTTTTTTTTAGTGTCTCGGTGATAATTTGTGCTTTCAAGGCTACAAAGTCCTGTCGTCATCGCCATTGGCTTGCTGGTTCACTATCTTTTTCTGCCTCCTTTTTTCTTCATGATGTCTCTGTTTTTTTTTTTTTTTTTACAATGTACACAGTGTAGACTGTGGAATTCCCAGTTTCTCAACTGCATCTTTGGTTCTATTGGACAACAGCAGAAAGTCTGTTATTTTTTACACTCATGTGTGACTGACATCCAGGCACTTAAACTTTTTTTTTTCTTTTCAAAATACTGTTTTTAAAAGGTGTAGTGGTAAATAACTCCAGATACAAGATCCTCTATTAAAATTCTGAAAGCGTTTTTTAAACTAATGTGCCGCTGCATTTGGTTAAGTGTCATATTACAAGTTGTTAGGGAGTCCAAAACATCCCTGTAAGTGGATGACTTCATTCTTCCAAACAGAATTCATAAACTGCCTTAAAATTATTTTGTCTCAGTGTTTTTGAGCACAATATGCAGTTGATTCTTGAATTACCATAAATTGCATAAAGTGCACTGTAATTGGACAAAGAAGATAAAGTGACAGATATTGTGGTATGTAGCATAGCTTTACAGTGGCACAGTAGGCCTCAAATTGCTATAGAACCAGCACGGTGTGTGTTTCATCTTGTGTAGAAAAGTACAACTTTACTACAGTAGAGCATTAAATGAAGTCTTTTAGAGTCAACTCCTACATCATGATTACATACTATTTTCTTCTCGTCCACATGCAGAGTCTTTCATTCAGCTCAATCTTAATTATGGCAACATCATAATTGCCTTCTGTTGGTACAGTCTGCACAATAATCATTTCTTAAAATGTTCAGATGTAAACACTGTTGTGCATATTGTGTGGTATGTTGAAGGGTTTAGTTAGTCCCAGATTACGGATTGATTGGTTGATTGATTGATTTATTCATGAGCTGATTCATTGTCGTCAAGAAACATCAGGCTGCCGAATGCCTGTATGTAGTCATTTATTTCAGAATCCTTGAGTTTTTAATGGTGAAGTTGAGTTGGCAAATTTGAACTTTTTTATGCTGAAGCATTCTGTTGATAAACAAATGTGTAGCAGGCATTCATGGTGCTGAAAATGAAAAGCTTGTTGTAAATGAAACAGTCAGTAATCAGGGCATTATGTGCTAATGAGTTTTTAAAAATCAGTGTATACAAAAAAGAAAGATAAAGCATTGAACAATAAAAAACCAACACATTTTATTAGAAATGAAAGCAAAATGGATGGATTCAAGCCTTTGAAAGTCTATACGAAGGACTGACCTTTTATAGCTTGACCTTTGAATCCTCTCCCTGTTTTTCTTCCAAATACATTGTGGGGGTTTTCCATATATGTGTATCTGCAAGGACTGCAAGGTAAGAGTCGGCCTTACCAATTCTCAGACTTTCTGTAGTTGCGTGCACAAGGTGAGGGTGAAAAGAGCATACCTAACACATAATGCGTACAGGCGGTGACCTGAATTATGGCTGAGCTGAGAAAAAAAGCAAAAAACAGAATTATGGGACAACTTGTCTGTGCTTTAGTCCTTTGTATGGACTTGCAACAAAAGTGTTTGCAGCTTCAATTCTTCTTTTTTGTCATATTTTTTAATAAACTCAACAATTGTAGATTTTTTTTTCTTACTCTTTTTTTTTTTTTTTTAAATGATTTCAGCACTGTAATGGGTGAGAGTTTACATGGTGTCCAGTTGTTTTTACAGCAGCATTCAGGGTGTTTGTGCTCCATATGCCTTTGAAAGTGAAAATTCACAGAGTCCTGCCTTTGAACACAATATTCTTTATATTCCATGATAAAGCACCTTTGTAAAGCATAATTGAGCAACTGTCAGAGAAAAACAGTATTACCTTGGTGTCAAGCCACTCACACTCTCTGTTGGGTGAAAAGCGGTTCCTTTTTCTTTGTATCACAGATTGTTTTTTTTTTCTCACTAAATTGATGTCCTATAGAAGGCATTGCAATTGTCTATTGTGAGGAAAAAAAGTTTTATTGGTTGTCTCCATTTGGTACGGTAGTTATCAGCTGGCATTGATTTTCAAACAAAGTATTCTATACTTTTTTAAGCTGTCGGCCCTTAATTTGCCTTTGTGTGTAGCTTTTTTTGGTAAATAAATAATAAAAGTGTGCCAGATGTAAGACTGGAGATTGGAACACATCCCTGTTGCTTTCCCAGATGTATTCAGTATGGGGGCATATCAACCCATCCCAGCCTATTAGCATACAAATCCTGGCCTCCTGTGGCAGCCCAGCAGAGTCACCCAGGGCCTGAGGCAGGCCACAGCTTTGGCAGAGGGGTCGGGGGCGGGGGACAGGTTTGGCCGCCCTTGAATGAATCTACTTCACGGAAGTTATGCACAGCTGCGGCAGAGTTCCTTTGTGGGAGGTCACATGACGCGGGATAACCTGAACAGTTCTCTCCACAATCTCTGTGGTTAAGATGAGTGGGTGTGCAAGAGTGCATAAGGTGTTTGCTGGTAGGGGTGTGGTCTTGCAAAGCATGAAATTAGGAGTCAGATGCTGTAATCATGCGTGGGGTACTAGTAGCTTTTTCGACAGAAGTGCTGTTGTCACACTGACAGCCCTTGGGAGGCGGGTTAGATTGTCTACTGACCGCCTGGGACTTAGAGGATGTTTTGACAGTGAGAATGTGTGCAACTGCGACAGCAAGGGAATCTGATAGCCAAGATAATGAGATTTGTCATAGGAACGTGTTGGAAATTGAGTTTTTCTCTGGGTGATCCCTGTACGCCAGAGATAAGCCCCTATTGTGCTGTTACAATGATAGGTGCAAGTGGTCATAATATGAGCTGAAGAAAAGGGGTGGTGGGTTTCTGGCAAAAAAAAGAGAAGTGTACATGCACATGACTTTCTTATAATAGTATTGCGGCTCAAAAAGTCTTTTGCTTTGCAGGACCCCTTTCGCCTCAAGCCTTTGAAGGTAGACTCGGGCAATGCCATTTTTAGAACTGATTCATTGTTTGAAGCCCATTAATTTGCCGATGTTGAGGCGTCATTAATAATTTAATAGCAGGAAAATTAATATTCACAAATTGTGCCTAATTAACGTGCATGAAAACCTTTTAGACAAGAGAGTGGGCAGTGATGGACCGTAAGGTCTGACCTCTGAGATGTCTGGCGGTGGGTCCCCACGGCGCCGCTGGAGTCAGATTCCCCCGTCACCTGACAAGGGAGCATGGCGCAGCCACTTTGCAGCTACAACCAGCCTCTCGCTGGTGTCTCAAAGCCCTTTAGGGGGCTGACTTCCAGCGACAATGCATTCTATAAAGTGTAATTGGTTTGTAATGTAAGTACCAGCTTGCGCTAGTTAAAACAGATGGCGAATCATTTCAAATCCCATTTCTCATGTTTGCAGTGGATATCAATAATGAGAGCAGTCCCCAAACCTGCTTTGACCTTTGGTCGTGGCGATACATGTCATTTGAAAAATTGAGATCGGGCAAGTGACATTTTTCAATTCACAGGAAAGGGAGAGCAGGTCCTTATCAAGGCTGTCAATCACAGCTTATCCCATCCCGGATGCTCTGTTGCAGACAAATGATATCACGCCGAAATGGGAAGCATTGCATTGCAAAAGGCGTGGTGTTTATGCAGTAGGCACACATTTTTTTGTTGTCTTGAGGAGGGCATTGTGATACACCGCGGTCTGTGTTGCTCTCCTTCCTGTTCAAGCCTGCTACGTATTGACTGATGCCTGAAAAGCGTGTTTCTGGTCCAAATGCCATGATAAGTATCTCAGCCGCTTTCAGCCCCCCCTGCATGTCAATGGGAGCACAAATTGATTTTTACACGAGATGCAGTCGTTTTTATCATTGGTCATATCAATATGTCATTTATAACCCTGGCCTGACATGAAGATCACAGCACTCTTAATTGGATTGCGCTGGGTCCATGAGAAAAGATTCTCCTGCACAGACCTGATGCATAGTGCTGTGGCATGAAAATCTTTTAACCCTCCTGACTGATTTATCCTGTGGAAGGTGTGGGCCAATCTGTCACCTAGGTGCTCATGGCTTTTCTTTTCTTCTCTCTGTTTTCTTGCGAATAAAAATGCAGATAATGTGTTCTGCAGTGCCTTTAATCTAATTTTGCCTTCTTAAAAGCAAATGGGCAACTGTCCCTTTTTAATTCTGAGCCTTCCCTGCCTGTATTGTCTCTCTCTCTCTCTCTCTCTCTCTCTCTCTCTCTCTCTCTCTCTCTCTCTCTCTCTCTCCCCATCTCCCCCCTCCCTCCCTCTCTCTTTCTCGTTCTTATTCTCTGCTTGCACACATCTCTGCCCTTGTCGGGCTGATGAAATCACTGCTGTGCTGCAGATTATCAAAACAGCCCATTACCCTCATGGACTTCAGGATGCTCAGCCCAGTGAAACCCATTGGCACACCACTGCGCCAGGCCCGTTCGCAGTTGCCTGTAGCAACAACAGTCTGGGTAGAACAGGGGGGAGAAGGGGAGCCAGTTACTGCAGGAATCTCTGTGGAACACTGATTTTGGATCAATTCACACAGCCTAAATGGAGGGCTGGGGCATCAGATTGGTAGTATTGTGTAGCACCAGGGACACAGAAGCAGGGCTGTGACATCTGACTGGAGATTTTTTAGATCTGATGTTATTGCCGCTGTTTTATCATTCTTTCTCCTGAAACATTTTTTTACTTTGATTCTTGGTACTCGTCCCTTTTTCTCGTTCTCTGTAAGGGTTTCATGAAAGCGTGTTTCGTCCTCGGACAGTAGTGGTTTTCAGACACAACCCCGATCTCAATTCTAGCCCTGTATTTTCAAAACAATTCTAGTATGTCTCAAGTATGACCTTTCTCTTGCACCTTGACAATTTGCATTTTTCCTCTTGTTTTGGCCAGTGATACAAACCAGCGTTGTGTGATCCATATTCAAATTTATTCAAATCAGCTGCACCGTATTTGCATGTGAAATTGAGGGACAGAATTGGGATTTGAAGCCAGGTCGTCTGAATGCTGATCAGCGCGAGCTGGACCAGACGCAACGGGAGTTGTGCAGATATTGCAAATAAGGGGGGGAGAAGACATGGGTCATAAAGACATTTCACAGTAAACCACATTATATCAGTGCTCTGTTTTCTCTCGCTGCCTTCTTGATACTGTGTGTCTGAGGTCTCCTTGGATAATTCCAATAATTTCATATGATTTTCCTTATTTGTTTACATGTACCAATTAGTGGCATATTAGTGCCATCCCATACAGTAAACACTATAATAATGAAATATTTAAAAATTGTGAGATTAGACAAATACTTAAGTGCTGGATACAAATTATATTTGTAATATGTAACAGATGAGGGTGGGGATTTATTAATAAAATTTAAGTTCTGTGTACAGCCCTTCATACATTTTTAACTGCCTCTGAGATTCATCTAAGCCAGTAGTATTTGCACTGTACAAATCTGGCACAAGATAGGATTTAAAAAGTGTTAACTATGTGGTACGCTTTGCCAAATATCTGCAGGTTTCATCATATTTTTCCTATGCAGTGTAATTTACTTTATGGTGATTTTTCACTTAAAAAAATGCAAAAGTTTTCTCTCACTATTTAGCACATTAAATAGTGAAAGAATACCTTGCATGATAGAAGGCTAAGAGAATGTTGAGCCAGTAGAGTTTGTTAAATTGGAATTATTTGAACAGCCTTAGTTTCATGAGCAGTGAGATGGTATGAAATTCTGTATGAAGTGCTTAAAAAGATTAAAGAAGTAAAAGTATACCAATTCTTTCAGTGTGCATAATGGAGAGAGACTTTGTAGTTAAATATAAGGAATACATTTGAATAATAGGACTCCTAATATTTTTTGCAACAGATTGTATTGTTCATTTAAACTTTTATTTAATATGAAAGAGCTCAGTTAATTGACTGTGGTTTATATTCTTTTGTGCTTTAAATGGCACCCTAATATGTAGTATTGATTTTCTGCTTATAAGTACAATATTTACATGTTATACAAAAGTGTAGTCTCTATCTTTGAACCAAAGTTCAGGAAGTTCTCAAAATCTCTCTCTCTCTCTCTCTCTCTCTCTCTCTATATATATATATATATATATATATATATATATATATATATATGCATCTATTTATATATCTGTATAGAAGGAGGTCAGGGGTGTTTCCTCTTTCTCTTTGCAGTCCGCTGTGCTTTGCATAATGTCAGATTAAGGTTTCTCATTATTATCATCAATAAATTCAGTCTGCCCCAGAAGTCTTAATCGTGACCTGTTAGTATTTTAGAATTTCAGCCATTGTGTTGCTTCCCTCTACATTTTGTCATGTCCCATGTCTTAAGTTTAACAACTACGAGGCTCTTATTTGCAAAATAATTGTATCCTCAAAAACGGTGTCCAGAGAGCTTTAACATAGCGAAAGGGAATTTTATCCAGAAGAGATGGAAAATGAGAATGACAGATAATATTCCACACTATGCCAGTGAGAAATTAAGGAGAGACCTGTCATTCCTGGTAATGAGCCAAATATCCCGTCCATTATAACGCAGATACAGTAAGATACTCAGGTAAGGTATGAAAACTGATACAATATGAAATAAATATCTATTGTACCTACATTGTTCAGTCTAAATGGCAGCAGCTCTGTCGTGAACGGACAAGCCTTTGCCTTTGGCCTTCGTCTGTTTAAAAAGGATCTCCTGCAGGCATTTTTTTCTCAATGTGGACCTTCTAGTCAGTAAACAACATGGAAAAATACAAAGATACCATAAAATGTGAGATCATTAAATTTGCAGCAATTATGCAGCAATGAGAACAAAAGAAAATTGAGGACTGGTTAATTATTTTGAGTAATAAAGTTCTTAAAGGCAATTAAATGGCTGGAGGTTTTATTAAGCCCGCTGAAATCTTTGCGTAAAGTTACATGAACCACAGCAAAATGGGTTTTAAGAATAAAGGCTGGGAGGATCTCCGAGGCCTCGTTTCAATCCCACTTTCACAGCTGCAGAGAGCGGGCGAGACAGCTGTACCCAGCTCCTGACTGAAAGGTCTGTTTTTATTCCGCCAGCACCGCTCAGAAGAGGGGGGGGGGAATCGATTGTTGCTCGCCAAATTGAGCTTGTGTTGAGCCGCAAGCCCGCAGCAGATAGAGCCGCTGCGGCTGTCCACTGCGTTTATCTTCAGGTGGCCTTTTCTGCCTGTGCCGCGCTGCCATTTTGATGTGTTAAGTCATAATGGGTATCTGCTATTCTTCGGAGGGGCTGCCAATAACATCTCAGGCTGAGGGGGGATTACACCTCCCATCGCCATTACGGTGGGCCTCCGCTCTCTGTCCTTGTTTTCCTGTTTATTCCCGCAACCTGCCTCCTGCTCTTTGCATTAGATATCAACCTGTCAATGTTATAGCTGTGAGAGATGATTTTCGGGTCAAGCTTCATGTGTATGCGTGAACACCGTCAGCGGGTTAACATGGAAAGACGCACAGCTGAGCGTCTGTAAATATAAATGAATGAAAATGTGCGTGTGTGTGTGTGTGTGTGTGTGTGTGTGTGTGTGTGTGTGTGTGTGTGTGTGTGTGTGTGTGTGTGTGTGTGTGTTTTGGTTTCTAAAAACAATTTGAGCCTTCAAACCAGCTGTTCATTCCTATTGTCTTTAAATGAGTGGCAATTTCAGCCCCTGCAGTTTCATTCCAAATCACAGATGACAGAATGAAACGTTCACTGAGTTTGACGTGTTATTTGCAGGGAGGCTAGCACAAACACAGGGAGGCCAGAGAATGCAGAGCACGTGGGACTCCGGCCGTGGGTAGAGAATTTTCTCTTTTTCAATATAAACAGCATTTACGAACGAAAGGCAACAGAAAACAAGTATTTCTTCAATGGAGACACATGGTGGGCGATGCACTCACATGGATTACATTTCTGTTGTCTCAAGCCTAAATTGGGAGTTTATACAGCTTCTTAATATTGGAATAATAAATTGGCCACCCACATCTTTGCAAGTTTACCCCTCACATAATTGACTGCTCGCATAGCAAAGATTAGGGAGCAATGGTGGAATATCAATATAGAGATACAGCACTGTAAGTATGCAGTGCACTAGGTTTGATTTTTTTTGAAGTGCAGTTGCCCTTTCTTTTTTTTTTTTTTTTCTTTTTTCTTGCTCTTCATTCTTAGCAGCCCTGGGCGACGCTCGGTTTAGCAGATTACAAGTGAAAGAGGCCTTGCAGTGAAGAGGCCTCAGGCTGTTTGTTAATACAATGTGCTGATGAGCTTGGAGCTACTAACCACCTGGGGATGTGAGTAATAAAATGGGAGCAGACACTGAAAGCTGCCCGGAGTCACTGGGTTTTTAGGAAGGCGAACATTCTCCCAACCGTCGTGAACTCCCAGCAACCTAAAATCTGTACGCCAGCCAATGCCTCGCAGCGCCTAAGGTAATGTCCACTTTATGTTTGGTCCCCCATTAGGTTAATGAGCCTTGTTTCAGTTTTATATTGCGGCGCTCTCTCAGTTTCGCTCGACGTCTGACAGGACGGAGGCACTTTAACTGCGAGACTATGGGGCTCCACACACACCGCCTCAGATACTTCATTTTAAACCATTGCATGACAAATCAATCCATCAAACTGCTAGCGCATTGGGAACATAAATAACCCACCAGGAGTGCTACAGCACTATGTACAGCACTTTCCACCCACTATCTTGTGTGCTGAACAGTAATATTGGGGAGTTTTTACCATATCTAGATAAGCATGATAGGCATTAATGTTAGTGATTTTTACCAGGTAACCAAGAGCACTCAAGATATCAATGTCAGAATTACTTTTTTTATATTTCAGATGCAATATAAATTTAAATCGCTTGTACTTTGGCAAATTAAATTGCAACCAAAAACAATTCAACAAACAGTCCCTAGCAGAAGCATTGCTGAGTGACTGAGTAGGCTAGAGAATGTAGTTTGTTTGTTTGTGGTTTTTACCCCTTTATGCACCCGTATTTTCAGAATCATCCCTAATGAGAAATAGGAGATCAGCGTATTATTGTACTGTCCCCTGCTTCATTATAATGAGGAAGCACCATATAGCCATAGCATGAGGAAATTGTCCAAATTGCTGACCTTAAAGGAAAAAAAGTTTCCTTAAGAAGATGTGAAGTTTACCTGCTAAATTGACATTTCTATTTATTGGTGCAACATCAATTAAAATGTGATACAAACTACTTTGTGCTTACAGTGCTGTGCTTGTAGAGCACACAGTTGTCTGTAGATGTGCATAGTTTTATTTTCTGCCCAGGATCATTTCATACATTCAAGTATTTGCCACAGTTGTCAAAAATGATCTCTGGATGAGGCCTTGGCTCAAAGTCAACAGCCATTTTGCCTGCAACCTTTTGTCTGCAGTGACCTTAAGTCTGAATGGAGGAAGAAAAGAGTAGAGGCCCTCGCCAGGTGGCAAATATAGAGAATAGAACTTCATTCAGCACTGTAGAAACGGAATGTAGTAAACGAAGCAGACAGTGAAATGTTCTGTCTAACTGCTTTTTAACTGCTAAATGAAATGAGAATGCATTAGAGAAGAGTAGCACTTTTGCTAAATCATACTTTAAATCCTTGGCTGAAAAGTGGCACATGTGAAAAGAGTGTCCTGGCCATCGATAGGAGGAACTGCACATGTGTATGAATGAAACTGCTGCTAATGACATGCATATATAAGCATTTTCTGAAGAGTAACAGTGCAGTTATAGTACATACCAACAGCACTGACTTAACACCTTTATCTTTCCAGTTGCCTGGCTGATGACAAGACTTTTGTTTTTTCATTCCTTCCTCTTTTTTTCCCCCCTCTTCTTTCTACGGAAGATAGTCAGAGCCCTTTCATAATTAATGGATGCTTGATCTTCCTCTAGTTTGAGGCTCTTTGGGCAGCTATTTGTGCATTCACGTTTGGCAGGCAGAGCCAAGGGTGAGATGCTGTATTCTTCTTGCCTGCTTGCACTCTGACATACATTCGGGCAGAGTGTGGCCCTTTGTCTCACCTTTTTTGCATTTTCAGTCCAAAGCAATGACTTGCTGGAAGAAAGGGGAATAAACACCTTTAATGAAATTAGAAGCCTTAAGTGGCTGGTTATTTACTTTTTAATTGTCTTAATTTAATTCGTACGGAAACAGTGCTGTTAGGAGTGTGATATTCTGCAAGACTTCAACAAGATTACTACATGCAATCATCATTCCTAGACAATCCGCCAGGTGAGAAATTCATAATCCTTTGGTTATTTTTTTATTTTATTATCTTCTTCAAAAGTGGATTTTTTTTGAAGTGTCAGAAAGGAGATTAAATAATTATAAGTGACACACTTTTAGCATCATCTTGTGTAACACACTATGGGGCTGATTTTCATGGTTGTAATGCAAATGGCAGACACAATTTGCTGTTGTATAAAGATAACACGTATGGGTTGGGACAGCACAAAAATACAATTTTCACACCTGGAGCACCTCACAGGAAATGTGCAATCATTTTAAGGGAGGTGTGTGTGCAGTGTTAGCTGCTAATGTTGGTGCAGCCATGTATTTTATAGGTGTGTTTAAAGGACTTTGATATTTAGCTCTGCAAGCATTACCTGCCCTTTATTCTTTAATTAACAGGTAATACCTGATGTTCCTCAGATGGGAGCTAGTGCTACATATTCTTCTGTGAACACTTAACCTTTTACTTATAGCACGTGAGCCCTGTATACTGCTATCCTAGGCAATCAAGAAAAGAAAAGGGCGAAAATATGAAGATGGCTGTAACAGCTAGTTTCATGCACTTACTCATAATTTCTGCACACCTGTCTTGCAGTAAACGGTGAATGAAAATGAATTTGGTCTTCCTAATGGACACATGATGAAAATCTTACCCAGTATGTTTGGGACAGCAATTCAGAATTCCTCAAAGGATATTGTTAAATCAAAATTCATATCACTCAAGGCAATTAGATATTTTTGGGGATGATGGTATATTTACCTTTATTGTTTCAGAAATTGCCATTTCTATTCAGTGCTATCTCTCTTTGTCCTGGTAATACGGAACAGATCAAAACTTTCTGTCTTCAGCCATCCTGCTGGAAAGAAAGAAGGCAGTTAATTTGTCTCTCAGTTTGAAAGTCTCATTAAAACATTGATGAGTTTAAGGATAGCCTGAGGTGGTAGGCCCTGTTTATAGCTCTGCAATCTGATGCTCTCGTCTTTTTTGTCGCCTCTGGATGCAAAACAAAACGTAAATGGCCGATACAATATAATCAATACAGAACACCCTCCGTCCCGAGCGCATTATGAAGCTGTGCTTATTTATACATGCCTTCCTGATGGGATGCTAACATTTTATGGCACTTCTTTATGCTTTCTATGATTGAGACAGAGGTAGTGGGAGGGAGAATTGATTTGACCTTTTTTTATAGCATTACAAATATAAAGTGGATCGACTTTCATTGGGGGGCAGTGACATTGGGCATTCTAATTTAGGTAGTTACATTGCACCCAGGTAGCAATAGCAGCAGAAGGTCACCCACCAGGCGAACGACCACTTTTTAATGCACACACAGCTGGCTTCTTTGCCAAGAACAGTGCGTTCTGTTTCCCTGTTCCACACCTTGACACAGACTTAAACACACATACCTGGCCATAAAGACCTGATCCTAAAATCATGACAGCGTAAGTGCAAGAAGGCATTTTGGCCCATCTTGTCAGACTTCTCATGGCTACCATTAATCCAGTGTAGCCTACAGAGAATTCATAGTGATAAAAGTTATATAGATGTAATCTTCGATTTATTACAGCGTGTAATAAAATGAGCTCCTCTGCACGATGCGTGAACCCAATTAAACAGGCACATGTTGATGTACACTGCCTCTAATTAGAAACAGACAGCTCCTGTCTTTTAACGTTAGGATATAACTATTAGTCTCCTCTACATGGCTGATATTACTCTTCCTGTCTTCCCTTCTGCAATCCTCAGTTTTTGTTTAGGTTTACAATGGGTTAGGCCTTGCCTTTACACACACGCTATTGAAACAGTCATTTTGGGTGAATGGTCACTGATTATGTGCAAAGTACAAGTACATATTATTTTTGTATTTCAAAGCAAAATCTAAAATTTAGTTGCTTTATGATGATAAAGCGTGAAACTGATGAAAACAGCAGATCCTCACGGTGGACAAAGGACTCATAGATAAATAGGAACAATGGAACAATAGGAAGAATATACAGCATATAGCGATAATGGCTTTTTGTAGCAGTCAGCTGGTGGAGAA
The DNA here is from genome assembly GCA_019176425.1 of Megalops atlanticus. Lineage (NCBI taxonomy): Eukaryota > Metazoa > Chordata > Actinopteri > Elopiformes > Megalopidae > Megalops > Megalops atlanticus. The sequence goes on along the minus strand of CM032888.1, from coordinate 24,134,710 downwards.
ATGCCAGTGCGCTCAGATGGTGCTGGTACCACGGACATTACTGTAGAGATGATTGGCCGAGAGAGCTGTCCCTGATCGCTGTGGCTGAAGTTTAATTTGAGATTAAAATGGTTTTCCCTCTCCGGCTGTTGTTGACCCCCTGAAGGAGCCTGACGGAGCTGGGGGAACCGTCGTCCTTGAAGCCTCGATTGCCATAAATTACGCCTCCGCCGCTGCCCTGTTGCTTCTGTCTGGGAGGCGATCTGCCCGTCACCTGCCAGTGGAGATATTTCAGCACCTCATGTCTCCGAGAGGCCCGTGACCCCCTAATGACTGACACCTCTTGCACACGCCGGTTCAGCTTGTATTAACAGCCAATCAACAGGACAAGGCTGCCTTACACCTCCAATGAATAGATCATTTTCATTTCAGAGCCACCATTAATCACCAGCAGCAGCGGCGGTGGCTGGGATTGCAGGGGAGGGAGGGGAATGGGTGGTGGAGGGCAGTGCAGAGAATGACAGATTTTGAAAAGACAGAAATGCATCTGGTCGACAGGCGAAATAAGGGAAAACACAAAGTAAAGTAATTCTGAAGTTCTTCATTTCATGGGGGAGTTGTGAACAAAGCCTGCTACTTGTCAGAGGAGGGTAAAGGAATTGTATTTAAGAATACACACAAAAAAAGAAAAATAGCTATTTTTGGACTCTCACATCTTAATGTCCAGCTGTTTTCTTGAATTTTAATTTGCCATTTATGACACCAGCAGGAGCAAATACCCTGTTGATAAAATGTATTAATTCTGCTGCCCTGCCCAGTAAGACGGTTATTATTCTCTGTCCAGTAGTCCTAGTGACTGAGTAATGAACACCAGGATGGAACACTGTGGGTTGTTGCCACAACACATAAAGGGAGTTCAGGTAGTCCGACACCTGTCAGCACCAGAGACAACATAGGGAAATGAGTCAAAGAAAGCTTTGAAATGTGCCTCTGCCACTGTCACACTAGAATTCTGATTATCCCTCACAGATGACTGTATGTGTTCTCACCAGAGGAATGTAGCCTCCTCGCTGGTAAATAAAGTTACATATCGGGTATCTTTGAGCTGGCGTCTACTGTAGTTTAGGGTTTTATCTTTGTGTTCAGCCCAAACAAAAATCTGAGATCGACTTTTTATGGAGAAGGCCAGTGAATTCCCCATGAATGAGTCTTCATCACAAAACCTTATTGTGGTCTGAGTGGTGCATTTGTGCAGAAAGAGCAAAGGTTTCTTTTTGGTCATTGACTTGGCAAGGCCATCCTGTGGTGTTCAGAGGATACAGTGGAGCAAAAGCAAACTGTGCCGTGCTCTGCTCTCCAGCACTGCCATCATTCAGAGACCAACACACGTCCCCATTTCCCCATTTTATCCAGTTACACCCTCTGGGCCTCTGATTCATGCTAATGACGGGTAGCCTATCATTTCTCTGATAAAACGTATATGTGAGATTAGTGGCCTTTATTGATATTGTCTGGCAGAACTGCAGCAGAGGGTGACATAATTTTTAGATTTCACAAGCACACTTACAAATATGGGAAACTTAGAAACTTGTTTCATGCATTACACATATTGCTGGTAGAATATTATATAAATAGGCTTTTCATACTTTACCTTTCATTAAATATGCTTAGCATTCTTATCCAGAGTGACTGATACAGCTTACAAGTTTTACATGTCATGCATTTATACAAGAGGATGTTTACTTGGGCACATCAGTTTAGTACATTGCCCAAGGTAAAACAGCAGTGACTCACCCTGCACTAGATCCAGCAACCTTTATGGCAACCCCTGCAATCTCTTCCCACTGCAATGTATATATGCATACACATGCATACATACATTATGCTATATATTAAATAATTTATATAAAACAAATAATGCTTTCCCAGCAAATGCAGCTAGGTTGTTTATTGGGTTTTGCAGACAGAGCTCTGAATCTTCAGCCGGCATTGCTTCAGGTAATTGAAAATACCCTAGAGAAACTGGAAAAAGATAACACACTGCCTGCTAATTTATCAGTACAATCAACTGATTGGTCACTGCAAGCATTCTAAAGAGAGGGGTTGCAAAGACTATTGGTAGCTTACAACGTTCTATTGCTGTACTTCGATTTATGTGCCAAGTCAAACTGCGTTGCCTCAACACAAAGATCGCAGGCAATTAACTTTACAATTTCTTGTAAACACGACCATATAAGGGCACCCCTTTAACTTCCTGGATGTGATATCTCTCACAGAGGGAGCTGTTGAGCTGTGAACAGCCTTATTTATTCTAAATGAAAGGCTTCTGTAACACACATAAACCTTTAAATACAGAAAATAACCTTAGTCTTCTGATAGAGAGCATTGAGTTATCAGCTTTTCAGAAAGTAAGGGGAATTTGGCCAGAATGTAAATTTGACGCAGGAAACAAAATGTTCACATTTAAAGTCTGCCCTTAAAAAATTGCCATGGCAACAACAACATGGTAAAACTATTCCAAGACAATGCCAGCTCTCTTGGTACTGACTGACTGTCTTTGTCGCAAGCACATTAAATATAATTCTTTGTAATATTCTTTCTATGTAAGTCTTCATTTGGTGTTTGCTTTTTGATTGCTTTCAAGGGATGGCATACAAGTCATGACAGCATCAAGTCTGTCATAGCAAGGCTTTTCAACAGCTTTTTCATGATGGCCAGATTTTGTGTTATTTTATTTTTATTTTTAAAGCATTTGCTGTTGATAACACATCAGCAAGAAATAAGAAGCATCTGTCTGTGTATAAACAAAAAAAGCCACACACTTAAAATAGACATAGCCAATATTTATTGCATTCAGAATAAAGCATAATTGTTCCCATCTCTTTGTTTATCATTATTTCTTTGTTACAAATGATCAATTTAGAAAAGATAAGTGCCCATTAAACTATACTGACAAATAAACATTCCCGTTCCATAATCAATAACAATTAGGAAACCCAACTAACAGGGATGACAGGCCATATTAACACAAGAAAATTGGGTGCTAATATTTACTTACCATGCCAATGTTTTGGACATGTGAAATGTTACGCTGGAGTTTCAAGTACATGCAAATTTTCATGCGAATTAATCGTAATGAAACAAGCTAATGATAAAACAATCAAAGGGCCAGCTGGAAGTCAGTTTTTTTCTTATTCTGCAATTGTGGAAACACATAACTTTTTAAATCCTTTTCAGTGCTTGCTTCGTTGTCAGCTCACCATCCCGCACAGTGAAGGCCTGTCCACTCACTCTTGCAAACTGTAATCAAGTGCAGTCACTCTCCTTTTACTTACACAAGCCGTTACACAAACCCCGGACATGTCGGCCCTCAGCAGAAGTGTTTGACTCAGAAGTGTGAGATGAAATAACATCCATCATGCCTTAACGCGCAGCTTTGATGTTGTGAATGAGTGTGAAGTCATAGGTCCACCTCTTTGAGGCTGTTTTTTTTTGCCAGCTCTCCATTTAACTTTCCTTCAGGAGCTTGAAGACTTACCCTGTGTCTTTGGCTCCCGTGAAAGGTCAGAGCACAGTGCTCTTGGACATCTTTCGAGGGAACAAGGAAAATAACAGCACTTTTACTGTTCCAGAGATAATTCTTAAATTGTGTTCCTTGCAACAATAGGGAGATGTAATTCACCTCTGGTTTTGTTTTAGTCTAACACGACTACTCCCCAAGCACTGGAACACATTTCCTAATCTAATCCTGTTGAGGACTTCATTCAAGGAGAAGTTACCACTTTGCATCAATTCCAGATTGAATAGTCTTGTATGATACTTCCATGTGTTATAGATATTATTTCCATTTTTACTTAATACTCACCTTACTTTTCTCAAAGGCAGAAATTTAAAACACAATTCTATGCTGGTTTCTGTCTTTCAGAAGCGACATAATAGTGGGACAGATGGATTAGAAATTACAGAAATTATTTAAGTGCATTCCCTTCATTTTTAAAAGTTTGCCTTTCTTATTTCAGTTGAATGTTTCCATGGTCCACAAAACCTGTTATTAATGCTTCAACGTATGGATTATGGTCCCTTTTTAAGATGCACAAGTATGTCATTGATTGCCTTCCCTGTGTTCCAGTGGCAGCATTGGTTTTTCCCTTTTCACAGTCATAAGACATTGTGTTAAAACATAATGCACTAGGCATTGTTAATCATATTAATCAGTTGTTTTACTATAAACTATATTTTTGTACTCTACCTCTGATTTCCAGACTTTGACATAGAAAACTGCTCATTGCTTTTCAGCACTGAGGTCTCTTGTTATTTGTGGCTAGAGTAGCTCAATCATCATATAACCTCAAAGCCGTCATGTAACCCCAAGTGACCGTCATATAATCCCTTTCTTACTATAGTGTTGAAAATGCTAAGTAGATGAAACGATAGATGTACTTGTGGCTGAAACAACTGGTAAGCAATAGCTTTTATGCTGTCACACATAACAGAGAGTCATGTTTTACTCTAGCGTTGATTGACGTTGGTGTTCTGTATGGCTTTGAGTAATACTGACATTTTATTCACTTACTGGATGAAAAAGTGACATCCGATTTCAAACTAAGCCCTTCTGCATGCAGGAAAAAAAGATATGAAAGAAAAAATGTCTCTATTTGAAATGCCACTGAGATTCTGAAACGCACTTCATTGCCTGTTAATGGGGAAGTGTGGAAGCTTCCCTTTATTGCTCTGGGAACGTAAACATATTGATGAGGGACGGTGAGAGGGCGTGAGTTCACCCTGGGGCTACTGGGAATGGCAGCAGCAGAGGACAAAGGTGTCTGTTTACCTGTAAATATCCCCCTGCCCAGGCATCTGCTCCAGCCGCATTCTTAACACATAGCTACCACCGCCCACCCTGCCAGGGGCCCCCTGCAGCTGTGGAGGAAGAGAATATGTGTGTGTGTGTGTGTGTGTGTCTTTGGGGTTGTGTGTAGGGTGAATCCTGAGGACATGGTTAGTCAGTCTCCCTCTGAAGTTCTCAGCCTATGTCTCAGACCGGTTGTGGTTTTTGAAAGCGCTTTCTGTCTCTCTCCTACCTCATTTTTTTTTCTTTGTTTGTCGTCAGAGACAGATTTTGTGGCCTCCAAAAAATGTCAAAGACGCATATCATACATCTGCTGGCTTTATACTGTGACACTGTAATTTTTTGAGAGATGTCAAATTTGTATTCATCTTTTAATTGGAGTATTATCATAAAAAGCTAAGCTCTGTGTATTGCTTTGCATTACAGTATCAGAGCTTCTCTGAGGTTGATTTTCACACTTTTCCCAGGACCTATCATAACCTCTGGTGAGATCCGCAAATTTTCCATGAATTACAATATGGCATGATTTTCTCCATTTGATATTCCTCACGAGATTAAGCACTGGCCTCGGTTTTGATAGCTGCCAAAAACAATATTTTCCAGAGACTGACTTTCATGCCAAGACATTGTGCTTATGCTTTTTTTTTTTTAAATTTTGTTTTGTCTGGTATAGTCTAGGGTGACTTAACTTTCATAAACCGGCCCCATCATTGTGGTGGGTTGATTTTATGTTGCTCACCTTTGGGATTCTTATCTATACTTGCCTGTATTGTTCACCACTCATTTAACTTCTGTTTATCCTCAATCTCAAATAAATAACTGCCTCCGAATCCAGGCCTTTCAGGGCCTGGGAGGCCGTGGAGTGCTGTTGAGGCGAGGGTGTTGTTGACAATGGCGCGGAGTTATCACCAGCGCAACAGCGTTCACAGCATCCTGAGGGGAGCGGGGCAGAGGAGCAGCGCTTTCATTTCCAGCTCCGCCGCCGTTCACTAGGAGATCCCGGGCAATAATGGAAGGCTGTCAAAAGGGGGGAGATACCAAGGAGCCTGGGATTCAGAGGCTCACAATTACCAATCACGTGTTTAATATCTGGCAAGCGACAAAGCCGGAATTCTCCGCCGCCGCCCGCTGCCGTTCAGGTTAGCTGGAACAGGTTGGAGGTGCAGGTGCAGGCCCTGCGTGTGTTTGGATGGGAAGCATCGGCACCCGTCTCTCTTCTGTCTTTACAGTGAGATAAGCAACACCCGGGAGGGGCTTTCAGACAGACCTTTTAGGTTGAGAATGAAAGATGCAGCCAAGGCCAGTTCAGGTGTACGTATTAACAATCGCTTCCTCAGGAACATTTCCAGTGGTGTAGGTGTCCTGCTACATCATTTGCATTGTATCCTGTTTGAGGTTTCTTCATATTTCTCTTTGAATAATTGATGAATATCAGGCTTTTGCCCTGTAAGTTGCTAAGTTAAGTCTAAAATTGATTTGTGGGAGTGCATCATGGGAAAAAATGTGAAAATCTTTAAAAAAGAAAAAAAAAACAAAACTACAATGAAAAGGGCAATCATGCAGACACACACAGACACACACTTTTTGATTGATGTAGTAAGCCAAATAATATCAATTGATATTGAATCACAAATGATTCTTTCACAGTTATTTCACAATTAACACAAAGTGTACATATGCATATGGAAAATACTCTCTTTCTGAGAGGTCAGCGCTTAATATGTGTCATTACAGTACATTTGGATGACAATCTGTGTTAAGGCTCTTAACATTCAATTGAAATATGTTTTTTTTTAATCAAATCAGTAAAGGTTTAATGATTCACAGATATCCCCCAGGGTGCAGTGTTTTTAGATGGCATCTTTTTTTAACCTTAAGGTTTTCATTAATAAATCCTAACATCAGAAAATATAAAGCCAGGTTTTAATTATGATAACACTTTGCTAAGAGAGGGGTTTTAGGAAAATACAAATTAAAACAGCAAATGGAGCAAATGTAAGCAGGATTTATTTTATTTTTTCATCCCATTAACAAAACATTGATGTGAATTTTAATAACACTCACTTCTGTTTATAGCATGGATTGATTTTTTTTGTCCCCTCCTGATTGAAATTAATTGAATTGTGCACTAACTATTTAGTGTTTGTTTCCTGGTTTAAACTGATAATACAATTTAAATAGTGGCCATTTAAACGTGGATCCATTGCTTTATTTTGTTCTCAATTTAATTGAGTAAGTTTCTTTTCACTGTGATGGACGTGTGCAATATTAAGGATCCCCCCACGGTCAACTCCTATTGAAAATCCTCTTGCATAAAGCAAACTGAATTGCAAGCCAGTCAGACAAAAAAAAGGAAGTAAACTGCCCAGAGATTGCCCATTTTCCCTTCTTTCAATAACCTTAAAGAATCTTTGTCTGTGCAACTATTGCATTTCAGCGTCCCACAATGCCAGGTAATCATAAGGAACTATTTGACTGCTTTGTTAAATGCTCAATTTCACTTTCACTTTTCACAGCTCCACACGAGCCGCTTTGATTCTTCCGGAAAGAAGGGCAAGTTGAACTGTGTTCATCCCATCCTTTCTGTTGTTCTGTACCGCGCCATCAGATTGTCTGCCACCAGGTTTATATTGTGCTGTCAGGGACTAGTAGATAATAGATTGAATATGGAAAAAAAAAAAAAGAAAAAAAAAAAGGTACAACGAGAGCTGAGCTGCTTGTAGGAAATTTCAAAAGCACAGTAAGTAAAAGAAATACAATAGCCATATTCAGTGCCTCGGCGATGGCTGTGATATGTGTTGTTTTACGTGTATAGGAAGCGCTCTGAAAGATCAGTTTAATCTCACTATGCTGAAACGTGCTGTTTCAGATGAGAACAGCAACAGTCTTGTTCCATAACGGCGTCTGGCCATTTCTGTCAAGCTTCTAGGAAAGTCATTTCAAGGATGTCCTCTTAAAATACCTAATGTTGTAAATGCAAGAAACAGTGATTTGGATTCATTGAAATTTGGCATTGAGTTAATAAGCTGGGGCCATCGTGAATTGTGCCAAGTTCTGAGAAAAGTCTTCACTTTTAGGGTCTCTGGAGCTTGAAACTCATTTTACAACTGATTAAATGGCTGAGGTGACTGGGTTTCGCCGTAGCCTCTCATTCTAGTCTCTCACTCTCCCTCCCAAACTGCAGTCATTTAGTGGGGAAGAATGCAGTGAACTTCACTCTATGTACAAGCTAATGAACCTTTTCTAATGACAACTGGTGTGCCATGTAATGTCACTTAATTTTTTTTTTTTTTTACCTTTTCTCCCTCTCTGTGCATAAATGAAGTCTTAATTTGTCAAGTGCCGAGTCAGAGCTTTGAATCATGCAAACATATCTTAATTATGTCATCTGAAAAAGGTGTTGACGAGGACAGAGAAGGTTATTACAATAAATCTGAATTCTAATTTAGCTGATGAACAACCCCCTACCTACACACATAAACACACACATAAACACACACACACACACACTCTACACAGGGAGTGAGAAACAAAGGGACTTTCACTGTATCGTCTGAGTTTTTTTTCTTTTCCCTCATGATTGACCTTCCCTTTTGTTTTTCTGTTCCATTTGCCTTTTCTGCAATTTGCACAAGTGCAGGGATCGTTTCAAACCTTATCCTTTATGGTACATCGACAGCCATGTTCATAACAAATCTCCGTCTCCTTTGTAACCTTTGAAAGCGTCACAGGAGAGGGATGAAATATTGAAATCCCACGTCCATAAATTCAGATTGAGAGCGGTCTCTGAACAAATGACGGAATATAATGTTGACACCTTCACATTAGAGCAGATGATTTGGTATTTTGTGTTGCACATCCGCTCGGCTTTATGATGCCTGTCGTTTTTTTTTTCTTCTTTTCAGGGCAGTTTACTCCAAGATGAAATGGCACTGCGCTCAATGAAATAGTTCTCCTCTGTTCCTACCACATGAAAATAAATATTCTTTAGAGAGCGCCCGTCGGGCAGCACCCACAATAAACTCATAGTAAATCTGAGACGTGTTGACAACAGGGAGTTTGTCTTTTGTGTAACCCACTGATTCTCAACCTTTTCAGTAAATAAATTTGTTTCCAATGTCCTCAGTTCCACCTCACTAACAGCCTTTGCAAATGTGAGCAATTGCGCACACAAATGTATTTCTGTTAATTGTATACATTTTAATTCAACCATTATATTCCTGGTTTTATAAGTTTTCATTTATTTTTGCCCCACTGACATCACTGCTGCTGTCCCCACTTATAAAATGAAATTTGTCTAAACTGGTTTAATTTTATTGTTATTATTATCAATAATAATAATATTAATAATAAGAATAATAATAATGATAACAACAACAACATGAGTATGTGTAGGAAAATAAAGTAATTAAGGTAAAAATAAATATCACTCTCCTATAAATAAATAATAAAGCTGATAGAGTTAATAAAGAGCAGGGACACAAAATGCATTGTTTTGCATTGAATTGTTTTTATTTAGAAAATAAAACGTAATTGCATGAAAGGACTCACTTCCTCATGTTTAACATTCGTTCATTCTTTGATTCATTTAAAAAAAAAAAAACATTTTGAGGATGTATTACAGTCACAAACCCAACATGCTTCTGGTTTGTACAATGACTGTGTAAATGTGATAGTGTCACAGATCTGGTGAAACAGATCTCTGAAGGACAGGAGAAGCAAGCTAACATTAGAAACTGAGACTATTAAAATGAGTATATGCGCTGAAGCAGCAATGTTGCTGCTGCCTGGGAAGGTATACTCTGCACTAACACTGTCCCGTGGTGGTGGCTAGACTGTGGGTGGTCTTGTGGTCTGCAGCAAGTAATATCACATTATTGCACAAATGGCTCTTTTATGCATCCAGTAATTTATGAGCGCATATGTGGATGTGGTTCATCGGATTATACATCAAAATTAATATGCTCAATATTTTAGTCAATTTAAAGAGAGTTCTGCAAAAACGACTGCTTTCCTTTTTGTTATTTATTTATTTATTTTTTGTAAACTTGATATCTCTCACTCGTGATTGGTTGTTGAACATGAGTGGCACTGTGAAAACTGGAATATGTTTGTTCCCCTCTGTGCCTGTGTGCCATTTTTCTGGGCTCTTATACAGTAACGAGTTTTATTGTGTGATGCCACTTGTCAGTATGTATGTACCCAGCCTAACTTTTCAAAGCAAACCATTTAAACATGGATGATTTAACACAATTTCCTCTGCTGTGATCTGACGTAGGTAGCTAAATATTCAAAAGCAAATCTTTCCATTCAGCAGATGCTTAGTGTCTGTGACAAGTGCTGTTTCTCTTTGTAGTGGCAAAATGACAAGAGTCAGGCAAAATCTTGCCACATGCTTAGTTTCCCGCTGCTCAAAATGGCCCTGTAATGTATTTTAAATGTGAAAAACTCCACAATAATTTCCTGGCTACTCCATCACGTAGTAGCAGCTAGACCACAAATACTTTCTAACTCCTGTAATGGATGAGCTATATTCAAGACACCATACTCTTATGAGGTGTTCAGCGCTTTGAACTAAAGGTATTAGAGGAGTCAACTCCAGGTTTATGTTTTTGTGGAAAAAAAAGTTGATTCGGTGGCAGTAAAAAAATAATAAATGAAATTAAAATATAAACACTTGTCAAGCTTTACAAATGCAGATGTGAACACTGGATGTCATTAAAGCAAGTAAACAGTTCTCCCTGACAGCAGTCATTAGTTTAATTTGCCATGTCCCAGAAATCCAAAGTTGAAGAGTGAACTAAGAGGATTTGCTTTTTTCCCCTCTTCTTTCTTGATCTATGTGAAATGTGCATTTGAAAAATATTAATGTGGCTCTGGTTGTCTCCTGTAAACAATGTTATTTTCTCATTAAGTTTATTAATGATATCCCAAAAGGACGGTCACTTTATTTAACTGTGGCGTCCTGCAGAGTGCTCTCTGAGGCTGTTGAATGATAGCTGGAGCCATTTATAATTCTGGAAAGCACAGACTGACCCAAAACATGCGTACTCTGCCAGATTCACTGAAAAAGATGCATTAACATAGCCCTAGCTAGCCGTTATCGAGCATTTCTAGATGCCCTTCTCCTGGCAGTCTAAACTGTAACTTTGATAAAGTTCATAAAAGTAAGGCTTTTATTGAATTTATTATGCAAAAGACACACAACTTAATTTACGAGTTAAAATTCTGCCTCCACTGAATGAAAAAAAAAATCTGCTATGAAGACTGGCTCTCTATGCATGAATGAACTTGAATTTTGTGTCCAGACTCCCCAACACTACAAACATTATCTGCCTTTCGTGTTTTGCCACAAATCTGCTTCGTGTGGCATTTGCCAGCCCTACTAGTTTCATATAGTGGGTACCAAAGCTTGTGGCACCCCAGTCTGAATTCAGTTATTTCCTGTCAGTAAATGACGCTGCTTGTGAGTTTTCTCTACATGCTGGCAAATGATGAGCACTTCATGGTTATGATACATCTCTGTGTATGTAGTCTCTCCATGTCCAGCATCCATATGCCAGCCTCTCTGTCTCTTCATTCTCCTGCCCTGTCAGAGCACCCACGGACGACAATGAAAACCACATGGGTGATTCAGAGGCTGCTTGTGTACGGCAGCAGTTTGTGTGGTTGCAGCATTGTCACCCTTGAGCCAATATGTAACCCTGTCTTTTTTAGTCTTGATTAGGGTGACTGTAAATCCTTGGCCTGAAGAATCCCCCTGCCGGGTCCCTAATGATACCGTGCCACTCCCTCAGCATTGTCCCAGGCTGTTTGGGGTGAATCTGTCAGAGCTGATTGCAAAGAAATAGAGGTGAACTTCCAAGTGCTTTGTAGAGCGAGTCCATGCTTCCACCCCTCCCCTCTCCGTTACTTGCGGGTAAGAGGAAACGGCTGTTTTATGAGGAAGGCCACTAATAACTGTGACTCGTACCGTTTCTGCCTTTAAAAGGGATTCCATTGGCTGGTATAGTCCAGTGCAGCATAACAAAGACATTGTAAGGAGCTGAAATGGATGCTGTAAACGGAAGGATTTCCAATGCAAAGGAAGTGAAGTGAAAGGAGGCTTGAACTCATTTTAAGCTGTTGTCCTTGATGGTGAAATGCTTATTTTTCTTCTCATGAAGGCTGAGCTGAATTGGGTGGATCACTCTGAAATGCAGACATTATTGAGCTGGCTCTGTAGTTCAAGGAGAGACTTTTTTCTTCTTTTTCTTCTTTTCCTTAGTTTGGCCACATCATCTGAAAATAATGTTAAACATATGTTTCTATTCACATCACCACTGGTGAAAAGCGTGATTTTAACCCTCTGATTGGTTATTTGATCGTTGCAGTGTGGTAATGGATGATAAAAGCTAGAGACTAACAGAAGAGGAGAAAAATCAGTCCTCCATTAAAAAGAAAAATATATAAAGGTGTGCAGGAGTAGGGCTGTCACGATAATCACGATATTGCAGTACTGCGCTATTGACAAGCCAACCGCAGGGGATGGCAAGCAACTGCCACAACCGCTATGGGGACATTCTAAAACGCTTAACGTGAAAAGGCTTAACATGGCTTAATGTTCCAAAACAGCAATCAATGATCGCCAAATTTCTCTCAGACATCTCTTGTCATAAACACTTTCACCTATCAAAAAATCAAAACCGAAAACCTATGAGTATGGTCGTAATCTTGCGTTAAATGTTTTCCTCTCCATTGACGCCCATTATAAGGAAAAGGCTTACCGTGGTTTAATGTCCCAAAACAGTGATCAATGATCACCAAATTTGTCTGACATCTATGTAGCCTAATGCGTAGGTTGCATAGATATTCTTATGGAGAAAGTTCAGTGTAAATTTTCAATCTCAATATTAAATTCATGAGGGTCAGTTCCTTATTTGTTAGTTGATATGTTCTGCAAAATTAAGCTACGAAGCGTTTTTCTTATAATGGGCGTCAATGGAGAGTTTTGCTTTTTTGATAGGAGATAGGCCTAGTGTTTATGATGTGAGATGTCAGACAAATTTGGTGACCATTGATTGCTGTTTTGGGTCATCAAGCCACGTTAAGCTTCATGCGCATGAAAAACGTTGAGCAAAAAAAAATTTAAATAGTTTCTCGTGCGCACAAGAAACTTCGATAAAATTTTTTTTTCTCAGGTCCCCTAATTTTTTTTTTGGTCATGTCCATTTAGGGGCACCTTAGATTTGCACTTAAAAGATTTCACCTAAACAATTTGATTTATTTATTTTCGTTTGACAATTTATATCTAGCCTAGGCTAGAAATCCTTTTTTTTTTTCATAAAGGAGAAAAGGCGTGTAGCCTGCCTTGCATTGTTATTGTGCCTCATTGCCCTTCTGTGTTCTGCATTTAACAATAAACAAGTATTTAATTTGTTTTAAAACTCTCTTTAAAACTCTCTTGTCATCTTTGTTATTTAAAACGCAACAATATACCTAATAATAGCCTAATAATAAAGCTTGTTTATATAGCACTAAAATCAGGATAAATGAAGTAATTTGCAAAAACAAAAAAAATGGCACTAATACCGCATATCGCGCTGTTGAGCCACCCTAAATCACTGCAGGGGAAATTCCTTCACCGCGACAGCCCTATGCAGGAGCATCTGAGTCCACCTGCCGAGTTCACCTCGGTTTTCCTGTCTTCCTGTTAACCTTCACCTGGATAAACTGCTTGCTTCATGGGAGGCTGGAGACGGGCAGTACAGTACCCGTCTTTCTGCTTCTAAAACGCACTTTTAGGAGAGCTCTGTTTCCGCCATGTGTGTATCAATCGGGCTAAAGCTACATAGTAATCTCAACATTTCGTTACATCTGTGCTTTCACATCCCAGCTGATCCCCCTAAGACACCAGGAGATCTTTGATGTTCCGACTTGAAAGGGCCAATTTGAATAGCAGCGGAGCGGGATCCGGAGGCTCTCTGTAAACACTGATTACTGACAGGTTAATGAAGCGGGCCCACCGGCTCCAGTCCCAGAATACTTAAGCGTGAGGGCAGCCATATCTCTGAGAGGAGGCTAAATCTACAGCAGTAAAAAAAAAAAAAAAAAAAGTGACAATGTGTTTAACCCTGCATTGAAACTTCAGGTTGGTATTGCATCTACAGGTATTTAATGTTGCTTTACCTGGCTATGTACAGTAGGCTAAAGGCTATACAAAAATCTTAAAGTACTGATAGATGGATACAGGGCTACACTCAGTTACTTGCTTTTGAGCTGAGAAAGGGATTGTGGGTAACACCCTGGCTCTCACAAACATGGCAAAAGCTGATTGACTGATTGACTGCTGAGTATCCCACAGTTGTTGCGTTTACCTCAATGGTGCACTTAACCCAAGCTCACCCTACTGCTATTTATCCTGAGGCTTTATCAAGGCAGCAGTGCAGACCTCCCTGGTTTTGATTCAGTAAAAATAAGCTTACTTGGCAAATCCTGAGAGCGATTCTGGCACATTGTTTTTCGACCATAGTAATAAGGTGAAATAGGCACCGGCATTGCCCATGCTTATACTGAAGGGGTGTTACGGCTCTCTTGGCAACATTAGCTAAGAAATGCAGTTGAGCTGCATTGAAACAGTGGCCTTGGATGCCTGTCGTCTCATTTTTTTGTTGTTTGTTTCTTGTGTCTCTCCCCCAGTGTCGGCCCAGATCCTGAAGGCCAGCCTGGACACGATGGAGCGTCACATCCAAAGGCTAGAGAACGACATCCAGAACTTCCCCAAGACCGAAGACAAGCAAGATAAGTTTGTGGAAAAGATGTCCATATCCTTTCTGTGGTCCAAGGTGTTTTGAACGTCGCCTCGGTTCAGTGACCGGTGTTGTGGTGGAGGTGAATGTAGAGCTGCCTTTTGACAGGACATTGAGATCCCTGTGTTCTCCAGGTCTGGTATCAGCAGGAAAAGCTCACCCGTGAGGCCTGCAGCATACTGGGCCTGCTGGTGTGGGTTTGACAGCCTCTTGTTGAGGTGTTTATCAGATGTCCTCCTCCTCTCCCTAGGTTCATGTATCAAGCTAAGCCTGGGAGCTATTGGTACTGCATCACTCCTGCACTGTCCCCCTGGGGGCTGTGACGGGGGTCTCGTTCCCCACGCACGCTTATTGTCCATGCTGATTTCATCTGCTGACTCGCCGCGGGCCTCTCCCCAAACCTTTCTTCTCTCTCTTTTCTCTTTTCGCTAAGTGCATTCAGTGCGGCTCGAGGAGCTCTCTTTTCAAATGCACTTATAGCGATGCCTCGGGTTTCTTGAACCTGAAGTTTTCTGTTTGTTTTTTCTTCCACCTCCTCATTACAGATTCTTTGTCTGCAACTCTTCGACATCAGTGCACGCGTCGGCAAAAAGAAGCTTTAATATTAACACCCAATAACCCCGATAGATGGTGGGCCCAAGTGATTATTGCATTTTAATTTAGTCTAACAGCTGGAATACTTGCCTCTCTGTCTTTTCTGCAATGACCTGCTATGGTTATTAGCTAAATGTAAGAATCATTAATTGCTGTATGCCATAATTTATTGAGCAAGGAAACATCCCATATGTTCATTGGTCACACTGAAGTCAGCATGCAGCACTTTATTTATGTTTATTTACTCGTTGTGCAGTTATTGAAAGCCTGTTTTGCAGTTTGGGTGGCATTAAGGTAATAGTCCTCTGACATATTAACAGTCTGCTGCAAGTCAAAGGAAAATTCTTAAATATGGGTAATTAAAAAATAGAACAAATCTACGTTTCTCAGGCAGTGTAGTACAAATAGAAGTGGAAGGCAGCCCTGGCTCTAATGTGAGTATTGATTCTCCTGCTCCATGGAGAATGTGAACTTGAGTGAGAGGAAATGGAGAACTGCAGATGTACTGCAGCAGTACCTTTTCTCTCTCTCTCCGGACACCCCCCTCAGATGGTTGTAAAAAGCTGCCTGTCCCTAACTGGAAACACCAAGGACGCTCTTGTCTTGCCTGAACTGTCATCAGAGAGCCAGAGAGGCAGAGGCAGAGAGCAAAGCCTGGTTCGTCTTTCACTTAGCACACCTCCATCTCTGATATTATTTTGGAAATTGGAAAAAAAAAGAGAGGGGCAAGAGAGAGAAGCAGTGCCACTTTCATTGTGTGGCAGTCACACCTCGCTTTTCAGAAGCATCGCCCACAACGTTCTCGCCCACAACCATGTTGACTGACAGCTGAATCCAACAGACGGGGTTGCATCCTCTCGGGGATGACGGAGCGGGCTTTGTTACCTGCCCTGAGAAACCTGAAAGCCATTTGACGTTACCTTTGTGACACGCAGTGTCCATGGAAAAAAAAAAACTCTCGGTGCAGCCAGCTTCAAAGTGTGATTGCAGCAAGGCGAGAGGGAGAGAGAGAGAGAGAGAGACAGGCTAGGGGACTGTCCCTGTGGCTCTCACTCCACCAGCCCTCACTTAACCCTGGTATCACGGTGACCTGTGTTTGACCCCTCCACCCAGAGGACAACAGTAATGAACTGACAAGAGCACTTGCAAGGAGAGGAGATGGTATATTTTGAGAATGTTGCTCATCTAAAATCAATTCGCACATTGAGACAGTGAGATCCTCCTTAAGCGGCTCAGAATAAAAGACGTTTATGTGTTTGCGCTTCGTTACTTTGCCTTTAGTTATGACTCTAAACGCACTTTTCCAGGTGTGTTTGCTGCGAGCGAATCCAGCTCCTCTTTGTGTTTACGATCTTGAGCAGCGAGAAGTGTGTAATTTAATTTTCCCTCTAATCCTGTATCTCCGCACTCAGCTTGCCCCCCCACCACAAACCTTCAGGGGAAGGCTTAAACAATAGTGCCGCGAAAAGGATTTCGTATGCAGAACATTCATTTTGCTTCAGTTTTAAGGCAGCAAACGCATCAGATTTGGAGCCATGCCCATAAGGAAGCACAGAAAGTAATATACGCAATGTGAGATAAAGGGGTGGAAAACACAGTAATGGACTGATTTGTCACAGGTTTGGCTCTGAATTGGGTTTTGCTATGTGCTCATCAGATATGTCCTTGTCACACTCCGCAGAATCTTTCTAAATGACAACCTGAAATATTGCGTTACTGGCGTGGTGTAGACCTTCCGGCCTGTGTCTGAGTCTGTCGGCATCAGACAAGAGGACTTCAGCAGTGCTTCTCCACATGCTTACAAAAGAAAAGAAAATCGAGAGACCAACAGCCATGTAGACTTGGCTTTAGGAGAAAATTCTGCCTTTTCAAAATCACCCAAGGCGGCAGCAAAATTCACAAGGGTCAAGGGCATGGGTTAGACGGCTTCCCGTCTCTGCGAAATTTGAAATGTTAAAATTCTGTTCAGTAAGGAGCTCAGTGTGGAGTGAGCATGCTGTAAAACCGATTGCTAAAAAGAGGCTGTTCTCAAGGTGAGCTAGAAATCAGATTGTGTGAAATCTATTTTCTAAATCTGACCTTCGAGTAACAAGCGGGTCTCACTTTCCTCATCAGTTGCTGGACTTGTGAATTAAAATGAGCCGTTGCGTGGCTGGCTAGCTTGACTCATGAACAATTCAATCAACATATTTGGGCCATGAGACATTGACCAACAAGTGATGCATTACTTATGTGGTTCAATTACAGCATCAATAAATGCTCTAAATGTGATGCATTTATCATTTATCTCCTCATTGCAGTACAGTGAGCTCTGTGCCTCTTACTTCAAACAGTTTAGCTGAAAGCATTTTATTTCCAGAGAACATATTGATATATTTTTTTTCTTTCCATTACTCTAATGTATGCAAATTACTGAGCGGGGTGTTTGTTCAGCAGTTCAGTGATTTCTTCCTATCAGAAGTAATGGGATGCCACAAAGGCTTTTAAATGAAGTGTGAGCCACGAGAGGCCTTTAACTCACAGGAGAGGTTTTGGTAATGGTACGCTTCCAAAGATCTATGGATGATGGAGATTAAGTGGTTTGACCCTCAGGGTCAAGGTGTCAAGGGACCGGTTCATGCAGGGTATGTAATGGGAGCAAGGAGGGTCTAACCGGACCTTGATGGATCAGGGAACTTGTCTAATAGATCTCTGTGTACTATGCGCAGTGGCATAATTCATATCTTTGATATTTGGAGTAACCTTTCTGGTCCTAGGGGCCCGGCAAACACGAAAACAGCTCTCTCATTTTTAAAGGCTCGAATACAAGGAGACCTGCAGCTGCTCCGAGGCTGTGTATGGCATTTGTTTGCTCTCTGCCGGGAGAGTGGGACCATTTTAAGCAAGGTGTTTCACTGTGTGCCCAGCTACAGTTTTCACTGTGGCTTATGACAGGACAAACAAAACAGGTAATCACACCTGGCAAAAAATGGCTGTTTGCTTGAATTGTTAATCATTTATATGCATCGACTGGACCATCATCTTCCATCCTTGTACTATATTCTGTGCACTAATGGTGAGAGAGGAAGCATATGTCCCATGGAGTAGGGGCCAGCCTCTTGGTCAGCCACCCAGCTCTCTCAGCACAGTAGCTTCTCGGCCTTGCACTGGAGCCAGCACGGATTCTCATTATTACAAGATCTATCAGTCCAGGTATCGATCAGCTTGCAGGTCTGGGTCCAGCGCCGACCAGAGCCATAACACATACACCAGTATTCCCAGAGTGGCACCTTGGCAAAGAAAGGGCACTGTGCAGAACAACAGTAACCTATCTCCTTTTTTTTAATTTACCACTAATGAAAGTGCAGACCCATCGTCGCTCCGGGCCACGAACCATCCCAGGAGCAACAAGACTTATAGAGGCCTGGAAGGGCAAGGAGAAGGAGCTCACCATAAATCCATGCGTCGAGCTCACGGCTGACTTTTAATGAAGATTTCGGCTTGTAGTTTTTTATTTTCCTTCCATTTATATTATTGTAATAAAGCAAACGAGGGCAAAGTGAACAGATATGTTGGCTTTGCACACAAATGTTGTCTCCATTAGCGTGATATACAGTGGAATAAATAAGCTGCCAGTGTGGTGTGAATAAGCAGAACTGCGTCCTGTGAGCCCCGTGACCCTCGTCCTCAGATAATGCCAGCCAGCCTTTTCAACAGAATAGAGAAATACAAAGTCCTTTTGAAAAAGGCTTTTTTTTCCCACTGGGCAGCTCCGCAATCATGAGGTCTCTATGCGGTATAACTCAAAGGCCCAATGAGCCAGGAATGGTGATCCTTGGGGACTAATTATCCCTCGGTTGCAGTAGAAGACCCACCAGGGCAGATGAGACCAATACATCCTTTCCTGAATCTGCTCTTGAGTCGACAAGTTCTTTTTGTTTTAATTTTTACAATCATAGGGAAACAAATAAGTTTAGTTCAAACTTTGTCCATTCGTGCTATGGGAGCAATGTATGCAATGGCAATGGTGTTGTTGTGTCCTGAATTAAGCTTGAAATGAACCATGTGCATATTTTGTCCATTTTTAATCCCTGAAAATTTACAGGTGCTTTGACTGATTTCTGTAAATAGGTTCTCTCCTTCATTATTTAATGGTGAAAACTGAAAGTAGTGCCTGTGCTGTTTAAGGCTTGTATTAGAACTGAAATCAACAAGTCACACCCTTCTGAGTCTCTGACTCAGTAGGTAAAGACTTTGCCAAATGCCAGCTGAAATTCTACCTGTATAATTTGAGAATGCTCTAGACTGCATCCACTCACATTTGATTTATATCAGACCAATTGGATTTACTTGGATCGACTGGTAGACTATAGCTGGTCCAGTCTGTACTGTCTTTATAGAATTCAAGAACTGTGTACAGATCGATGTGCACAGTGATGATTCAGTTGTTTTGAGGGAAGTGAACAGCAAGGCCTTCTCTTTTAGCAAGTCATCCTTCAACAGAGGCATGGCATTGCTGTCTCTAGTTTTCTTTCTTAGTTCATTTTTAGTTGTCTAGGATTGCAGTCAATTTCTCGACAATGAAATCAATGCAGGGGGGTCTGTAGGTTTAAATTCAGAGTTGAGGAAGGGCAATGGACTGTTAAGCAAGGTGCTTAACATGAATTTGTTAGAGGAATCCTGCTGAATACAGTAAATGGACAACTTGAAAATTGTAAGTCAGCTATTGATGTAAAATAGAAAGAAAAAACAAAGGGCCATTAGGCTTCAGGATTAATAACATACAGAACTACCATGCTGAAATGTCAATTGAACATTCTCATTCCATATTTGCATGGTCCAATGAGAGCTTCCTTCACCGCAATTTTCCTATGGAGTTTCCTAATTGTTGTTCCGTGGTTTGTTCCCTGTAGTTGAAGTCTTTCTTTATGCATGCCTTTATGCCATTTCATAATCAAAAGCCTTTCACGACTATCAAAGATGATGCAGTTGCTCTTTTATTGAGAGAAGTATGATTGAGAAAAATGTTTTTAATTTTTTTTCATCAAATGTGTAGAGAAAAAAAGCAGTTCCGGCAGATTGAACATTATCTCATTTTGCGTGTTTGTTTTCGGAGTGGACTTCTCCGTGTGAGTACATTGGTGTGAAAGTGTCAGTTTGGGTAATATTTACATCACCCTGTAGCTACACAATTCCCCCTCCCCCAAATGAAATTTGCAGCAAACCGTGTGTAAAATACATGTATGTTTGCAGCGCATAGAAACCTGCTTTTAATACCAGAATGTTGTAGAATAAAGCAAATATAGATACAAAGAAGGGAAAACTGAATGCATGCCGTGAGTCTTCTAGTCTGGACCCCTTTTGCTCTTCCCTGTGCCTACCACTAGTTTTCCTCATCAGGAACATTTCCATTGCCATCAGAGGCTGGCATTGGTGAGGAAAAACACCCAGGTCTATACACCCTATCTTGGCAGGCAGTAAGATTTTTGTTAACAATGTAGTCTTTGCTGACCCATATAAATAGTTTCAGTAAAATAGCTGTTGTCATTATAGTAATGATTATGATCCAGGAGAACAAAAAAAAACAGAGTATTATGCTGTTGTCTGCTGCTTAGAAGTTCATCTTTATCAGGAAATTGTATATGTGCGTGTCTGTTTGTTACTGTACATATGCTAATGATTTGATTATTTCAGATATGTGTTCTGATCTGCATCTCAATAGCTGCCACTCCAGATTCCATTATTAAACCTTTAGCAATTCAGCCCAGCCAACTGAAGCATCTGGGTACATGGCTGTATTTGTAATGTACTTTTCTGATTAGGATATTTATCACAACACCGCTGCCTGTTATCACAAAGAAAATGATGTGCTGCATTGTGCACAGGGCTAATAAAAGTCTAGATTATCAAGACACTGATTTGATTGAATTGACATTTGTTTTCTTTGCAAAGTGTGGACAATTTACACTGAGTTTTTGTTGTTGCATTTGTTGTTTATTACTTGCAAATGCTCCACAATTCATATGGTGCTGTTAAAAAGCTCAGAGGGCTTATGATATGAAAATTCACTAAAATAACAAATATATATAAATAAATGGACACACAATACGCAAATGTAGTAATACAGCACAAAATACACAGGACAAAAATGGAGCAAAAATTTTAAAGCCATAGTGATTGAAGAATAATAGACTGTACTGCATTTACAAGCTCTAGTCTGGAATGTGCTGGCAAAGAACTTCTGACGACCTCTAGCCTCTAACTATCAATAAGTGGCATGATCATTTTCTCCATCCTGCTTGCTGGGGATCTCCCAGTTCTGTGCTAGAGTTAGAGCATTGTCAATAACACACTGTTATTGCATGAGTCTCCATCTCTCCATCATCTGAATCCCATTTTTGAATAGGATGTTTTTGAGTGAGGGGGTAGCTATAGAGCCAAACCTGCATTAAAAAACAACAAAATTCTTATATTAGCTGCTCTTTTGAATTTAGCAGTTAGTGGTTGTGTGGTACGTTTTTTCCCCACATTCCTTCTGCTCCCCTGTTTTCAGCTGCGAGCTGCTAGGTGCTTACCCTGTCACTCAAAAGGCCGGGTGCCCCCCTTCCGCTCGTTCCAGATCAGAAGTTATTTGTTATTGGGGTATCGCTAGAATCTGGCTCTCATATCCTCTGAGAGATCCGGAAGTCGTATTTAAATTACAGCGCCGCTGATTTTGCTGAGGAGGGAGAACCGCCAATCCCCACGGCTCAGCTCCAGAGCACCAGACTGGGGCTTATTTTCTCATTTTGTTCCTTCATTCCCATTTTCTGTTATTCCAGTCAGTATTTGCAGGCAGCATCCGAACTGACGAAATTAACTCCTCACATCTGGTGGTGCTCCTCATTATGGACGCGCTGTACAGGAGCACGTTGGAGTGGGGGTGGCTTGCAGCAAGATGCATATGAATGATGTACTTTGTGATAATAAAAATTACGTGTTGACAAGGAAAGAACAAATCATGTGCAGCAAGTGGCTCTCTGTTGAAGCCGTGGCAAGATTTCACATTATCCTCCTGTCAGGCTATGGCAATGGAAATGTCTCATCTGACTCTGTTGTATGTGACATCTCTCACAGTTTTACAGTTGGTGTTTTGCTGGGCTGAGCCTAATCTAGCAGGTCTGTGAGCACTCGGTGAGGGTTAGCAGTGAGGTCAGCAGTGAGACCATTGGTTGGGTATTGAAGGAAGAATCAAAGCCTTCCACTGGGATCCATTGTGCAAGGACTCCATCAGTCAGTACACATTGTGTAACATTTAGTAGACAAAGGGATGCTATCTATTTCCTTGAAATTTGCCTTACCTCACTTTATGCTGTAGTGCCAAAATTGATTTGGACACCATATATGTCTTTCTCCAGCAGATTTTAGGTTTTAAGCAGACAGCCCTATGTCCATGAATACACACACATGCAATCTTTCATAGAATTTCACAGAATTTTTGATACTGTGAAAAAACAAGTGTCTTCTCCCATAGCGTAGCCAAACTTCTGAATTGCCTGTTCAACACAGAAAGGGCTCTCAAACAGCAGGATTTCAGAGGGGTCACGAGAAGGCCGAGTAAAAGAGGAAAACAAAAACATTCTCCATAGAGCAGATGTTGAATATTATCAGGCAGATTAGAACTGGACTGAAATTCAATTTAAAAACTCATTGACAATGATTGACAATGACAAGGAAAATCCCAAAAAAAGTTTGAGGACCACTGGAATGCAATACTCATGTGCATTGTGAATTTGCATGCAACAAAACAAAAGATATTCGCAAACAAGTCACCACTTGCCCCATCTTCTTGCCACATCCAAGCATAGCACTTGTCTCCGGGAACCTTTGGCATTGCATTCCAGCAGCACCAATCAACACGCTGCTATGTCCCTAGAAAACCAGGACGGCAGTACCAATCAGCACTCTACTACATCCCCAGAAGACCAGGGCTTAAGACTGGGTAATAGACATGGCAGGGCTCTCCTCGTTTGTCATGGGTTCCTTGGTCCTTGCAAAGCCCCTCGGCACTTGTTGCTGTCCGTTAATCCCTCCTCAGACACAGGCCCACTCATCTGCATCTTAAGACTTTGCCAGCCGTCATGCGTCTCCTTTTCACTTCCACACTTCCATTTGATGTTATAATGAAAATCCCTACACTTTCCATCGAACGGTGCCATTGTCAGCAAATTATTCCATCAAATATTAATTTAGAAAAACAGTGCTGTCATGTTTGTCTTGTCTGAGACATCTGAGGGTTTTTATCTTTTATCTTTTTTTTTTTTTTTTTTTTTTAAACGAAAAACATTTAACTGAAATGGAGGATTTGAGCTACGGTGTGTATAAGTGCACATTGTGAACTGTGCTGTTCTGCTTAAATAAAGGCAAGGAGCAACACATATGCTTATAAAATTGAGGCTGGATTATCCTTAATTGGCATCATTTTACTCCTGAATTCATTGTTTTCAACATGGCCGTCATATGTACTTACTTATTTAATTACATAATTATCCATTGTCTTGCCCATTTAGCTATGCAAGCTGAATGCTGTAACTGCTAAAAGTACCCAATTGGCTGGCTTAGCTTGGGCCTGTTTTACCACCTTTTGCCACTTAAATTTAGCAATATAATTTTTTAGTTCAGGGAAAGGAAAACACAACCCTATATTCAGCCCAGTATGATAGAATCATGGGCGTATGGATGGACATACTTGTGTAATAACAGAACTTTGTTGCACTGGACTGTAAAGATAAGCAAGCAGCTGGCTGAGGGATACTGCATACTACATCATAAAAATCACCCCACCCAGCCTGCTCATACTGCAGCTGATGCACCCAGGGTTGGTAAAACGGGGGAAAAAAAGAGAACTGTGCTTAGTATTAGTCGATGATGTACTGCAGAGAAGACAAGTGGCACTCCATTCCTCCGCAGACAGGAAAATATTCGGCGGCGGTGCCGTTTATTGTGCTTTATTGCAAATAACTACTACGAGGCTTGGCCGAAGGCACGCAGGAGAAGTTCTTGATGAAAAGGCCTCGGTATCATTAGGGGAGCTGCAGCAGCGCCAGATGAAAGCCGGTCTAAAATGTAAATCAAATTAATGCCAAAACATTTCCCCACATATCTTAATGTTATTCTTTCCCCCACTGACATTGTCTCGGGGAGGCTGCGCACGCATCGCTCTCCCGAGTTCAGGTCTCCGGCTCTTCCGCCGTGGCGATCCCTTTTCCCGTGACAGGCGGCGTCTGCGAGTTGCTCCGAGCTGTCTCTCATCCCTGCCTCTTCATATATGCACACAGACGTCCCATTACTGGGATTTATTGACTGCGTTTGCCTGCTTTAGACCAATTAGGGTGTTCATTATGCAAATAAAGTGTACTAATTATCTCTGAGTTACAAATTGATTGTGAGATATATTATCTGCTTTCGACTTGCCTCCCTGGAAGTATTTGGCCTGCAGTTGTCCAGACCACTGCTCTTCCCAGACAATGAATGGAGGCGATGGAGACGCCCGTTCAAGGGCAAGAGAGGTTGCATTCGGATCGCTCAGTTTCAGGAACACAGTGAAAGGCGGGCAAAACCAGCGCGCTCAAAGCCCTGATTAAAATGAATTCTTGACAACCCATGAACGCTAACAGTTACAAACTGCAATCCGATGTTAATCAACAGGGGGTTATTCATTAATTGACTAAATTAGTCTCATCAATCACATTGCGGGGACGGCTGCAAAGACACTCAAACAGCGCATCCTGTCAGCGTGAGGCTCGGTGGGGGGGAGCGGTTTGATGTGTGTATTGAGGACAGAGAGCTGGCGTCAGGTTTAAGGAAGGAGAACTTTCTCGTGAGCGCACAAATGTGCCGGCGCACTCCAGCGTTCTTGCTGTATTTCCCCCTTCCTGTTTGAAGGTGTCATGCGGTGAATCATTTTCCCAACTTGACAGTGAAACTGCATAGTGAAACAGTTTAAGCTGCAGCTGATGTTCTGTGTTATTCCTTTCTTAAACATTGGCTCAAAGACAAAATGGGGAGAGAAAAAAAACAGATGAAAGAAATATGCATTTTACCTAAAATATCCACTTTGATTGTAAACTATGCATTTTTTCAAGTTTCCAACTGAGTAAGGGAGTTCTTTGTGTGGTTGTTAGCCCTTTTCCCTGCTTTGTTAATTCACAACGCAATAATTGACTGCCCCATCGATAGTTCAGATCAATGGCCGGCTCCTGAAACTCCTTTCACTCGATTGCCTTAGACCTTACAGGAGCCACCATTGTTCAAATTAGGTATGTATACATTGAATTAAGTCTAATGCATGTAGAACAAGGCATAAAACATCATTGCAGTCTACTTCTTTACCTTCCGCTGTCCTCCTGCCGTTGGTTATATCTCAAGTGCGATCACGTCGGTGCAAATACTGTTGTACATCAGAGCAAGACAGCAATCACCCCTCAGGTATTTAATTGACAATTAACTCTCAATTAGAAACGTGTGACCTTGGCAAAAGCTTTCTGTGTGTCCGTGGCAGCTCCTGCTTAAATGTGGTCATATTTGATTCCTGAAGGGGGAAAAAAAATGAAAAGAGGGGCTGTCATTTAGGCTCGCCCGGAGCGGCACAGCGGGCTGTCCTTCCCTGTCGCAGAGGCACGCCGAAACCCTGTCATTTAACGGGAGAGGGGATGCAGGAATCACCACGTCTGCCTCAATGAGGACTGACCTTGAAATGACTTTTTTTTTTTCCTCCACAGATTTACAGTTTATCTCTAGATGCAGTGGTTCTACTTACTAAGTCCATCCAAATCCTTACAGTAGGGGACAATGCAAATGGAAACGTGTTCTCAGGAAATGGAGCAATGAAATGTCTATTTTAACTATAATGAATCATGTATTCGGTACAAATGGGCTCCTTGTAGTTAATGGTGATAAATATAAGCAGGTCTGCTCTTGTCATTCTCTCCCCCTGTCTCTCATTGAGAGGGAATGGTGCTATAACGGTGAAGAGGGTTTTTTCCCCCCCCCGTTAACAGGCCTGTCATTACAAACCCATCAGAAAGGTCAGGGGCTGGTACTTCTGAAACGTGTCTCTTTTTTTATCCCTCGCAAGCATTTTAATTAGTGAACAACAAGCCGAGTGACAGGGAGAGTGCCGGGGCTGGCGCTGACCTGATGCCGTGCTGAGCGGCGCCGTGTCAGGGCCCAGTCAACAAGCGGCAGGTGTGAAAACCCGCAGCCCAGCGTCTGAGCAGAGGGAAGGCGTCAGCGCGACAGCTTCCTCTAATGTCTTCGTCGCAGAACGGCGGCTTTGCAGCGTCCAAACCACCTTCTCCCCACGGCTGCCACTGGGTTATCCCAAATTCTGCTTCTTAGATTGTCCAAATTGTTCATCGGTGAACGTTCGAGTATGGATTTTTGCAGGAGCCAGAAGTTAGTGTTGCTTGTGACCCATTAGGCCCGAGATAAGACATTCATTTTGTTCCTTCTGTTGTGTTCGATCTCCATATTAACTCCAAGTCAGTGGTACTTGGTTCTACTCTGTGTCAAAGCTGTGCAAATGATACCCCACAGTTGCACCACAGATGCATTCAAACACACACAGAGTGCAGTACACAAGCGCGCTTTATGTACAAACCTCCCCCGTACATGAAAGCATCCTGATTTTACTGCGTGAATATGATTAAGGATTAATTTTTAAATAATTCATTTAGAACTTTGCTATAATTTTTTAATGTAGCAGGGGCTAGGAAAGTGGTAATTAATTGGAGACGATTCTCCGTGCTGCGGGTTGCTGGGATTGTTAGCCTCTCGTTGCATCATGCTGCCGCTGAGTACAGCCAGGCGCCACGAAGAATGTGGAAGCAGATGCCGACCTCAAATTCGGAAATAGGATTACTTTGAAAAGGGCGGAGGAGTCGAACTCGGGAGCGCTTCACTGAGAATCATCCGCTGCTTGTCAGTTGAGGCTCTTTTATTGCGGACCATTTCGAAGCCTTACACCAGGTGGGGAGAGCATGGGGGGAAGAAAAAAGAAAAAAAAAACATAGCAAGGAGACATCTGTAGAGAGCATCGCAGAACGAGCCATTTTCCAACGCGGTGATTGCAATGATTGAGGAGATTAAGGTGATCTCATTTATCTCGGAGCGAGGTGATGGTGGAGTGGACAGTGGAGGCTCTCCCTCAGATCTGGAGCAGGCTGTGAAATGGGCCTGGCATGCGGAGGGGTAGAGAGCGAGACCGAGGCGCTGCCTCTAGGCTGTCAATCTTTGACCGTGTCCGGAACAGACAGCCGAGTTCCGCACATGTCCCCCGAGCTGTTAATTTGACCTTCTGTGGCATCGGTGAACTGTCATAGCTTGTTTTTCCACCTGGAAATGAATCATCTATTACTGTCTGCGTGTCTTTCTGTCTTAGCGCTACCTAGACTATAATCATGTTAATTGTGTCGTCTGCTAAATGTGTTTTATCTAATCACTCCTATCTAATCACTCCAGTGAGAAGCGTCAGCAGGGTGTGTGTGTGTGTGTATGTATGTGTGTGAGACTGTCGTGTCATGGGTCCGAGTGCTATCGGGTTTAGGAGCGCCTCCATTACGCCTCTTTTGTTTTTATCTGCCTATAGTCCCTTCTGGTTGCTGAGAGCCAGGAAATCGCTGCTCCACTTTCGCTTGGCGCCAGTCGGGTCCCCCTTTGATTTAATTAGGGAGCGCGAAACACCACTAACAGGGGATCCATTTTACTTTTCAAAGACTCTGACAAGCGGCCTGGCACACCGCGAACGAAGCGCTGCATCCCTGGATGCACTTCCCCCGAAAGTCTCGGAGGGTCTCGGAGTTCTAGGCGCCTCTTTCAGCTGGGGACTTTAAGGCAGCGCAATCAGTCAGCTGCCAGCTCAACCCCCCTCCCTCCCACCAGCCCAGAATCCATTGCTGAAAGCACAGTTTGTATATGCATCCCAGCTCAGTGTATCATACTGAGATATGTTGCTTCGATACTGCTGTGGGCGGGGGCTTTTCACTCTTACATCTTTGCATGTAGCACATCTACAGGATGTGTTTTTGTGTCTGTGTTGTGTACATTCTAACATAACAGGGTTTTTCCTCTTTTTAGTGTATAACATCTCATTGGGCTGTGTGTGGCCCCCTGCAACTATTTAGATTTACTCTTGTATTAATTAATGAAAAAGGAAGCTTGCTGGTTTGCATCACCTTCTCTTTCCTATCAGATTGACTAATCTTTTTAATCCCATACGTGCTCTAAACCCCGTGATGCTTCACCCTGATGTTAGTCCCTCGCCCCCGGGGGATCTCGGAATGTATCGATTAGTCCATACACCTGACAGTCCAGTTAACAATTAACCTCCAAGTGTGCCCAATAATATATTAAAAGTGTACACTGCTCAGCGCCTTTTTTAGTCACAACAGATATTTAATCTTGATTAGATTTTCCTGTCCCTGCCAAAGATGTGCCCCTTTCCATCCTTAAAATTAGCACGTGGGCAGTCCTAGGGACAGGCGGAGATCGTGAATGAATTGAAAATGATCAGCTGGAATCTAACGGTCAGATTCATTTGATGTTGCGTCCGATGTTTATTAAAGCTAGCTTTAATGCTTTCTGGGAAAAGCTAATTACAGCATACCTCTGTCTGGAAAAACAACGAGGCAGTTTTGTTCTTTTTGTTCCTTTCCTCGCTTTAAGTGCTTCTGCCTTGTGTAGGTGTGTGGCTTTTGTTCACAACTTGATTCTTGCAAATATTCCTTGTGTGTCCTGCATGGTACTCTGGGTTTGTGGTTCTTGGAAAGGGGCTTTTATGTGTCAGGTTTCACTCCCCTTTCTCTTCTCATATTGGAGAGAAACAATAGGACAGAAATATGCTGTGTTTAGGGACAGTGATGCACTTCTGACAGTATCGCCAAGCGCTACCAATGCACACTTCCTTGTAAATGCTGTGTACACTGCTCTGTCAGAGCCTATTTGACACTCTTGGAAAAAGTGCAACTTTAGTAAGCTTTCTCCTTGGTGTTTTGGTGTCATTTTTCCCATTAGGAAGGAAATTACCCTATTTACAGATTGGGTGTCTGGTTTACCCTTGTTTGTTCTTACCCCTTGTTGTGCGCCCTAAAGCCCTGCTGCGTAGGAAGCAGAGACACGCAATCCAATGCCTACAACTGGGCCTCCCCCCCTGCTCCTCATTAATGGCGTATTGGATAAATAAGTTGGATTCCTGTGTCGCACAACAGCAGGGTTTAGGCTTCAGATTCAAGCCAAGCGGGGCCATTTGCTTAGCCGTCCTGCGGTGCTGCGGAAGGGAATCAGTATGGAGACACACAGGGAGGGAGGGAGGGAGGGAGGGAGAGTGCGTGCGTGCGTGCGTGCATGGATGTGTGTGTGTGTGTGTCTGTGTGCATGTGTGTGTTATGATTGCTGGAGGGGTTTTCACAAATGATTTTTGTGAAAGATGTGCTCTTCCATATGGCAACCCTCTACCCTGCCTGCTACCCTGCCCACAGATGATGAATCAGAAGAACAGGGATTATAGACTTGTTGATTTCCTGAGAGATAACATAATCCTTAAACAATACACAAGACCCTTACGCAAGTAAACAACGTATTTGCTTCAATATCTTTGTGAGATACAGCACACAGTGTATCTTTCTGTGAACATGTGTAATACTGTTTTATCATTACAGACATTGGAAGGAGCAACGCCAAGATCCTAGATATAAAATCAGGCCTTTTTTTCTCCTCGTTTGCCCTGGTCCCTGTTGAAAAGATTGATTAATATTAACAAACCATAAGCTTTAAATGAACAGGAAAACGATACCTTAAATAGCCGAATTTTTCCAGTTTTTGATTGAAACGTTGCAGTGAGATCCATTAATTCAGTGCGACGTCTTCTTCAAGTGTACTCTGGGGCCCAGCAAGCTCAATTAAAAATACATTGTATTCCCAATGATATGTACATAAATTCAAATTGCATTCAAATTAAAAAACCAGGTTTAAAAAAGTGACAGTACGGGGAAGTGATATGGTATGTGTAACAATAAAGGATAGGACACTAAATATGTCGTCTATTCACCGAGTATTATGCAGAAAAGAAAGATCACAAGGGGAAGCTTGTCAGAAGCAAATGAAAGTTAGGTTTTCTTTAAAGGTAACAGCTGAGAGATTTGTGGTAATACCCATCTCTGTCTTTCCTTCTTTTTCATGGATAGAGAGAGGGGTTGTGCAAAGACGAAGACGTCTTTCTCTCTGAATTTCAGATTCAGTTTGGCTAAGCTCTGAAGTGGGTTATTAACTCTTTCCCAGGCTGCACCCAGAGTGTGAAATATGTGTGGGTGTTCTCCGGGGACTTTTTGCCATTTCTGAGTTATTCAGGCTTCATGGTGCCTTCCTTAATGTTTTAAAAATTTTTGTTTGTTGCCAAAACTTCAGACTGGATCTATAGCATCACATCTGTTATCAATATACTTATCTGCCAATTCCTGGCTGATATGATGATTTAAAAACACAGACGGGACACACACACACACACACACACACACACACAAGCATACACAGACATGCCAAAATATAAGCAGCGTCGTGACAGCATTGTTGCTAAATTGCTATATTTTTGGCAGCAGTCCACTTGAAATATCACACTTAAATTTTAAGAGGTTGAAACAGCAGAGAAAACATAAATGAGCAGAAAATCTCACTGTAGTATATTGTATTTTGAAATATTTATCACCATGATAGACACCCTTGTACAGGGCATATCTTTTTGGTCCAAAAGCAGGGAATGTACTGAAATAATTCAGGTTAACTATGTTTGTGTAGAATATAACAGCAGTGCCCTATGCCCTGCAACCTTCTGATTATTGAATATATAACCTGATTCTGATTCAGTTCCAACTGCCAGCTTCGTCAGATGTGACACAGATCTCACTCTTTTTTGAAGAAACGGCTCAATTGTGTGTGTCCCTTCAGTTAAATCAGAGGCATTCTATTTCTTTTGGGTATGTGTAAAGGTTATACATATGTTTTGCCTTACTTAATGATTTATTGTCACTTAATCTGACAGAAATTAGAGGAGTCCATTTTTTCATTTTGCCTGAATGTCTGCATAAGACTCTTTCCTCTTTCCTGTGTTGTATCTATATGCTAAGATATATGACATTATATATCATTTTATATATGAACTGCAATTCCAGTTTATATGTTTCCAGGGATTGTCTGTGGCCTGAAAAAGATCCCCACCCCCATCAAATCTGATAAATTCTCTTTGATAACACATCAGCACTAAATGGTGCAACAGGTGCAATGCATCAGAGTGCCTGGCAGCTTTCACAATTAGAAACCATGCATTGTGGGTTTATTAAAAGGTTTCAATAAGTCAGAGGCATACATCAAACTAATGTTTCAGGAGGCAGGGAATCCCTAAACAATCTCAGCTCAGCTCTGCCTCCTGCATTTTCCATTAATGCAATTTGTGCGTAACATTCATTTCATGTGAGGCCAAAAACGTGCCGTGGGAGGGGCCTGCCTGTTGCTGAAATAACCACACTGTTGCTTTAAGCCATGGCAGACTGAGAGTTATTTGAATCTGCTGTTGTGCCATACTTAATATGAAAACTATATGCAAAGAGCCTCTGAAATGTCCCAGGCTATAAATATTTGATTTAGTTGTAATACCTATGTACTATTGTTCTTTTGATGTTTGCTTTTTCATCTAAACAGAATTTTGCCTAATTACTCTCGGAGGAGGGTGTGTTTGAATCGCATTAGTCCTGTGATCCTCCGTCTCCAGTGCACTGACTTAATCAGGCCGGGGATGCTGCTTAATAATCACTTGAATGCCATGATTGGGATTGGCTAGAGCAGAACATTGATATCGGTAATTAAATTGTAAATTGTAAATGCGGCGTATAAACAAGCTCTTCTCCCGCTCCCGTTCCCTGCTGTAAATAATATCGATACCATGAGCCGAGTTACTGTTTTATTTTTTTCATTTTTCATTTTTGCCTTTCCGCTGAAGCTCGGAAACTAGTGCTCCAGTGCTGGATTCTTGGCTCTCTGTCTGAAGCTGCACACACCACTGGGCAGTGGCAGGGAAAGCCTTATCTTCTTCCTCCCTCTGGAAGTGCACCCGTCGCTGTGGCATCGGATTAACTGAGCCCCGCTACGCTACCTTCAAAATTGCCTTGAAGAAAAAGAAAATCAAATTGTCATGTAAACCGCCTGTTATCCTATTATAGCATCAAATGAGAGAGAAAAAAGTGCATTGCAGATGCAGGCAGCAGGGAACCCGACTGCATTACCTACAGTAGGGCTCGTTTGTGTGAGAAACACTGATCAGGAACGGGACGCTGAGAAATAATAGCTCACTTTTCCCCGTTTGTTTCGTGCGATGAGAACGCAAGCCAACGCTCCCAACATAAATATGAGCATCCCTTAACATTTAGCCCAGAGCTGACTGGTTTCATTTGAGATGTAATACAGCTGTTTGAGCCAAGCCAAATACTTTTCAAACCCATTGAAACAGGCCTGTAGGGGTTTCGCTCTCTTGATTTCTGTTTTCAGAGAAGAAAGGTTTTATTTCAAATTAACTTCTGTCGGAGCAACATTACCCTGGGTGTCACTCATTAGTTCTTGCTTGGCTGTGTTTGCCGCACCAAGTATACATAGTTCACAGTAGAGTGTTGTTCTCTGGGTCTTTGTCAAATGAGTACCCAAGTGTGGCTTAACTGACAAATATACTTGAATCTTAATGGCTGATTCAGATGGTGTTGCTGTGCAATATTCCACCGCTACTGAAAACTTTCTTTTTTTTTTTAAATCATACTTTCCTTTCATTAAAGGAACATGACTACATGCTGAAAAGGAATACTTTTCATTGTGTCCATGTTTGCAGGCCAGAAAATATCATGCTTATGTGCAGGATGTGAGTCACCTCATTTAGAGAGGAGAGGGAGGGTGGCCTTTTTAGTCCCCTCTCTGAGGCTCTGGATAGCAGTGGAGGATAAAAGCCCAGAAATGGTAATTAACAAAATAAGTGGGTTAATGCGGCTTCATTGCTGAATGGCGGCAGTTAATGTTAATGAAGAGCTCTGTTGATGGTGCAAGATCCCTCATCGCCCAAATGAATGTCACTAAGAGCAGAAAATGGCAATTGCAAAATGGAAACGGAATAATGATTGAACAGAACGTTTTTCCCCCCCTTTTGTGGCATTTTTTCTCTCCGATGTCTTGTCACCACTACAAAAGGTGACGGCTCCCATTTGGGCATGTGGCTTGCAGCCACTGGTGATTCTCAGTGAAATTAAGTGCATTTCCCTCTCCCCATCTCACATGCCCTCCCCCTCCAATTTGTGGGACAGTAAATTGTAGCAGTTTGTTAGGATGTGTAGTTGGAGGTGTCTCTTTCTGTTCTGATTATTTAAAAGAATGGTTTATAATACACACAGGCAATTTTTTTTTTGTATTGCTGTTCCTCAGTGAAGTCCATATGTGTTTTAGGAAAATGAACAAATTGCAGCAGTACGCAGCCACTTGCTGTATGTTAGCAAATATTATGCTGTTGCACATTACCAGCGTTCCCCTGTGAATGAACCTTACATTGCTTTCAATGTATTCCTTGCTTTATTGATTTGTGTTTGATGGTACCAATCGATCTCTCTATCAAAACATTTTTTTCCAAAATTGATCCCTGTTGTCTTTGTGATTATGCAATTGTACATCCCCCAAGCCTCGTTGCAGCCTGTGAGATTTTTCTTTGATGGCGTGGCAGCATACACACATTGCAGAGTACACGTTGTTAGCAGAGGTGCCAGATGTGATTTTCCTTGAATTCTCTTCTTCATGGAATAAGACTATCATTCTTGTATCTTTCACCGGCTTCTTAAAACAGTTTTTCAAAATGTGCACGCCAGGAATAGATACGCGTGCCGTTCTCCAGGTGCAAGACAAGACTTGTCAAATGTCTGTTTACCAGGCAAGCATTAGGCTTGCCAATGTCTAAAAGTGTTCGCAGGAATGGAATGATATATTTATGGATTTTTCTCACTTTTTCCACTTCTACCTGTTTCAAAGGTGAAAGTATTGAAAACGCCGGATTGTGGAACTGTGTCATTTGGGAGATCCTATCTGGGGAGATTTGTGCTTGTCCGAGGAGCGGGTGCAATTAGAGACAGAAGCGTGAGGCGTAGGAGAGCCACAGTGATGTGACTTTTATTTAAAGCCGCACTTCTGCGTGCCCCATGAAACATACTCCCGAGCTCACAGGGGAAAGAGAGTTTACCAGGCGTAAACTCGGAAACTGTCACTGTAGATTGTCTTACAGGATAAGCACATCATGTGTTGTAGTATTTGTTTGACACAAATGTCAAGTGGCTATTAAGAATTACCGGGGCACCTTGCATAGTGGTTTCGAAGTGCTGTACAGGTGCAGAGGGAATAATAGTGATCAGACTAGGTGGAGATGCTGTAAGTGTCTGGAGTTAGTGTAGGTGGAGAAGAACGGTGCTTGCTAATTTAGCCATTTGGTGCCATTTCTTCCACACTATGCACACTGGATGGGGACATGACAAGTTATGAGGGTTTGGGGGAATGATACGTTTAGCCGCTGCATTGATTTTGAAAAGATCCTCTCAGCAGGTGGCAGGTAGCCTGTCAGCCTCTCGCCTCTCTGCATATTCTCCTCAGCCAAGACGATCATGCCATCCTGCAGTTCCCTCCCTGAAAAACCAAGAAACAAAGGGCGGCGCATACAGACCTCTGCACACAGTGGCCCCACACAGCAGTGTACGTTTAGATTTTCCAGCTACTTTCAGGTTTTTTTTTTTAAACGTGAGAAAAAGGTTGTTATTTGCATCTAAACAATTTGGTCCATAAGCAGGGTTTTTTGATACTGAAAGCAGCTGTCAGGCGCTTGATGCTCAGTCACAATCCGCATTTCCATTTATTCTTGTTTTGTTTTGGCTCTGGCACCAGGGAGGTACAGTGTTTTGAAATTAGGTATCAGCCGCCACGCCGACAGACGAGAAATGGAAAAAAAATAAAGTGACAGGGAGATAGAGGGATTGACGGATTGATATACTTAGCTTGACAGATGGTTCTACATGAATATGCCGATGGAACAGTGTTTAAAGAAAGAGAGAGGGGGGGGGCAGAGGAGGGGAGACAGAGAGAGGGAGGGAGGGAGAGAAAGGAGCAGACAGGTAGCGCAGACGCTACGGGGAAGCGGAGGCAACCCAGTAGCGCGATGCTTTGATTTTCACAAGTTGGAGCACAAACACACATAGCTGTGGGCGATTCATCAGCACCTTGTCAGCAAGCTCTCCCTGCTCCTCTTCTGTCTCCGCAGGGGGTGTCTTCTCGGGGGTAGGAGAGGAGATATCTGGGGCAGAGGCATCCCCACCTTCACCTGAGCACACAGCCAGCAGGGCTGTAAACAGCAGCCATCGCAGCTTCGCTCCGTGGCCATGTTGTAGGCAGGAAGCCCTTGCAGATCGAAGGGGAGCGTGTTTCCCGTCCTCATATTTCCTGCCATATATTTTTTTGTGTACGGAAAAAAACCGGGAGCGGAGCGGGTTTCCTGTTCCCATAGATGCCAGCGAGCTCTTTACGACCACTTCCCCCTCAGACAAGGAGTCTGTGTGAGACAGAAGATCAATATCACTGACATATTGCGCTCTCTCACAGTTTGCGAAATGATGCCGGCACAGGGCAATAAAGGGTCTCAACTGGTGCTCTTCTGGTCTCCAGGAGAAGGTTCAGCAGTTCCTGGCCTCTGTTCATTTTTATTTACAATAAATTGATGTTAAAATAAGCTGTACATATATTCCCTTGTCAGGCTTGTCATAGGATATGTTTAATTTTGTCTCGCAATATTGTTGCTTGTTATCGATTGTGCTTGAATCCTAGAACTGGATGGCTACAGGGATGTTTGGATACTGTGGGAGTGTTTTGCATGAAACTGTCTTTTTGACAGTGTAGCGAGCATGGGTGTATGTCAGACCCATTTCTGCTTGAGGAAGACGTCTGAGTTCTTACATCTATCATGTCACAAACAGTGTGTGGGTGCCAGTGTTCTGTCACTCATCAGACATTAAGCGTTCACACGTCTGCTCCCCTCCAGGACACGCATCGGATTCCTCATGTCAATTAGTTTTTGCTGCAGAATCAGTGGTTTTGATGGGAGACCTACATCTCGAGAAAGCTTCTTAGCTGCGCTAGAGAATCTCTGGGAGATCATTTTATCTTTCACTTGATTGCCAGATAATTATCAGTTAATTATTTAGAGACTTAAATTAATTTGCTAAAAATAGTCTCGGTGCCTCCTTGTCTCCAGTGACGACAGTTTCATTACTTCTGTACATTCCATTGTGAATCAGTTCTGCAATAGGTATATACTCATGCACCTTCTACATGTTGTTTTTAAAAACAACAGAAATTGGCATATGTAGGGGAACAATACATGAACACGGAGACTTACATTCCTCTCATTGCACATGTGTTTTTTTGCCGTTTTTGCACGATTGTTCTCAAAGTGAGAATGAGAGCCTGGTTGGCTTCTGTTTTCAGCCAAGCAGGTGCTTGGCTGAAAACCTTGGCTGTAGGGTGTCCCGTTCTTGTTTTTTTTTTTTTTTCTTCTCACTTCATTAAGGTGAAGCAGCTCTGTACAAGAAAATCAGCCATAAGCAGTTTGTTAATGGGATTCACTGGCTCAAGGAATCAAGTCCTCCCCACCACCCCGTCTGAACTGTTTGACCTGGAGTTCGGAATAGGCTGTTGTAATGATATCGAATTGAGCCTTACTCCATCATGCCAACTATGGGCCTCTTTCTGTGACTGAAGAGGAATGATCAATACCCGTTCTCTCCACACCCGGGCTCTGCACTCGCCCCAATCCACCGTCTTTTATTTCCTCTTTTTTTTTAATCTGCAAACACAGCAAGCTTTGACTGAGGCCCGACCAGCTGGAATATCCCTATGAACACGCTGGCAGCCTGATCAAATTAGCCGTCCTTTTGAAAGTGTCAGCATTGATTTGGGGAAATAAATCTGAGAGCAAGTCCTCATTAGAATAATAACAACAACAAATAAGAGCAACAGTTGAGTCAACTGCGAAACTGGCTGATATCGATCCAATTTGCGTAGTGCTAAGAGCGTTTAAGTGCTTAGGTCGGGTCGCCGCGCAGAATTTTTATACGCTGAAATAAAAGAGCGTTTGAGATTCTATTGACATCTGAAACACTTAGTCGTCTGGAAGCGGACTTCAAAGCCCGGCCCAGCAGGGACCCCTGTTTGAAAACCCCCAACAGTCTTGATTACAGACGTTTTCAGGAGTGATGTTTTCAGTACCCTCCAGAGGGGCCCTCTTTTACAGCTCCAAGCAACAGTCGCTGTCCACGAGATGATAAAAACATGGCCAAACCTGTACCCCAGACAGGGAGGCTGGAGACTACAGCATGGCTTTGTGAACTCTATAACTCTCTCTCCTCTCCCTAATTCTTTCCCCCTCATCTTCTCGTTTTGTTTTGTTCCTGCGAAAAGCAAGGCTGTACGCTGCAGAGGTTTTCAATTAAAATAAAAACACAGCAATCATTCCCGTTTCATTAGTGGTGAGATACAATCAGTGGATCCAATTGTGTAATTCATATAATCACTGCGCAGTTTGTGGGAAGTGATAAACTTAATTACCATCAGGTGAAATCACATAAAGCAAGGAGTATTAGACAGGGGTTGAGGATGGAATAGAGGTCCCTGGCCACCTGCAGACTGAGAACATTCCTTCAATGGGTACGGTAACGTTAGGCCGCAGGTCTTAGCTGATAGACCGCTGTACAGTGCAGGATCAGTTCATAAATAGGTAGTCTATGATGTGTGTGTGTGTGTGTCTTTGTGTGTATGTATGTAAATCTATGTTTTGCTTTGTTTATCCTTAATTGAATCTGAACCTGATTAAATTTCTACTTGAAAGTGAATTTGATCTGTGTGGGTGTTCGCTGGTTTGTCACATGAGAAAGAGGCTCCTGAAGAGTGCATTGGATACACAGTCACAGTCCAATCCTGTACGGGTAGATAAATCTCCGCTGTTGCCGAAACCCTTCCAAAGATTGACCCGTGACGGGCTCATCTCCGGCTGGTTGAGGCGGCGTTCCGATTTGACACCACGTCCAAACACAGCAGAATGGTTCTGTCATGTTTGCACAGGCAGGAGATTACATTACGGCCATAAAATGTGTGGCATCGTGTTACACGCTGTTGCTGTTGTGTTTGGAGCCGCTGCTGTCAGGGGGGTAGCGGCTGTGCTTGAGCTGTGCAGATTGCGCAGTCCTACTGTGTATCCTACCGAAGGCGGGCCAGCCCATACATTTGAATCTGTTACTGCTGCCGTCTCATTAAAGTGCCAGACCCGGAGAAAACATGTCTTCCCTTTGAGCACTGAATATGAAAAATGTGGGTTGATTTTAAGGGTCGAGTCTAGCTTGTCTTCCCTCGCATTTCAGAGATGCATCTTGTATGCAAAGCGACCCACTTGTTGGAATCCTGTGCTGTATTTTCTCTGTATAATGTAGCTTGTTCTGATTTTTTTCTCCTCCTCCTTTACCCAGACTCCATTTTTTTCAGTTTTGCAGGGATTTTTGCTGTTGTTTTTTTTTTTTGTTATGGGCTGCTGTGCAGTGGCACACAGTGTTTTTTGACTTCCCTTTGAGTCATCTCCACAGAGAACAGCAGGGAGCGAGAGGGGGACTCTGGAAACCCAGCCGAGGCAAAGTGTACCATCTCTCAGGCTCATAAATATTGCATGAGCAGAAATATGGACTAAATTGACACTGAGCATTGCTTTCATTTTGAAATGAAGGGGAGGAGGAAGGATAGAGATCTCGATGATATCCTTAAAAGAGAACATACTGATGATGTACCCCCCTCTGAAATGCAGACATTCCAATAGTAGCGCGTTATCGAATTCTGCAGCGTTGGAGTTTGTATACCTCGTACCACTCACCGTTTAACTTCAGTTCTGTTTAATCACATTAGCTTTATTTGAAGGTTTTCAAATCATGGTCTTGTCTTTTGTCAGATACTAAAATAGCAGTCGAAGACTTGAAGGCTGTAGAAGGAGGAGGCTTTGTTTCTCAGCCATAGCTCAGGGGTGTCAGAAGTAGTTATGGCCAGGGTTTGGACATGGCAAGGTACCAGGTCTCTGTGTGTTACTGTTCCAAGAAGAAAAAAAAAACATGCCAGCAGTGACATGAGAAATGCATGTTTTCTTTGCGTCTCTCCCATTTTATTAAATCAGCATCAATAACTGAAGCCTGTTTGCATTACAGACTAACTCAGAGTGTGAAAATTGGCACAAATGCATTTCCATTTCACTGACCCCAGATTCACTTAATCTGATTAAAGATATTTTTACACGGAAATTACCCAACCTCAGTTGTAGGAATTACACCCTTTTTCTTTTTCATTCATTTATTGCCTTTTTTTTTTCAAAACATTATGATGTTTTCCTAAATATTTCTGAGGATTATTATTTTTTTTTTGCACACTCTCAGTGCATGTTGTACAGCATGTATCATTTCAGTCAATGATGGAGACCCTCAAGCAGGATTCTTTCTGTAAAATCATTGCAATTTTCAAGAGGGTTGTCGGTTACATAAAAAATATTGGATTTGCTGTCTTTGAATGCTTATGCGGCTGCACAGTAAGGTGGAATTTCCTGTTCAGGAGGCACAAAAGATGATATCGCACAAGTATGCCTTGCGCTGGCAGCCTGGGTGAGCCGGTGTGACAGAGGTAAGGTGGCCTGACATTCTGAACAGGGGAGCGATAGTCTGTGGCATGTTGTTGATTCGCATCCAAGGTGTCGTGCTAATTACTTTGGATTCCTACCAAAGCCTTTCAAACGGCACACCAAGGCGTTCATTTCGGTCACGTTTCCAATTATTTTCTCCATGTGAAATGAACCCCGTGATTGTTCTTTTCTGAAACGCGGTGAAGTACGCCGCTTATGAGAAACTTCCAATGGGGCCAATTTGCACTTTAGTGCGCGCTCTCTTTCGTTGTTACTTACATTTGCCTTCTCCGTGAGAGCACGCCGCAGCAGGAAATGATGTAAGCATCTCGCTGGTGTTTTGACATTTTCCACTCCAGCCACATTCTGCCAGTTCGGATGAGGCTAAATCTTTACAGGACAATAGGGATCCATGTTTGT
Source organism: Megalops atlanticus (assembly GCA_019176425.1). Lineage (NCBI taxonomy): Eukaryota > Metazoa > Chordata > Actinopteri > Elopiformes > Megalopidae > Megalops > Megalops atlanticus. The sequence goes on along the minus strand of CM032888.1, from coordinate 24,094,311 downwards.
CTTTTTCTCAGCCCAGCAGGGGAAGGCAGTGTTTACCACCTCGGGGCACCGAGCCCTCAGAGTCTCAGTCTAGACCCCCCTCCCATGCCCACCTCCGAGCGCCGGCTCCTGCACGTCCGTGCAGGCTCCCCTTTAATCCCTTCTGACAGGCGTGGCTTCTGCAGTGTGGCCCGTCACCGCAAGCTCCCGCTGCTCACACCCCTCCGCTTCCATTCTGCGGCCTTTTGTTGAGCAGGCCCACCTGAGACTGCAGCTGGCTGCGTCCAGCCTGCCCCGCTTTGTTAGTGCTGATGACACAGGCCTGAAATCCAGATCATGGCCTTCCTTTTCAGGGGCCCGTGTAAATCTTCCGCTCTCTAGTTGGGTCCTCCATGTTTAGCTGCCAAATTGTTCCTGATTGGCTGTGGGGGAGCTAACACTGTGAGGGGGGGGGCAATGACACTTTGCTATGAAGTCTTCTCTTCAGCCACTCAGCGTAAGGCCACAAGACACATAGGAAAGCATTAAATAAACATTAATGTAACTGGGTTAGTGGAGATTTATTAAGGCGGATTTTTGGCCTTGCCTAAGAGAGCAATGCACCATTTTAATAACTCTCACATGCGCAAAGGTAAACAAACGAGGTAATTTATTGCTGTCCTCATAGGTGGCCACAGCAAAACCAGTTTTGTTTTTACAGTTGAAGTGCATTGTATGTTTTGTATAAAAATGGAGAGCAAACAGTGCAAATACCGGTGAGACTTTGAATGAATCCTGTGTAGGTTAGTCTGAAAAGGAAAATTAATTAAGAATATCAAGGTAAGGCTTCATCTGTGCAACATGGAGCTTAAGATTTCACAAAGGTCACATGCTGTATTGAATCTGGTCTTGAATATCTTTTTAACAGAATAATAAAATGTGTGTCGCCATGTTGCTGAAGGTGTTGGTCAAAGTATCTAATGAAATCTTGTATGTGTGCCAAATAACTTCTTTTCTAAAACATTGGATGCATGCAGGGTAACAACTCGCAGTAGCCTTGTATGGTACAGTGTGTTGGTTTTCAGATGGTTCAAGGCAAAGTGTGGAAAAGACCATGGCACCAGTACTTAAATGGATGGAATGACAAAACATACAGCAATGATGGTGAATGAAAAGCAACGAAAATCAATTAAGAAGAGCCATTTGGGTCAACCGTGACCGAGCGAACCGAGTGTGATCTGTGTGGGATTAAACACATGTGGCACAGTTTTATATTATGCAAATAAAGACACAACAAGGTAGGTGCTGAAGAAAGATAACCCATCAAAGGGAATTGAAAATGCTTAGCTGACATTTGTGGTGCACATGTTGAAGATGAGACCAGGACTTCAGAGCTGAAAAAAAAAAGAGTAAGTGGAGTTGGAAAGACGTTTCTAATGAGTCCACCTGTGGATTGAGAACTACCACAAGTCCCATTGGAAGGAATGGGAAAGCTGGTGGTCTAATGGTCACAGGCCTGGATCTTGGCATTTGGACTGCAAGGCTGAAGAATAGTAAGGCAATACGCTCCAGTGATCTTTACTGGCAACATCAAAGACAGGCGAAACTATGATGGCCCAGAGGTGCAGAGTACTACAGGGGCCGTGTACTTCACACTTAACAGGAAGAATTGTGCATTTCCTCACCTCTCTAGAATTATGAGTATTCATGCCCACTCCTTCTGTCCAATAGCCCTTCCTAGGCAAGGAGAGACGGCCTTGTTTTCAGTAATTGTGGAGAAAGCTGAGAAAATGAACGCTCTTCTTATCCTTGGAGGATCTAGGGGAGAAAAAGATGATTGACAGACAGTTGTGGTGAGAACAGCAGGTCTTAACCTTGAGTCTTTTCTCCAGGCAGAGATGCTGATGCCCAAGTGACACGGTCGACCGAACAGTGAGGGGAGCTCGGGCGAAGAGGTTTCTGGGAGAAGGTGGTTGGGGGGGGGGGACTCTGACACAACACTCAGACACTGCATGTCCGCTACCATCAATGTGTGTCATGCCTTTGATGTGAAACCAGAAGGTGTTGAGGCAGATTTATGCTTCAGATTTGAATGCAAAAGCAAATGTCTATGTAGGTGCCGTCTGCCACCTGAAGACCCTTCATGCTTATTGCATTTTTGCACAGAAGTATGGGGCCATATGTACCAACTGCCAAAATGTTTAGTTCCAGCCCATTGTTCCTATTGGTCAATTTGCGTTCCAGCTGTGACAGCATTGATCATCAGTCAGTCATTGAGCTCTGTGATCTTGCGATTGACTGCACAGTCCTTTGCATTGTTACAAAACCTGGGAGGTGGGTGACAGGGGCTTCATTGTGTGATGAGACACTGCCACACGAGTTCAACAGAATCCAAAACATCCGACCGCAGACAAATCCTCATCATGATTGGACATTGCCAACAAAACTTCGGATCTTAACTTAATTTTAACATCATCTGCTGACACTAAGTCGCATTTTTCCCTTTTTATTCAAAGCATTTTAAAGCTGAAATGGATATCGAGGAATAAATTGTGCTAAAAGGAAATCTGTTTACTCCTTCTAAGACCTAATTTTTTTGAGTATCTTTGAAGACCTAACTGACTATTTGAAAGTGATGAGTAGCATTACAAGTTTTGGGCGGAAAATGTTGGGACATTTGAGCAAATTAATTCTGAAGCCAGCACCACTTGGCGCAATTACAATTTCTCATTCCAAGTTAAGCGAATGGCTATTGGGGGCCTTCAGTCCTTAAGCCAAGCTGACAGGGGAGAGATAAATATATCAAACACAGGCATGTGTGGAAGTCTAGGCAAGGCCTGTGCTGTCAGAAGTGCAGAGGTCCAGTAAACACTAACCTGCTGCGAGATAATCCAGCTCGTCCACCACCCCCATGCCCCCCCCCCATAACCTGCCAGCCCCCCCCTTTCATCCCTCCACAGCTGGACATAGACACAGTCAGACCAGAACTGGAAGAAGGGATGATTCATACATCCGACAGAGCTGAGAACCTCAGCACACAATGTCACCAAACATGAGCAATATAGTCTGACCCTTAACCAGTACTTTATGTCCCCCAACAGGTGCACGTGCGCACACACACACACACACACACACACACACACACACACACACGCACAGTATGTGTATGTATGTTTGTACATTTCAGATATTGGCTTAAAGGGTCAAACCAAGGCAGAAGAGCAAGAGTCTTCCTTTCTTAGAAGTATGCTGTTGCCATACACGAATTGTGTAGCACAGTGGAGATTTCAGGTCGTTCCAGATGTGCTGGGTAGGAGCAGAGCTATCGTTGGTCTGACAGGAGCTGTCAATAGTGATTCACCAGCAGAAAGTGGTCCGTCTGCGCAGTAAATTACATACAGGAGCGTTCGCCAGGGGTCAAGACAACCTGACCCCTGCTCTTGTTGAAAGAAACAATGGAACAACGGCAGCAATCAGCTATTCCCCTAGCCACCTGTTGTGGTTCCATCCGACAAAATGCATTTCTATTACTGGTGGGCGCCAGCTATTAGCTGACTCTGACAATGACTCTAAAGTGAGATGGAGAGGTTATTGAAATATCATATTGGTTTTGTTGACCCTTGTGCTTGAAAGCAACAGCTTTCTACAGTTGCCAAATACAACAGGCATGCAGAAAGCAGGATTTTGAAAAGAATGCAGCATGTTTTTGTTTTTTTTTTTTTTTTTTTTTCTTTTTACTTGTATTTGCTATTGTACAGGGTTCTGTTCACAGCACACACTTTAAGTGTTGTTGCTTTTGTGTGGCAAAGAAACAGATTAGGGCTGTTTCCTTAACCAGCTTCCTCCACGGGTTCTCCAAGCATGCCCGTGAGCAGTACGAGAAGCTGGCCACCATGCACAAGAACATGCAGAAGCTCTACGAGGGCCTGGGAAGCTACTTCGCCTTCGACCCCCACTCCGTGAGCATTGAGGACTTCTTCGGGGACCTGGCCAGCTTCCGCACCCTGTTCCTGGTGAGTCCTGCCGTTTCGTGTAGCCTCTGTCACCCGTTCCTTTTGCCTCTCCATGTAATCCTTGAAGCTAGTGTCACATAGAAGGCACAGAGGGGGAGCCTACCACGTCAACCTTACAGTTTCTCTTTGAGACCCCAGGGTATTCAAAGGGCTCTTTTCATAGTTATGTCTCTCCCTTCATCTTAAATTCACTCTAGTCACTCTGCCGGGGTTGGCCCCTCTCTTTGTCCCTACAAGACATTTTTGTCAGCACTGATCACAGAGTAGAAAGGGCTCGATGGCAAGCAGTGAAGTACGTCTGAGGGCTCTTTCGGAGCTGAGGAGAGGTATCGTAGCAGGGCAAACACGCAGGCCATATCCCCAGCCTATAGCGTCATGAGACATTAGTTATAAAAATGAATATGCAGATAGAGGAATTGAAGAACTTGAGCTTGAAGTGCTCACCCTGGCACGAGCAGCTGTCCTCAGCACCATAGATCAGCCTTTAGTGTTTTCACATTTTGCCGCGGCATGAAAAACACCTTGACAAAAGCCCCGCCGTCAACATGTGACTCATAACCATGGATCCTCTGGGAGGTGCAGTGGACTAGGCTGACCTCCTGGGCCACGGCGGGGTGTTGTTTCAGAACCGCTCACCGGAGGCAGTGTGGAGGCATTCCAGGTGTGTTTCGTGGTGCCAGCGGAAGTAACATCAAGGGCTAACGGTGCCACGGGATAATAGGCGAAAGCTCCGCCAGATTAAAAAGCAAAATAGCAGCGGTTATCTGTGTAACTGGGGAGGGTAATGGAATAATTTCTCCCACTGCTACCAGTGCTTTGTGGTTGAGCTTTAAAAGAGACCGCACGGTGATGGTCATCATTAGTGCATTGCACTGAGTAATAGGAGGGAGGGAGGGAAGGAGAGAGAGAGAGTGCAACCCGCTGAAGAGAGAATACTTGTCTTGTCTCAAGAGTAGGAGATGAGTTGAACTTATTTCACCGAGGCCTTTAAAAACGTTTCCCTGACAGACCTGCGAGCTGATGGAAGGACAGGCTTATAGGACAGATTAAAGCATACATAAACTGTGCTCAGAATGGAATGTATAATATATTACTGAGCGTGTAACTTCCTTGCTGATAAAAGAGACTCAGGAACCTCTTTATCTTCTAAACGGGAGTTTCATTAGTGCCGCGCTGTATGTGACGGCAGCGTAGACACTGCCTCCTTTGCCTCCGCTTCAAAGCACCAGCCAAGACTTAGGCAGGCGGAAAGAGCGAACACGGCAAGAGCTGTGATTTACTGAATCTAAAAGAGGTTGAAAATAGTACTTACATACCTCACCAAAATGTTATTTTAAATAATGTTTTTGAATAACCTGATTTAAAAATAAATGCATAAGTTCTCAAACTATTTTTCTTCATAAAATTGGAATGCCCTTGCTGAATTCCTATTTTTTTCTATAAAAAAGCCAATTTATAGTAGGACAGACTACAGGGTACTGTTCATTACAGTGCCAGATATATTATTACATATATATTTTTCTGGAGAAATGGTAAAATGTGATAACCCTGTTTATTAGAATCTAAACAATCAATGCTCAAACCACCAGTCTATTCCAAGGGGCAAATATATGATTTGTTGTCTGTTTAAGGGTGATCATTCACAATCCTTATCTTGTAAGCATGACTTCCATGGTAATAAGCATTTTCTTACTTTTTATGATGTTAATAAATTCAAAGTGATTATGTCAATATCAGTCACCAAACCATTACTGGCCATTGATTACTTAGTTCTGCTGTATATTGGGAAATATTTACAAATTAAGATTTTGTATGATTAATGTATCATCAGTCATAATGCAAAACTTCCAGTTCATAATGGATGTCTGATTGGTTGAATTAGAAGTGGTACAGAGGGTGTGTTAGACAAGAATATACGTACGTTGTACTTTTTTTAAACAGTCATTTTAGTATTATATACTTTTCTGAATGAAAAGGGGAAAATAAGGAACATACATTCTTATACTAGTCCTGTTCTGTCCTGGAGACAGGAAAGCTAGTAGAGGGAGTAGGAGAAATAAAAATGAAACTCAGTTCCCTTCAAGATAAATGTTTGACCTCTTGCATTTATGTTTTGGCACTAAGTCAGGCATATTGCCAATGGGGTTCATCTTAAACTATTCACACCACTGCTTCATATATGGCAATCTAGCTGCAGTCTTTCTCTTTGAAGAAACCTTATCCATCATTTACTGAGCAATGACGGTTACTTCCGCATCATGTAGTGGGTTGTACTGGATTGTCTGACGTCATAGTGGCCCAGCGTTGAACAGGTGACTGCTGAAGCTGTGTGCCAGTCAAAGTCAGCACTTTCTCCTCTCATGTGCTTATTCAGAGGGGCTGCTACCAACTGAAGGAATGCCAACGTTGTTGTTAACAATGTTCACACATAGTTATTGCCTGTGTGGTCCTTGATGTGCGGTTGGTGGCGTGATTGAAATCCAACCCATTCCTAAGCAAAATAAGCATTGCCCCCTTTATAAGGTTGGCATACCTGTTGTTTTGTAACCATTAAACTGTACAGGCGAGGCTAATGCTGGGAGCCGTATATCTGGTCTAAAAGTGAAGTATATTCAGGTATACTGAGAGCATAAAAAACAATGCTCACATCAGTATTTACCTTTCTTCTTCTTCCTCTTCTTCATTTTCTTCATCTTCTTATTCCGTTTTCGTTTTCCTCTCCTTCTATCTCCCCTGCTCCTTCTAGCACCAAAAAATTAAAAGTGTCAGAAAGATGACATGATGTCCAGAAGGTATGCTCTGAGTCTTCAAAACCCATTAACATGAATGACAAGGTCCCCTTGTCTGAATCTCCCTCCTCTCCTTCCTGAGTCAGAGCCCTATCTAAAACTAACTTTCATTCATCTGATCAAAGTACACCTCGTACTGTATGGCACTCCCTCAAGAGTTCAGCATTGCTCTGGTATTAAAAAAAGGTCTACATGAATTATAACTGTATATTATATATATCTATATCTGTAATTATTATACCCACCTGTGAATGTCATTACTAAATGGAACTTGAATACCAGAGATACAGTATGGGGGATGATGACTGGAGCAAACCACAAGACTAGATGGCCCGTTCCAGTGGGATCTCATGTGGGTTCCCATACTTACAGTACACCACAGGTTTAATTGATGACTCAAGCCCCTGGTCTCAAGGTCAGTGCTTGGGACAGGATCTTCCCTCTTTTTCCAGCTGACCCTTGCCTGCATCTGTCCTCTGTTCCTAAAGCTACATATCAGGGAATGCTAACAAAACTGTCGCAAGAAATTGCTGTTGGGCTTCCTTGGTAGCATGTTGATAAATATATTCATATTTATGGTAGCTTAAGACTTAATCAGATTTCAGTAAACTTTTGATCTTTTTGAAGTACATTGCTCATAGCATTTTTATTGTCTCTTGCAGAGTTCAGTTTGGTATTCAGAGATTGCATTGCACTTTACAGATAAAGATGAGAAATGACCCACCTCTTTGCTTGATGATGATGTTTCTCTTGAATAAATTTCTTATTAAAATGATTTGTTTACTCACTGTAGTAAAGCTTAATGAAACAAACTGATGAAAAAGCACTAAGAAAAGAGTTCAGCTGCAGCTGACATAAAAAAAATGGAGAATGTACCATTCGTCCTCCTAGTCAGACCCCAAAAAATTGGCATGGTTTCACTGCGTAATGCCTGCCTCTATTTTAAAACATTAAATGCATGTAAATGCATTTCTCTGTTTGATTATTATTATTTATTATTTTTAAAATAATAATTATCATAGTAATGATAATATAAACCACAGGGAGATATATGATTATCCCTATATAATCCTGACTTGGAGCAGGGGGAAGGCTTCCTGTGTATTAATGAGTTATCAAAGCGGAGCAGATGGGGAATGAACTAACAGTCTTACTTGTTAATTGAGTGCGCTTCTAATAAGACTAATAAAGCCAGGAGAGGTGAGGAGTTGCGTGATGGAGCGTTGCCACATGGCGGAGGGCTCCACAGGGCTGATGAGTCACTTCGTCAGACGCGTGACTCTGTGTTTGCAGGGGCTATGGGCTGTGTCTTATAAAAACAGCAATACCCCTGTCAGCAAGATGAACCATAATAACGGTGACTATGATGATAATGTCTTAACATGACACAGCTACTGATTCTCTCAGCGTCGCCATGGCCGATGTGCCTACAACTAAAACGGTAACTGTTATTGCTACTGCTGTGACAGCCTCTATTACGACTGCTACGCAAAATCGTCATAATAATAAGCTATACCTGATCGTCGAGAAAAGGGGGTCATTATCGTAACTGGTCATTAGTAACCCAATTTCAACGCTAATTTTCATTTGTTGCGGTTGTACTGCTTGGAATTGTGGCGCTATAAATAGTTGGAGGCGTTTCGCGTTTATTGCGTCGAAGGTGGCTTAATCACAGCGCAAGCGAGCGATTTCGTCTGGGCAAGCAGAGGCTGGAGGCGCGGCAGCAGGGCTCTCTACTGTGAAAGGGAAGGATGAGACAGGAGATGAGGTGTAAGGAAGGGGGGGGGGAGCGGGGTGCCGCAAACAGCCCTCATCAATATTCGAGAGGCGACAGAGAAGGGAGAGCCCGCCGGCCTCTGTTCTGGGGCGCAGGGCTCGTGCGTTCGGCGAGGCCCATCACCGGCTGGGTGAGGTAGCTGCGTCCCTCCCGCAAGCCTGTCCCTGCGACTCGAGGTGGGGGACAGCAGAAGCACCCTCCGAGCCATCAGCACATAATTCCATTTCCCCCATGAATCAGCTTAGATGGATGCCCATACGTGACTGAGGGCTAAAGGTTGGGGGGAGGGTTGCAGATTGAATGAGGACATTCCGCCAATCTGCATATTCTATCTTTCCACTGGAGCCAGGGTGCGTAAACATACGTTTCATTCCCACAGTGTATCCAGATCTGAAAGTAGCTACAGGCGTGCAATCTTTCTTGCCCGGTGGCGTAATTATCATTCAGGACTGGGGGAAAGGTGACAAATCAAAGTGTCACCTTGCAAGGCCAGACATTTTAGCCATTTGCCATACTGCAGCTACCATAGTTTGTGAAAAATTGTATCTGTGCAGCATGGTGAGGATGGCTGTAAACACAGGGGGCAGGGGCATTCACCTGAACCAGTAATGAACTTGTTATTTTGTGTTATACAATAATTTTTTGTGATACTAGCTTAAACTTGTTACTCGCATTTAACCTCTCCGCCTGTACGATGCCGCTACTGTGTCTCCATTAGGCCATCTCAGAACATGAATTATGATTTTGTGAATTTATAAGGTTTCAGCTCCAAAAGGAGGAACGCGGCGTAGAGGGAGCTGAGGCAAGGCCCCAGCTGACAGCGTTGTATTGCACTGTTCATGGATGATGGCAATCTAGTCGTCTGATTAATTCAGTTGTAGGTAGAGACTCAACGCGAACCTCCTGTCTGCCTCCCTGGAGATTTCTCTCCCTCGCTTTTGACGCTCCTCTTTGCAGCTCTCTCCGTCTACCTGAATCCTCTTTTACATAACCCATCCAGAGCCCTCTAATTAACAGAGCCACTTTAAGCTAAGGTTTGTCTATAATCTGCTTTCCTAATGACTTTGAATTCTTTCTTGTGCAAATGCAATTATCTGGTCTAATTTGCCTTAACATATTGATTAGTGTCCGCCACTGTCAAACTGAGGACTTCCTGTGGTTTTCAATCTTTGCTTTTTTATTGTCTAATTTGTTACATACAGATTCATTTTGTTTTCAAATAACTTGTCGACTGTGGTGCATATCAACATTCATGTCCCAAAGTACACAGAAAGACTCAGGAGGCTATATGTGAAACCGTTTGAGGGGGTTGTACTCCAGGAAAACTGACAAGGTCAAGGTCAGAAGTGATTGTGCAGAACAAATTACGCATTTCAAATTAAGCACGGCAGTAATTGCCAGTGTGAATTGACAATCACTGTGTATTTAATTTTAAGTGGAGTTCTCACAGATATTCTATTTTTTGGTATGCCTCAGTGACTCATGCAATTTGGTGAACCTATCAGTGATATTAACAAGCCATTGTTTCTGTACAGGGTCCTAACACATACACTATATCAAAGATTCAAGTCTTTGTTCTGACTGATCAGAGTGTCTTCTGTTGTATGGAATGAAGACTTAAAAACATACACCACTGGATTTGATTTGCTAATATCTTAAAATCAAGGAATAGTAAAATAACATTGATAAAATCATACACATTGCCATCAGCTAAAAATAAAACATTTAAAACACAAAGGGATTACATATTTGTTGCCATAGCAATTAGTGGTACTGCATGTTTGATCAGAGCGAGATAATTATCTAGCGTAATCATGTTTACAGTCAGAATTGCTTGTTTGTTTACTCAAAGTTTTGCCCACAGGAAGTATTTCAGTAGCTATGAATAAATAATTATCCAATTAATGATCTAATACACTATGGCATTTGTATAATCTGTGTCTGCGAGGACAAAATTTGTATTGTGTTAGTGTACAAAGACCACATTTATTTGTGAAATATTTATAGCCACAAAAATCAAAACACATAATTTCCGATTGCTTAATCTATAAATCAGCTCAATTATGCAGCATTGCTGAACCACGTATGGCTTCGTATATAGAGCAGTAATGACTTAATGTTTGTGATGAAAAGAGCACTAAATAAAACAAAAACATATTTGAAATAACCCACAAAATGCACGTGTTCATATGAACACAATTATAAATGTGTATGGTACGTGCACGTGAACGCACGTACGTAGACATCCCTGTGTCCGACTGCACCCGGTTGGCATGTGTTATTTATGCACATAGACACATAAAGAGGTGAGTAAAGCGGTGGATGCACAGACATGCTCCATTAGGCAGGGTGAATGCAGAGCAGGTGTCTCTCTGTCCTTGTCATCTGACAAGGAGACTTCCACAATGAGCCCACTTGTCCTTGGGCTTGAGACTAGCCGGGCTATTGACTGGTAGGATGAGCTGCTATTTCCTCCCCTTCCCCGACGCAATCCCCATAATCCCCTGTTTTAGCAGCGAACAGCACGCTCACATCTCGGCGCGGAGGAAATCTTCCAGGGGTTTTGGCTGTTGGCATGTGTTATTCAGGACCAGGAAGCGCAGCTTGCTAACCTCCAGTAACCCCCCTCCCTCTCCTCCGTGCCCCATGGTCTCCTCGGTCAGGACCGCACAGGCAGGCCCAGGCGCAGGCCCTGGGTGAGGAGACGTGTCTCCAGCCATGCTCTACCGCTCTGCAGCCTCTGCGGCCCCACAGGATCCCACCATTTTTATAAGCTGTTTTTCTGTTTTTCTCAGGACCTTGGCAATATTTCAGTCTGTGGAGAGCTTTCTGAAAGGGATTCAGTGTGAATACCCTCCATTCCCCATTCCCCATCCCCATGCACACAAGCACACACAAGCACACACACACACACACACACACACACACACACACACACACACACACACACACACACACACACACCATTACACACACACACACACACACACACACACACTCTCTCTCTCTCACACACACACGCACACACATATATAAGGGGAGAGAGAGAGAGGTTGTATATAAAATATGTTTACCTTCATTTTAGAGTAGCATTTTTCTCTCGCATTTTCTGTAATGTGTAACTGCCATCAACTCCCTTTGATATTCATGATGTGCTGTTCTGTTTTTCGCTGCCATGTAAATATGAACACACACCTGAAAGTCTTTTTATTGACATAGTAAAAGCATGTCTTGGATCTGCTATTAGGGATTATGCATTCTCCATCAGCTGCCATTCTGATCAATTGCATGCGTAGCCTCAGTCAAAATCCTGATGCAATGCCCTCTTTCCACAACGTCTCTCCTGGTTTAGTCTGAGGTGGTCAATTCCTCGCTTTCACCAGAGCACAGCGCAATGTTCTGTATCTTCTCTGATTGCCGAGATCAACAACAGTCAGGGCAGTGAGGCTTGGGAATTGCATTTAATACGTTAAAGAGAGAGATAGCAGCGTCTGGTTGCCCTCCGGCTGGGAATTAGCGCTCCAGTGTGTGTGTGTGTGTGTGTGTGTGTGTGTGTGTGTGTGTGCATAAGTGCATCTGTGTATGTACTTGTGTGTGTGTTTGTGTGTGTGCATGTGTGAATGTATTTGTCTGTGTCTGTGTAGGAATGTGATTTTACATGAGAGAGTGTTTGGTTGTGTGTGTTTACGTGGGTGTCTCAGGCTCGCAGTCTGAAGTGCCCAAACGCAAGTGATCAAATGGTGTGTTGGGAAACTTACATGAAATTACACTAAGCAGTGAATTTCATATTAGGCTGCGCCTCATCCCCTCACGATGCCTGAAGGCGGTGGGGAACAGGATGCAGATAATGTCGTGATGGAACTGTGGCTGGTTACTAAGTGCTGAGAGGGAGAAGGATCGCTGGAAGTTGTTCAGTGCGGGAATGAAATACACAGTATAACAGCCTCAGCTCTGTATCCGTATATCAATGTCATTAATAGCTCTTTATATAAGGCATATCTCACTGTATCATTCCATCATATCTTGTGTAGATACCGAATTTTTTATATCATTGGTTTACTTACTCATCATCATTTGTCTTTATGTATTTAAGCTTGACTCTAACCTGAACAGATCTGACAAAGGCAAACAAAAAATAGCAGAAAACATGTTTGTGGCATTCTTTGTTTCTTCATCATTAAATTATTCAATCATTTCTTGTATCATTGATATTCAGAGCTCTTGATTTTTGTATTGCACGTGACACAACAGTAACATAGGGAACTCATTGTGCAACACAGTGTGTTTCTACATGTATTGGTGTTTTCTTGTGCCTTAACTGTCTAGTTGTGCTCACCCCGTGGCAGCTGCATACTAGACTGCTCCATGAACTGCACTGTGGAGAATTCATCTGGAAGACGCGTGTGTTTGAATCCATCTCTCTCTTTCCCCCGACCCCCCCTTCCCTCCACTTCAGGAAGCCGTGAAGGAGAACCACAAGAAGAGGGAGATGGAGGAGAAGATCAAGAGAGCCAAGCTGGCGAAGGAGAAAGCGGAGCGCGAGAAGCAGGAGCGCCAGCAGAAGAAGAAGCAGCTGATTGACATGAATAAAGGTACGGCGCTCCCGCCACGCCGGAGCTGGAGGGCGCCGCGCCGCGCCAGGCACGCTTTCACACTCAGCTGCATCTTTCAGCCGAGAAGAATCATGCTCCTCGCGTTCACATGCAGAAGCACGAGGCTGCGAACACCAGCGTAGTGAAGTGTTTACGCGGGAACAGCGGCTTGCGATGGTTGTGGCAGCGGTAGCAGTAGGTAGGCACGGTTGTGACATCAGCGTGATTATGATGATTGTGATGTAGCTTTGGAACACGGCCAGGACTGATTTCCTGGATGACCTGTCATGTTCCAGAGTTTCCGTTGGCGTTGTCTGTGTTATTGTGGAAGAAGGAGCGGGCTGTCTCTTTAAATGCACCACCACCAAATCCCATACGGGGCAGCCTGCCTGTCTGTCTGCTGGGAATACCTCAGCCCTGCTGGGCAACTAGCAGGCAGACACCCGCAAGTGCCGTTCAGGATGTAGGTCATTTGTAAAGATAGGGATCTCAGGTTCACTGCCTTTGTAGAGCAGACAGATAATAGACTGGCAGATGTGGGAGCCATCCATGGAAATGCCGTTTTAATTTTGTTCTTTTTTTAATTCCCACCCAGTTATGGAGGCATTGACAGTATTAGGTGCAAGTTCAATAGAGATTTGTAGTAATACTCTAAAATGTCAACATCCACCCAGCCCTCTCTATTTTGGAACGGGAGCTCGCTCTTTTAATGAACATTTTCTGTTATATCTATTTTTGAGCAAATGATGCTAAAAAGCGGATCCAGAGAAACAGGAAAGCAGATTTTTAAATTGCCTTGTCTGGACAACATGTTTGCTCATTTATTTTAATGAACGTAATTTTCCCCAGCTCTGTAGTTTACATTTTCATATAATTGCTCCTTATCTCCCTTTATAAATAAGGCTACCGAACAAAACACATTATTGATCTCAGGATTCTGTGTGAAGTGCAGCTAATGAGACCACAAGAAAATCGAGTTGTACACATACCTAAAGGGACATATATATGGGTAATATTGGTTTCATTTACAAAATTATTTTGGGAGCAGTCATGGGACAATACATATTCCAGTGTTTTACTTAGCAATTCTGGTGGAAGTGTTGTGGGAGAATTCTGAATTCCTGTCTAATATAGCTTTTTTTGCTCTTTTTACTTTGCCGCATACACCCGAACTGAATGGCCTACCAGCTTCAGATGTCACATTGAGGACCTTTTGCAGCAGTGTATTTCAGAAATATGACAGGGCACCCTCCAACACACTGTAAATCTTAGAAGATAATAGAGCTGTTGAAATTTTTCAAACAGTGACCATTTTACAAGTGACAGGTTTAATAATTTAGGATGCCTGCCTGTTGAAAACAAGCCAACTGGTCAAACAGATAAAATACAATATTAAATAGTTCTGCTGTGTTATATAAAGTAAGCAGGCAGTAGACGCATAACACACATGCACTCTCACGCATGCACACACACTTTCTCCTACACCTACACTTTTCTGTTTTGTTTGTTTGATCTGGCACATGCTGATGTCATCACACAGCTAGGGGCAGCCTCCCTTTCCGGTCAGCATAAAAGAGTGAACCTTTGACAGGAAGGAGAAGAGAGGGGGAAAAAAAACTATGGCGCCGAACTTCAAATCGACAGCGACGTTGGTGACACATCGATACGGGCCGTTTGTTGTGTCGAGTTGGGTTTGGAGCTCCTAAATTGCTCTGTTTGTTTGTGGCGAGACCAATAGACATCATTTGGTTGCCCTCTCAACAGCCCTCAGCACTCGGTCGCTTCAACTGCACTGTTTGTTTTCTCTGGGACTCGCAGTCCTGCATTTTTTGACTTGCGCATCCCCAGCTGGCTGCCTGCAGCGGATTTGTTTTTCGGCCTCTCCGCTTCTATTTGGTTTAGGGTAGGATTTTGTGGTCTTGCCTGTACTTTGTTACCCCCGTTTTCCCACAAACACTTTAACGGACACCACACAGGGAGCTGGACTTTCACCTCTGCCAAAAAAATAAACTTAACCGAACGTTAGTCCATCGCCTCTGGCAGCTGTTGGAGCCTGGAAAACAGAGCTGGCCTGAGAGGAGATCCCGAGAGTCAGAGTTCACCTTTGCTTCTCCTGGTCTGGGGGGCTGCCTTGTGCCATGCTTGGGTTTGTTTGCTTGCTTTTTCATCCACTCACACACAGCACTCACCTAGGTTAGGCTATTTTCCCTTTCAGCCATTTATTTTTATTTTATTTCACACCAGGGAAGCAGCTCCCAACGCATATTTCCTGTACCCAACAGATTCTGTAGAATCATTGCATCCTCCAGATACCTTTGTACACTTCTCCTCATAAATTAAATCTACAGTCAAGTAGGAATATCCAGACTCTGATGGTTACACACATTAAAGATGAACAATAGTATGAATTTTGGAAAGACCTCATGTAGTTTTAAATAGGGTTTGAGTTTTTTTTTTTCATTGTTATTGTTGACAGTTTTGAGACAAAGTTTTTAACACTTTAAAATGTTTCATCATTCAAGCTACTGGGTTTTATTCAGAGTGTATGGAAAAAAGGGAATTAATCTCTCTGAAAGACAAAGATTTCCTCAATATCTAATGGATGCTTGTATTTAAAAGTGAAATTCATCTTTGAAGTGAAGGGAAGGGTGCAGTGGGTCTGCTGTTGCTCATTCTGCTTTTGTACAGTTTTTTTCTTCACAGAGTTTTTATGTGAAGGAGAAATGTCAATATGCCCAGCATATTTGCCCTGCAAGTCTTTACCTTCTTCTTTCGAAAAAATGACAGCCTTTCACAACAAACTTGGCTATTCCTACTGATCACAACCAGGAATCCTCCGTATTGTCAGAAATATTCAATTGGGAAATATGTACTTCAACTCTTTGCTGAAGTTTAGTTTTATGTCACAGTAATTATTGATATCAATCATTTAATGTTATCAGTAGCTTTAAAAAGGAAGCTGAACATGGTGTCTTAACACCTCAATCAAAGTTTTTCTTTGTCTTTGAAAAATGATCTTAAAAATATATTTTTCCTCTAATTAGAGTTTGATCTCTATTTTATGCCAGATATGAATCGAGCAATCTTTATTTTAAAACTCTTTCAATGATTGTTTGGCATGCTGTCAGAATAGAACTAGCTGTAGAAATATTGTAAGTGTTAGTGAAGAGCAAGGGAAAAAACTTTTTTCTCTTTATCTTAATGTTGTTAAATGTCTCTTTTATGCCAGTATTTTTATAGTACAGATGCCTTCATTTAGTTTGCTATCAACACTTGTTGCATTGCTCCAAAAAAATTTCCTGGATTTTTAAGAATCCAGGTTGTATTCAGCCAGATCTGGCAACCATATGTACAGTATTGGATTTTCTTTCTTACTGGATTTCAGTATTGGAATTTCACACTTTTAAATGGTCTCTTTATTTACATTTGTAAGAATTCCTGCATTTAATATTTCCAATATGTATCTGCGCAAGTTGATAGATCATGGTAGGGTGTTTTAATGCAATCTCAAAGGGCTATTTTTGTGACGAGATGGATTTCAAGTCATTTCGCAAATAGGGAACTAATCCTCTTCACATGCAAATGATTAACAATGAAATAAATTTTTAACGATAATTTAATTCATTCTGATTTAAGAGGATGGTGTCAGGTGGGGGGAAGGGTGTGAGCTAACGCTAACAGCAATTGAGTAATACCTTTAAACCAGCTGCTGCAAATGCAAAGGTGGCCTCATAAGTCCTGCCATGCAAGTACTTCCTTGTGGTGTGTGATTGATGGATGAAGTGAGAGAGGGAGAAATCTGCTTTCGTTGTGAAGTATTAGAAATACTAATATGGGAAATTGCTTATGAAATCATTACCCAGTGCCCCATTTGTTTTAATTTGCTCTAAGTGGATTTCCATATTCTCTTAGACTGACCAGATGTTCAGCATTCACCAAATTGCTTTACCCACTGAAAGTGGATGGCAAATGCTGTAAAATAGGCCTAAATCCACGTAATCCTTCTGTCTCTAATAGGGAAAGACGTTTCATCTCAGCGGGATATTTATTACGCCGGCAGATATGAAACAATGTCGCGCACATTGTGCGGCGCCTGTGGAGGGGGTGGGGGGGGAGCGTGGGCTGGTTCAGGAATGACTGGACTGACTCCTGGGTGTTTCTGCGGCACGGGGACACAACTGGGCCACCAGAACCTCCGCAGCTCGCTGATTGCATCATAGGGGTCACTGATGAGGTCGATCAGAGTGCGCGTTCCCTCACACTGACAGCATCTCCAGTCAAATCTGCTCAGTTCTAATCTGGACTCAGAGACGCGTACAGGTTTGAGCAGAATGGGACATGGCACAGTGGAAGCATGAAGACATATGAACAGACTGCTGTGAATATGTGTAAAAGCTAAATAAAGGAGGTAATGCTTCATATGAAGGATCCTCCATAAGAACTATGTAGTTTCTTTTTGGACAACGCAAGCATTCATATGCAGTTATGCCAACTGATATACCTGTCAAATGGTCACTGTGTCACCATTATTATTAATGGCTTCTGTTCTTATGTAAGATCCTTAATAGAAAGTACTCAAAAAACAGTGCTGATCCATATGTTTAATGATTACACGTGTTTCTGCTTTGTTATTCCTTATTTCTTTAATTTTTTAACTTTCTGCCCCCTGAAACTTGCTGCTTGTGGTTGTGATGTTGAAGTCAAAGTGCTAATTCTTGATATAAGGATCCTTTGAGGTTGATGTGCTAAGCGCCTATGGCCAAAAGCCTTTCTCTTGCCCTTTTGTACTGGCACCCTTTTTGACTTGGCACATTACTGACGTGATAAGAACTGTAATGAAGGTGAATTAACCATCACTGACTGGAGTTGCTCCAAGTTTCAGAACAAGCACCAAGGATCATTTCCTGGCTGATGAAATATAGATGGCTGACTGCAAAGCACCACCACCATCACAGATAATAAACAGCAGCCAGGAAATATTTTAAGTCCTCCATCAAATGCATTTCCCCAACTTATTAATAACTTGCGCAAGGCAGAAATTAGCTGTAGTGAAAATAGCCGGAGGTTACTGTGTGTCAGGTTGTAGGAGCGGGGATAATATGCATTGGCAGGTAAAAGATGAGTCTTATGGTCTTGTCTGGCAATTCTAAGATTAACTTCAAAAGAGGGAAAGAGAAGGGGGGAAAGGAACTTAAACAAGGCCAAGTGAAAAGTACGTTGATTGAATAAATTAATGTACTTTACAGATGTTACGCTCATCCTTAAGTGAGGTAGTACAATGTTACATCATGTCAATGTAGCATTGTGGCGGGGGAGGGCTTTTGTTGAAGAAATACTGTTGTTGTAGTACTTGCATCTTTGCAATGAAAATACTGCGGTCCACGCAAGCTGCTTAATGAAAGTTAGTTTGTCTGCATTTTTTTAATGTTTGCCCTTCTGCATTTATGGTCTGTTATTCTTCCCTGGCTTTGTCAGGTTTGTTTGGACAAGGCAGAGTTTCATATGAGGGTTTTCTGAGGCTTTTTATGGATTTTTTTCTCTAAATTGTGAATATAATCTTGCCACACATCAAAAGTGAAATCAATTCAGTTCACTTTGTAAAGAGGTCTTATGCAGCATATAGAATTCAGTCATTTACATTGAACAGTTTTCACAACTGTTTTCACCACAAGAGGTTATGGTTATATGAGGGGAGTGAAATTAAATTCATCCTTTTTGATTTGCTTTTATGATTTTTGATGACAGTTTCACAGAATATGATTTCCCCAGGATGGTGTCAGACTTTGGACACAGAAGACACTGCAAACAAGAATGGCATTTTATATTCTTATTAAAGTCGAGGATTGGAAAGGTTTCATCATCAAACTCACGCCAAATTAAATAAATTACTGCCAAAGTCCACAATAAGGCGAATCATTAGCTTTCTAACAGAATTGTGTGATACCCTTTTACTGGTTGCATCCAGTTGTAAAAGCTGGGAAGCAATCTGTTTTATTAAACAAGACTGTTACAGACATCAGAGAGACTGAAAGATTACTTTATTCTAAAGCAGAAAAGGAAAGTGGAAACATGAAAGCATTTGGAAAGTTACTATTGATAAAACTGGAAACCCTTGAAAAAGATTACATGATTCTGAATAATTTTGTTTTTTTCCGAAAAACAAACTTAAAGATTACATACTGATATGCATATAATTTCTATGTGCTCAACTCATAATTCTAGTCACTACACCTAAGCCTTTCACAAGTTCACAAGACCTTTTAGAATATAGCAACAAACTTCACACCAAGGTATTCCTGCCTCTGAAGAAAGAACACTCTCATTATGGACAAACATGCCCTTAACTCCTTTTCACATAGTCTGTGTGGGTGCTTGTGAATGTAAATGTATGTATACTTTCACCCAAGCAGACAGACCTTCTTTCTTGTTTGTATGCCTTCCCTTTCCACCACAACCTCAGAACAAGGCCATCCTATACTTGCCCAATGCAGATCTTGCAAACGTGTCAATCTCAATTAGTGTGCCTCATCGGAAAGGCAAAATGTTTTCATGAAATATCCCTGCGAATGTGACATGGGTTGAGGTGAATTAGGATTGATGGCGGCATGTGACAGCGCTCGCAGACATGGCTGTACCCGCTGGTCGGGGCAGTGTACGCCAGGTGATTATAAAACAGTGGCACCAGAGCAGTGACAAGGGGAACTCGCAGTGGAAAGGTCAGCTTCTCACAAGATGTTTCGGCGGCTGGGGAAGGAGTCAGGAGCAAAGTCAGAGAGGAGATGGCCTCGGGGAAAAAGCAGCCCGTGGGAGACATCTCCGCTCCCCGTTCCTAGAAAACATTGCAAATGACTGACAATCCCGTAATTGAACGTGTCCTTGATATCGGGGAGAGAGAAGAAAAATGATCAGAGAAGACGCGCTGTGAAATTGTTATCATCATGCATTTGCTCAGGTTCAGGGATCTTTTGCATCTTTTTTTTCGAGAAATTCTTCAATTATCGTAATGTCGATGGCTTTGGGTGGCTTGAATGTATCCTCATTCCTGACATATAAAAGAAATTCCAGCTATTTTTGCATATCTGCATTTTCTGTCAGTTTGGCAGCATTATTTACGCTTGCTGTCAGGAGCCGGCTTTCTCTTTTGAATTACACCGCATTATACTCCAAAGCTGCGGGGACCCCAGGCGTGAGCAAATTCAGCTCCGAATTCAGAGGCATCCGACTGGCAGTGTGAATTTCTGTCATTACCTTGAAAGACAGCAACAAGGGCAAGAGGCTTATCTGCTGCAGAACATCAGTTCTAATAAATAACCACATACTTGATTGCAATATATCAGCTGGAAGATTGTCATGTCCCTTAAGGCGATGATAGCGTTTTGAATTTTCCCATATAAATATCTGGAGTTAGCCTGGCTGGGGGAAAAAGTTGCATGACTCGTACACTGCCTTGAATAAAGCAGTTGACAAATTGTGATGTAATTTTGTTTTTTTATTTTTAGCAATTTAGCACTACAGTCTGTCATTTAATTTCACATTGCTTTGTTATATTTTTTTCAGTTAACTCACATGTAAATAATGTCCTTACAGAGAGGTTTTGATTATGCTGTGATAATTGTTTCATTACAAATTAAGGTTACTTCAGGGATTTTTTTTTTCCTTGGAGTTTTTGTCTTCAAAAATATATCAAATAATTTTGGATTAATATTTTTAACTGGAAAAAAACTAATTAGACTATGACTAAAAGCCCTAATCACTTTAAGGCTGTTTAACTTCATTCGGCTGGCTTTCCCTCAGGTCACCCACAGAAATGAGATGATACATTGGAGAGTTTTTTCTATATAGTTAAAATGTAACTATATAAAATGTACAATTGAATTTCATCATCTGTGGGTGGTCTACATTTTTGTGGTTCCTGGTCCATGCTTTGGACCTCAAGAGCCACTTTCCCTTGAAGTTAATCAAATGTAGTTAGGTTCACTATGAAGCACATAGAAATCTCATTGTCAGAGCCATTTACCCAGTGATGAAAGCTGAAAGTTTATTGCCAAAGAGCACGGCATGGTTTTAGTTCCAGAGTATTGTGATACATATAAAAAAAAGAAGCAAGACCTCCCAAACATATGTACCATTGACAGAAAACGGGGAGGTGGATCTCATTTGGGCGGGGAGGAGGAGTGGTGTGCGGGTGATTTAGAGGCAGTCCTGAGTCTGGCAGGCAGACGGAGGGCTCGTCCATCTTTGAAACTTGTGAGGATACGCTCCCCGTTTCTGTGTCAGTTCCCTGTTACCGTGTCCCTGCATGGCCTGTTTAAAATGGTTGCATCTGAGTGAGTCCGTCCTCCTCCAGATGGATGTTCAGGGTTTCTCTCGCTCACCGGCAGCCAGACTCTCAGACACTGCCCATACCTCACACCTTTTCCGTTTCGCAATGGACTTCGCATGTGTCCCTCGGGCCCTTGACCAAGGGGGTGGGAGGCAGTCTGTTGCTCATGCAGTACAGTATCTGTGGCGTTTTTTTTCCTTATTTTTTCCATTTGTTTGTTTTTTTCTCAGCACGCATGGGGCCTCACAGCAACCATCCAGATGGAGGGTTTATTTTTGCTTTTGTTTGTTTATTTATTCATGCATCCAGCTATTCAGGGTATCACTGGGGCTTTCGTCTCTGCCTGGAGTGTACATCGTCACGGCTGCTAATCCACTTTCATCTTCCCCTGGCCAGCTCTTTCAGTCCCTGGCGCTTCCTGTAAAGGGACAAAGTGACCTCTCTGGTTCCTCTGGTTGACCCCATTGGCAACTGGTGGTACATCCACCTCAGATCTCTCAGACATGCCATCCCAAATTCCTTGCCCCCTTCCTTTCAGCCCTGTGTCCCTGAGCGGGACGGCTCCCATCCGTGTTCCCCTCTGACCGGGCAGTGAGGGAGCATCCCTAATTAAATTACTGAGGACATCAGTGGATTTACACATCAAGCTGTTACCATAAAATGGTCCAAAAGAACCAGCGCTGGATCTGACTCTTTCATCCCCCTCCTGCTAATCATCTATCATGCAATGAAAACCTGTGGTTTTTCCCTCAGTCTTTAAATTCTCAAATTGCTTTGATTGGAAATGAACTGCACCTTACACTGTATATGGTAAGTGTGACGATAGTGAGAGCCGTCAGCTCTCAAAAGCCCAAGATAAATTCAGTCTTCTCTCAGTAGGTTCCTGGGCCTAGCCCGCCCACAGTGGTGTACACATACCCCTAGTGACTGGTGAGGGCACTAGGGAGTGGGAGGTCTACCTGGCCGATATCTCCTGCTGCTCTAAGATGGGCAAGCAAACGAAAACTGAAAAATAAGGTGCAGCTTGTACCCGTGGCTGTAGTACATGGCCCTGAGCAGACTTTATTCACAGCGACCGTGCAGGGTTAATTGCGCAGGTGACTTTCTGCAGGGTAACAGATGGGGTAAAATGTGTTCAAAAAACAAGCAAAAAAAAAAGAGAAAAGAAAATGGGCCTTTAACGGTTTTTCTGCCTCTCCTCATTGCCATGTTCGGAATCTGGTGAGCGTGGTAGGGGAGCTTGATCTTCAGCGCTCCCCTTCAGACTGGTCTCAGCTCATCAAGCACAGGGCTAGGAGCTCTCATTAGGTCTCATTACAGAACAAATTAAAGTGGAGGATCTTTGGCAGCTAGAATGGAACAGGGAGGCAACAGAATAAAAATTTTCTTAGGATGCATGGTTGTTGTTTTGAACATGTATTGTTAAATTATTAATGTTAAATTAATGTAATAATAATAATAATAATAATAATGATGATAATAATAAAGTATACTGTCAAACCCAGGCCTTTGGAAAAAATCAGTAGCTCCAGAAAAGGTTCGTTTTTTCTTCACTATGGACATGTTAATGTTGTGGAGCATTAAAACCCAGTGCATGTGCCATCTTAAAGCCGAGCCTTGCTTCACTCTGATGGGCTGAAAACAAGCATCAAGTTGATTTGGTTGTCTCCCAGCAGAATGACACGCCAGCCACAACCACACCATCAGATCTCTCCAAAAATTAAAATGCTTTTGCTGGCAACCCAACAGCGAACAGATTTTCCACATCTTCACACCTAAGTGGTACATCGGAAGGTGATGGACTCGAATTTGAATGCCATATGAGAAGGGCTTCTTGGATTGTTTATGTTGTTTACACAACCATGCTGTTTCTGGAAAGCACTTGTACAGGTCTCTGGATGTGTGGTAAACATACTGTAGAATACACATATACAACATATAATGTTCAGTAAGCTTGTATGTTAGTGAGCTACAATTGCTTAAGATGTGTAGCACAACAAAGGTAGAAATGATCAGGATTCAGGTAGGCTTCCTTTTTTTTCTTTACCCAGAGTGCTGCGCATGGGCCATCAGAAATTGAGTTCTCAATCGATTCTGTTTCTTTCACACGTTTGGAGAAGATGACAGATAGCAAATTGAATTTATGAACAGGTCGAGTTGACACTGCTGCATAATTATAGGAATGGCCTCCCTCTGGTGTTTAAAAACGAAACATGGCACCAAATACAGGTGGAACATAATGCACCTTTACCTCTTTGGTTTTTAATTACTCAGGCTTTTGGAGAATGGGTGTAATCAACGTATGTCTGTCATGTCCCTCTCTCTAAATGACTCATCTGAGAAGCGATGTTTTACAATATACAGGATTTTAAATACTAATACCAGTCTGCTATAGGTTTTTGTGTTTTTGCATCTGGGGTTATATATTTCAATGCCAGCTACTACATATCTTTCGACTGACCACCTTACCAATATCTATATCTGTCTATATTAGATGTCCCTAAACCTTTTCAACGACCAGATAGAAAAATATGCTCAGCACTGTGGGCCGGAAGTAAAAATCAGTGAGGTTAATGAGCATATTTTTCAGTGACCAACCAGCCAATATCAGACATCAATAGAGAGAGAGAGCTCTATTTGCATTCCAACATGAAGATACTCATCAGTTAGTCTAGTTTATAATTTCAATTTTGTCTAAATCTGTGAAAGTTTATGGTAATGAAGCCCAGTGGCTTTTTTTTCCCCAAATTTTAAAATTGTCAGTTAGAAGGTGCATGTAAAATGCACTCAGATTCCCCTCTTTGCACTTTCCTTGAAAATGTTATTTGATTGAAGATCAATCAGTTCCATTTGGAAGGACACAGGTGCTGAATCCACTGACAGCGAGAGACGTTTCAAAAACATGCAAGTCAGTGTGCCTGCTCTTGGAGCTCTTGGTCAAGCTGCTCTTGGAGCAGTGCGAGTTTCAGGACCTATAGATTTATGGGGAGTTTGGTTTCCATGGTTCTACTCTGCTACAGCACTGCATGTACTGGGGAATGATTGTTTTTGCCCTTACTTAGCTGTCTGTAGAATATCGAAGCCTCATCTCAACATCTTCTACATAACTACAGATTGCAGATTAGATTCCCTTTGACCCTAGGTTTCCTGTTGAGGTTATTTATGTGCTGAGTGAGATCGGTTAGCAAAGCTAGTTTCCATATCCACTAGCTATCTGAGAGTTCTTTCACAGATCTGCCCTTTTCAGTCATAGATGTGTCGATTTCAGCGCGCGGCTTCATAAATCTCATGAGCGCTCTGCCGCGACTGAGCCACCTTATTTCACCGTGATAAGGTGCGCCACAACACAGAGCATCGATTCTGTTGAAATAACTGTGGAATTGCCTGTGGTTCGGTCCACGCGAACAGGTGAAGTTTACTGTTGATAACATGACCTTCATTGTGTCATCTAAATCTACCACTTTTCCACTCACTCAGTAGGTGTGTTTACATGGAGCCTAATATTCCGTTAATAATCAGATTCAAGATCAATCGGAATGAAAATGCCTTGTGTAAACACCTCGATCGGAGTGAAATACCCCAATCCGATCAAGAATTCAATCGGAATGAATGTCACGTTACTGTTTATCCATAAGTGGTTACACCCTTAAAATTTTCCTAACTCTTCAGGGTATCGCAAAAGCATCAGCTTATGTTGTAACCTCCTTCACACTTTGCAAGGCTGCTCTGTAATATTGAACAATTCAAGACTGAATACAAGCATCTATCAACAATGTCATTGCTCTCATCCATTATAATGGAGCCTAAGAATTTTGGCCACTGAGCCATAATTGTATCAGCTCTCCTTGTTACAGTGCTAGCTGGCAGACTCACCATTTGGTACTTCCTGGTGAAGATACCTTGCTTGGCTGCAAGAGTTTTCTTCATTTATTTACACTTTTTCCTTTCTCCTTTCACCTGTATATTTCCTTATCACATATTGTGATGTCTATATCCTGTGATGTTATATTCTTTGAAAAGGGTAATGCTTTCTGGGCAAATCAAACAAATTGTTTTGTCCTCAACAGGAACACAGAAGTATTCACCTGTCTATTTTTTAATTAAAAATTAAAACACTGTGTGTCAAATGTCCCTGTAATATTAGCTAGCTGGCAAGTAATGAGGGCATTCCTGCTGGATCTACCTTCTAACAGTGATTAAGATGGACTTAAAATGGTGTAGTTATTCCACATACACTGTATATGTGTGCATGCTGTGCAGGTTCAACAATATATGCAGACCGTCTTCATGAGAATCAATGTAACATCAAAAACACTGAGCTTTTTCTAATGTATTTTCTTTATTTATGAATTCTGGCCTCAGGCAAGTGTAATTTCCATTCCTGATATACATATTTATATACATTCTTATATGTGATACGTTAAATTTAATTCTGATAAGCAATGCATTATAAAGCAAAGAGGTGATCCTTTGAAGGTCAAAAAGACAGGACCCTTTCACAAAGAAGATCCCTGATAAAACTCTCATTACCAGCAGGGAAAAAAATGCCTTCTTTCCACTGTGGATGTGTTGAAGCAGAGGACATCTTTATCCACACGTATACATTAACAAGACATGGTCCCCCTGCATGTGAAAGCCTGCACGCACAGCATGTTTCATGTGCATCAATTAAATATCAGCAATAAAGCGTCTCCCAGGAAGGTTTACGACAGGCACCTTCGCGGCTCAGTGGTCTTCACAATGGCCCAGTCCTCCCCACACACCCCCCCTTCCGTGCCACTTTTGTTCTCCTTCTCTGCCTGAATCATGACACTTGGATTTGTTTTCCCTTTTTTCTCCCCTGTGCCACAGATAATAAGCTCCTGCCCACTGCAAGGTACCTTGTTGGGAAGCTAATCTGCAGTGTGAAGTTCACAAATCCGGCAGAGAGTTGTACTTGTTATCCCCTAATTAAAAAATGTGCGAGTGTACTTGTAAATATATTACAGCCCAGATGAGAGCAGGAGCCAGGCTCGGGGGCTTATTGTTACATTTGGCAGCTCTCACCACCTCGGGAGAAAGGTGCCACCTGATCCAGGCAGGTGGAGGAGAAATCAGGGGAAACGGGTCTGAGCGCTAGCTCTGAGGGGGGCTCCATGTAGTCACCGCCTGAGGTATGACTCCGGGAGGGAGTCTGGACTATAAAACCCTGCTTCCTTCCCGTGTTCCTTAATAAGATCATTAGGAACCCAAGGGCTGCCCAGTATGGACTCGTCTAGGTGTTATATTGCATGGGATTTGGACAATTTCACAGGTTTTAGCCCGTCTTAACCCGAAGGCAATTTCCTGTGAGTCGTGTCTGTCCTCCAAAGACAAATCTAGAGAAACAGAGGTTAGTTTTTTTTTTTATTCCCAAGAACGCAGTATGTAAGTTTTAGCTAATTGAAGTACCACAGAATATTTGCCCTGGGTTTTAGCTGAACAAAATTAAATCAGCAGAACTGCTAGACCAAGCCTGGATACAGAGCCTCATGTGGAGGGTCATCCAAAAAGTGTTATGTGTGCATTACAGTGTAATGACTTTCGAACAAACTAGCTCTAATTAAGCTTTTTGTAGGGTTTTTGTAGTAAGTCTGTTCTATCTTATCTGACTTGCGTAAAGAACAGCTTGTGATTTTTAACACAATCTGAGATGATAAGAGAACATTTCACACACGCACACACACACACACTGCATTACAGATTGGTTTCATTTGAACAGAGGGTCACCAGCTCATTGTGGAACCCAGGTCCAATAGGACTTTGTTAATGGAGCCAGTCCTATTACACCAGAGAGCACGTTTCCCATTTTAGTCATTTGGCTTCTTTGTGTCTGAGATCCTCCCTCTGAACCTACCCAGCTCCCAAGTCCTGGTCATTATGGATGATGAATTGTGCTACAGTTAAGTGGGAAGTAGGACAAATTGATCAAAGTGTCAGGTGCCCCCTGTGACATCCAGGTCTCCAGAAGGAAGGAGGGAAGAAAGAAAGAGCTGTCTAAAGTTTCTGGGCCCACGCAGCTGGAGATAAACGCATAACTCCGTTTGTGTTTGCTTAAACACTTGACGTTTGTGTCAAATTTACAATAGGTCCAAAGGAACACATTAATGCTGTGGACAGATCCTCACAGCAGGCCTGGCCTAGCCTGTTGCACTAATGTCAATGGACTAGGTTGTGCTTCGGGGATATGAAAATTGGAACGCATGCCCTGGTTTGCACCACGGAGCTGTTCATGAAACTGCATACCATTTGAGATAAACACAAGTCGCTCGCTGTGGTCTGCCACGGAACAGCTCGACTAATTAAGCTTGATTTAATCTAGGTTGCCTTTAAATACAGCTTGCGCCAAGCCCAGACACTTTGATTTCAAAGTAGCCCTTGGGAAGGGCCTTAGGAATAATAAGAAAAAGAAACACAATCACGAGAGGAAAACGAATTCAGTTGCAGATGCAGCTGAGTTCATTTCATCTATATATAAATTAAAATTAAATTATATATATATATATATATATATATATATATATATATATATATATATATACTCACACACAATGTTTTTTTATATGTGTTACTTTTTCTTTGTTATATTTTGAATTATATTTTGTTGAGGGGGCTGTGCTGCTCCAAGAGGGAAAAAAAAAAAGAAAAGGGGCGGCCATGCAGTTCTTGTGTAATGGAGGAATACGTGGCATTTCCTTAAATTAATTATGTAGCAGTGTCAACTCATTCTGTTTATAAATTCAATTTGCTGACTGTCATCTCCGTTGAATGTGTGAGAAAACAAAAGATTGATTACCACGCCTGAAAGTGCTGCCGAAAGCAGCCGTCGTCTTCACTGCAGACATTTTTTCTCTGCCAAACCTGAAGCGAAATCCTGCCCTTGTAGTAAACATTTCTGAGTAGCCATTCACTCATGTGTACAAGCAATTGATGGCTCAGTCCCGCATACAACAATAAGTCACCTTAATGATCCCAGTTTAAAATAATGTCTGCTCTGGACCACAATGATGAAGAGAGGACCCGGTGACTCATTAGTGTGGCGTAAAGATAGATGACCCAGATATGGACCAAAAAGTTATTCTGAATCCGGCCGCGGAGCCGTGCTGCATGAGCACAGTGCGCTCTTTGTGCAGACAGGGGCATTTACAAAGGGTTTTTGAACATTCCTCCAGCTTTGTCCTGTTACACAGCGAGAGTACGGCTTTTTCCACGAAAACGTTGGTCCTTTGGTGGTCTGAATGTTGGCGCGGCTATCTCTGGCGCCATTGACAAAATGGTGATAGAGCACCCAGGTATTGACTGGCTCCACACTAAATCTTGGTAAAGAGCACTTAGCTCCTCTGCACAAGCCACAGAAAGGATATCTGTCACTGACCATCAACATATCCTTTCATCTTACGCTCTGGGCCTCCTGTCTCTGTGCGCTACCAGAGATCATGAATTGTACATTGTTATACCTCACTGTGCACACGAGGGAAAAGATGAACACTCCTCCGGGACTTTGGTCTAATATTCAGGCTCTGCTTTATGGATATCTGTAATGATATATCCGGTCATATTTCATTCACAGCCATTCTGACATTGCTGCGTGTCACAGTGTCATCAATAAGTGGAAAAGAGAGCTGCTGGCCTGTATGTGGGTGTGTGTGGGTGTGGGTGTGTGTGTGTGTGTGTGTGTGGACATTTTCACTAACATGCCTCTGTTGTCTTTTCTCTCTACAGAAGGAGATGAGACAGGAGTGATGGACAGCCTGATGGAGGCTCTGCAGTCCGGGGCGGCCTTCCGGGACAGGAGAAAACGAACGCCGCGCGCTGGTAAGGTCGTCCCGCGAGAACGCGAGGGGCCCGCCCCTATCCGCGCGCCCTTTTCACGAGCCTTGCAGCCCGGGCGATGCCTCCGTCCTTCCGCAGCCGCGCAAAGGCAGCGGGTCACGGTCAGCATCATTACGGATTCCGGTGCGGACATTTACGAGTAGACACAATGGCAATTTTACTTTCATGATATTCCTCTTAAATTCCATTAGAGGTTTCCACGAGAGTGTCCTGAATCCAAAACAAAGCTTTTCGCCTCTTGATGTATTCACAGGCGCAGACACAATGCCCATGCATACAACACTTGCATACTCACACTACATTTTCATGACTGGAGAAGCTTCGGCCCTTGACTATGTTTTATACATGTGTCCCTGGCGCACTTCATATGGGATTCATTGTCACATAGTCATTTATGAGCTGCTGATTGTAATAGAAATTGAGTGGGAATGATGGTTTCATAGGGAGAAGGTTTAACATTTCTAATATTACCATACCAGATTCAATCCTACTATGCTAAAATGTCTTTATAGCTTCAGGGGTGGGAAGGGACCACCTGGTCGAGGTAAGGAACACGAATGTACATTAGCAGGGAGACGACTCTCGAAACAGGGACAGCCTGTCGAGCTGCGCTTCCTACATCCTCCCTGGCGGTGCCCGTACATCAGTCCCCTATCCAGCTCAGTGTCCAGGTACATTTGCAAGGATCGGCTCAACTGAGTCACCTGGCGTCCTGCCGGGAGAGCGGTATTTGTTATGCCAGGCGCCGAAAGGTAAAATGAAAGGCGGATGTCACCGCGCATCTGTCAGGAAGCGCCCGTGTGCCGAGACGTCACCTGCGTTTGGACCGCGAGCGTCTTCTCTCCATGCCGCTGCCGCAAGACCTGTCTACCTGTCTCTGCCCACCGCGAACAGAAGCACTGTCCCAAATGCCAGCGCCGTGTCAGAGCTCAGCACCGAGTGTGCAGCACAGCTGATTATCCTCCATATTGTGCTTTTCTTTCCCCCCTGCTCTCTGTTGGCAAAACCAGATATCGATGCATGAGCTCCCATGTCAGGCTTTGTATCAAACAGGAGAGTGCTAATAAAACAGTGACTCATGCCACATATGACTCCTGCTCCTCCCAGCTGCTCAAGACTCATATTAGTCCCTTCTTACGAGCAGCGGTGGGCACAGCCTCACCTGCCTCCTCTGTGCTCTCTTTTTGAAATGTCTCAGAAAGGTTGACATGTAGGAGAGAGAAAGACAGCCTCCACCTCAGCCCTTTCCCCTCTGCGGCTTGATTGGGAGACGTCTGTGTGTGTGCGCGTGCCTGTGTGCGCGCGCTCACGTGTGTGTGTGTGTGTGTGTGTGTGTGTGTGTGTGTGTGTGTGTGTGTGTGTGTGTTCGTGCTCTGTGTGTTTGGTGCAGAAATGTTGTGCAGACGTCGAGTGTTTCAGAGCGGGTAATTGGTTCCGCGCGCCTGAAATGTCTCATGCTTGACATGTCTCTCTCTCTCTCTCTCCTTCCCTCCTCCTTCTCTGGCTCCCTCTGTCTCTCTCCCTCTCTTCCTCTCTCTCTCTCTCTCTCTCCCTCTGTTTGCTTTGTCAATGTCGCAGGTGATCAAAGCCCCTCCAGTCCAGGCTCTCGGTGGCCGGGTGCTAACCATGGTAACAGAACTATGTGCTCTGTTTGTAGTTAACCCACCCTAGCTCCCTCCTTGGCTGTTAACTCAAGCTTACTGTTCCAGACCAAACCCAAGCTGGTGCAAGCACCAAAGAGCACCAACACTGAGCTTCAAAAACCTTCAGGCTTTTCCAGCAAAGCAGGTCTCTGATGATAATACACATAACTCTGATAGCACTGTGCATCTAACTGGGTCTGGCATAAGACCACAAGCCTGTAAGTTTGCCCATTTTGTTACTGTTTGGTATTGTTTGAGCAATACCACATGCTCAACGCACTTCAAATTTGTAACATTTCTCATTTTATTGTTTTACGGTATAAATAATACCAGACTAAAACGGCCCCCGAGGACACCATGTCTTACTGTGTATATCGTCAGCTGTGTTCCTCCTGTCTTTGTTTCTGTCCTGCAATCGGTTCTCCTGTTGCCGGCAGCAAATTGCAAGTAGACTTTGTTGCTTAACACAGATCAGGGGCAACCAGACACTAATTGTATCTGGGAGAGAAAATGTTGCATTGAGTGAAAATGTGCTTTCAGAGACTCTGCTTTTTTGAAAAGCAAGATTCCAGTTCTCTGTCAGTGTTAATGTCTCAGTATGATCTCCTTGGTGTTGATCAGCCTCGTTGGATGTCTTAACTGGCTAGTCACCCCTTCCTCCATGCCCACAGTCTCCCAGGCCGGCTCCGCTAAAGCATGACAGCACATCCTGTCCTGTGTTAGTTTTTTAGAAATTTTCTGTCAAGGGGGTTCTTGCCTTCATTAATTGCCATACGGGATTTTTTTTTTTTTTTTTTTTCCTACTACTCGTTTTTTTCCAGCTTGGCATTCTGCTTGTAAATGTCAACCGTTGCACAGAGCACCCAAAAATACTCCCCTTTAATGGATTGGAGCCTTTTTGTGCCCTGGCCTACTTTTGAACAACTGTGGCGGAATGCTGTTTCCTCCACCTTTCCAGACAGTGTCTCAGAGGGATGCATGGTGCGCTGGGTCGTTTGAATGCGCGTGTGTCTGTGGGCCGCGCGCGTGACAAACGGCGCAGTAGCCCACACCGTGGCATGCAGACCCACGCAGTGAATGTAGACCTTTGGCTCTGGCATGCGTCCGGCCTCATTGGCTGGATGGAACCTTTGGGCACACAGTACGAACACGCCCTTTCCGCTTGACGCCATCACTGGTGTGTCCCACAAAGCAGGCTGCAACTCCACTGCATGAGCCTCAGAGCACAGGGCTGCAGTGTGTATCACACTGAAGCATGCTGTACCACACACCCCATAGTGTGTCTCACTGTTAAGTGTTTATATATGTATATACAGTTTGTATTTATGTGTGTGCACGTGTGAGCAATAGAGTATGTGAGTGTGTTAACTGCAGAAGTCAAAGCATGCAGTGCTAAAAATGAAACTGCTTGAATTTCCTATTGGTTGTTGAAGGGTGTGGAGAGTCCTCTTGAAATGTTTTGCCGTGTCTTGAATCACCAGTCGGACA
Source organism: Megalops atlanticus (assembly GCA_019176425.1). Classification (NCBI taxonomy): domain Eukaryota; kingdom Metazoa; phylum Chordata; class Actinopteri; order Elopiformes; family Megalopidae; genus Megalops; species Megalops atlanticus. The sequence continues at coordinate 24,061,877 of CM032888.1, read as the reverse complement.
AGAAATTAAATGTACAGGAGGATCCGTATATGTATCAGCTCACAAGGAAAGAAAGTCAGACCTCGAGGCAGTCTTTGAGGGAGTGGAAAAAATTCAACACCAGAAAAGAAACAATTAAGTTCCCCGCATCGGCTGATTGGAAGATAAAAACACTGGCAGACTCGGTTCAGAAGCTTTCTTTTGTGGAAAGTCGCTGCTCCTTTATTAAGGAAAGAAATTGCAATCATTCAAGCAGCAGCTTTTGTGATGGATACCGTACTGCCAGGGTCAAGAAGACCACGATCACACGTTTGCACTGAATATTTTTGTATCTGCTTGTTTTGAGGACACGTTCCCGGTATTACAATGCATAACCACACATACACCGCTGTCTGCAGTGCCCACTTCCCTCACATCATTTCAGCTGAATTGGCACCATTGAATTAATGCAACAGATCGATAGCAATTCAATCATGTCTGTCTCAGGCACATGATTGTGAAGTGTGATTAACGTGAGGGATCGTCAAACGAGTGTGCGAGATGAGAGCGTTTTTTAGCACCACCCATTTGGCCAAATCAAAATGAATTCACTTGAGTGCGGCAGATCTGTTGGAGTGGAGTGCGAGTTAAAGCACAGAGCCCCCGCGACTGCTCTCTGCACGTCATCAAGTGCCGGAGATACATCGAGACGAGGTGCTCATCCTCAGTCAGCCAGCGGCACCATTTTCAATGAGCCAGGTTTCTCCTCCAGTCTCCATAAAACAGATATTCCACAGGACACATCCTGCATCAGTTCTTCGTCATGAGTAAAAGTCAATTTACAGCCAGTCTCAGGCGATCAGTGTGCATCTTGAAAGAAAAAAAGCAACATACATTACATTATAGGCACTTATAGGCAGACACTCTTATCTAAAGCAGCTTACATAGGTTACAATTTTTACATGTTATCTATTTATACAGCTGGATATTTACCAAGGCAGTTCTGGAATAAGTACCTTGCCCAAGGGTACAGCACCAGCGCCCCAGCAGGGAATCAAACTAGCAACCTTTCGGTTACTAGCCCTTCTCCTCGTCACTATGCTACACTGCCACCCCCATAGTGATGTAAAAGCCCCAACTGTTCTCAGACATCTCTTCATACTGTTTTAATCTTCTATCATATATATGTGTGCGATGTGATGAATATATACGGAGATTACACAGCAAAATAGGGATTCTGAACATTATCCGTGAGATTATGTTGGCTTCATGCTTTTAAGAGGAACTCTCTTACCATTGGGAAAACCCCTCTAACAAGTAATCTCATCTCCTGTTGTCTTGCCTCTTTTCTTTATTGAATCAGGAGACTAAGTGAGCAAGTGCTGTCGTTGAGAGTGCGCTGGATTATGAAGCAAGCAAGAGGATCTGTGCTCACTCAGTGTAGTCATTTTTTTCCCCACAGTCCTCAGCCAGGAAAAGTATTGTCATTATTCCTCAGTCACTCCCATTGCGGGTACAGGGCGTGGGAATATGTGTCATGTGGTTTTAGCCCCCCACAACAGCGGCCAGTCTGGAAAGAGGAGGCAGGTAGAAACACGTGAACCTCCAGGTGAACTCCCTCATCTGTTCACAGTGAAGACATTCTCGGGGTTCGCGAGGTGGAGATGGTAGCTGGTTATACATCCTTGGTGATCGATTTTTGGTCTCTGGCGCAGGCCGCTGGCTCAGTAGCTCTTTCGTACGTGGGCATCCCAGCAGGCACATCAATCAGATTTCAAAGGACGAGGCACGTCTTATTTACTGCCTTTCCAAGTCGTTAAGAGCCTAACCTTCCCCGTCTCACGCTTCACCTTCACAGTTGGGCCCATCAAAAGTTTCCCCCCGTTCACCGGGGGCTCCTTGACATTGACCGGAGGAGGGATCATCTCACTCCCATTAAAAAACAGAGATGCTTCCATATAACTCTTCTAAGAGTTATGGGCTCTCAACCCAGTTGTCTGATCTCCCCAAGTCTAGCAGTTAATTCACGGCTGCAGAGGCGAAAGGAGGCTTCTGTATGTTTAATGAAGATCAAATTACCTATTTTCAGTCATGAAATTTTAAAAGCAGAAAGAGGATGAATCTGCGAAGTAGCAAATGAGAGAGGGGTGTGGGGGCGGAGGGACGGAGAGAAGCTGGACAAAGACTGAGGATTTTTCCCTCTCTGTTATCACCTCGTAAATGATCTCTAGATAATTTGCACCTGACTCCTTGCCCCACCTCCCCCTCCGTATGCCTGAGAGTACCGGCCATGATTTTGACCTTCGCTTTGCAAAGTAGCATGCTTCGCAAGTACTGATACAGTGTGTCTTACGATCTTCTAATTATCTCGTTCTGACGTACACGGGAGAGAGGTCTCTTATACAGCATTCACTGTAGATGGGGACATCTTGATTTCCACAGACTCCACTGTTTTAAACCAGCGGTGCAGCATCAACTGTCGAGTTGTGAATTATCTGCTGACATCCTTGGTTTTACTGTGAGTTGTTTAAGCACGGTACCCAGAGAGAGAGGAGTGTATTTTTTATCATTTATTAATAATGTGAGGAATAGTTCAGAAAGCACACGCTGTGCTTATTTCTCTTCCCTTATTTTGATAACATAAGTATAGTTTAGTCCACACAAACACATCTGAGTCTTGTTTGCTCTTGTTCAGCATTGAATGTGTTTAATTTATATGCCTTGGCATCTTATGAACGTGACAATAAACACTGAGCTGTTTATTTTGTATTCAGCAAAGATGTATTAACTTACCAAGAATTGGCTGGGGATTCAGTCTGAGATCAAATGACAATGATGCATTTGTAGCTGTATTTGCTCACTCTTCTGACAGTTTCACTCGCTCCTAAGCAATTAATATCCTCATTCTTTTTTTCTTTCCTTGTGTACACATATATCACACCCCTCCCCTCCCCACTACCCTCTCCCAAGACACACACTCACACACACACACAAAAATACACAGACACAATAGGTATGTAGTAGCGCTCATTTACTGGCTAAACCCCCAGTCCCCTCAAACCTCAACCACTCCACTTCAGGGTGTTGATAGATGTTATTTATTCCAGTTGCCCCTTGGGATTCTGCTCGAGGAAGTCTCACCAATGTGATTTGCTCTGGGGCTCGGAGCCCCAAAGGGTATTGAAGTTGGCGGTGGCCCGGATTGCTCGCTAGAAGGGAGATATCAATAGGAAAGAGCAGTGCTCTGCAGAGATGGCTGCGATTGATAAGAACATTTGTCAACAGAAAAGGGCAGATACAGGAATCTGAAGGACTGGGCCTTTAATGCCTAAAGGTAGGTTTTGCCTCAGTCCTCCTCGGTCCTCTCGCAAAGCCCATGCTCCAATTGCCGAAACTGCCATTTATCAAGTTAAAACATCATGGAAATGTGAATGAGGATTTCATGTACTGCTTGACTGCCCAAACTGATCTGCTGTTCCATTCCAGCAGCATATATTGCAGTAAAAATAAGCCGAGTGTGACACAGATTCTGGTTTTGAAAAATAAATCAAATTCTGGAAAAAAAAAAGAACACATTGCCTCAGAGTTACACCAGGCTCTTCACAGTATCCATGTGCTCACCAGCCTGTTCCGCTGGACACTCAGTAAGAGCCCGCCAACCTCAGAAGTTTGGTTAACAGGTAAAAGGAACGCCCGCTCCCCTCACGCTGTAATTCACAGCTCATCCCTTTCCTGTGAAGAGCCGTGGTGCGTGCACGCCGCATGGACACGGGGGTCGACCGCCGGCGACAAACCTTTCGGAAAAGTCAATTGCACAGGACTGCAAAGGGCAGCGGGATCCGGAGCTTTTGTCGGCCGTTATCTCTCCCAGCGTGAGTCCTGGGCTGATTGATGTGACGAGAGCCCCGGTCCCACGGTGAGGTGGGCCACCAAACCAGAGTGTCCACTCCGCTCTTTCAGGAAACCAGCACTTTACGCAGTGTGGCTTATCCTTTTTTCCTTCTTTTTCTTTTTTTTTTTACCCCTGCAAACTTGAAAGTGCCACAGTAGCGCGCAAGCGCGCTGGCTGATTTTAAAAGGTCATCTTAAGTGCAGATCATCAACGGGGGATCAGTTGAGAAACACAAATATTTTTCAGGGGGCGCATAATGGAGGACTTCACCTTATTTATACCCCGGCCCATTTTCTCACAATAGACTCGGTCCTACTTATGGCATATGACACTCCTAATAGAGCTATAACTCCTGCTGCTAAAAAGAGGGGAATGGCTTTAAAGTGGGGATTGGAAATCATATGAACAACTCTCTGCCGGTTGAAAAATCGGGCTCATAATATTCCGATAGAATACCCACGGCTATCATACGGGGCTTCCGAAGACGGAAAGTTTCTTAATTTCAGTAATTTACGGTAATGTATTGCCGATTAGAGGGGAGAAAGGCCTAATAAGGGTCCCAACGACAATAAATAAAGCGACACGGAATGGACTGTAGTTATGTTCGCGGAAAATGAAACGGGATGGCGCCATTTAATGTTATTTCGGTGGCCATTTCCCCATTGTTATTCAAATGAGAGGTGTCTGTTACCATTGACAAATAATCTTCGGGTGGCGTTTGCATCAGAGTGTCCTCCACTATCTATGATCCGTCAGGCAGCACAATGCGGAATTAATATTTTAGTTTTCCATTTGCCTGGGTGGAATGCGTGTAATAAGGAAGTATTGGAGGCTGGATGCAGGCTGGCAGATTGCGCTGAGTAATAATACTAGTTACCAACTGCAGTACAGTGGGGGAGGACCAGCTGAGGTCAGGGGTGATATTTGGACTGTGAGCCTCTGACAGTGTTGAAAATGCAGTGAGACCCAATGTGTCGTAGATGTAAGACTTCTGCCCTTTGTCTGATTTTATAGCCAGTCGCAAAATAATAAAAGAGATAAAACAGTTTTTGCCTCACAGTCACAGACACTGGCTCCAGTCAATGGCAGATAGCCTTACATTCTTTTCATTAAAGCAGGACTGATTACATCAGTTTATTTATTGCTCCCACATTAAAGAAAAGAATATTAAAATGATTATTATTTTGGGAGTCCAAGAAATTGCTGAGGTATATAGGGTCGTAAAAACTTCTGGACAGTGGCGCAATGGGTATGTTTAGAAGTCCCTTTAATTAGATTGTTCCATCTTTATTAATTTTTCCTGTATTATGCTGAAGGGAGGGCTCTGGGTCATTAATGGTAAGCCAGTGGGTCAAAAACACGAGAAGTACTTCAAGGCAGTCTGCTAACTTCCACTAAAAGGGCAATGGTGAAAACCTTGACAACTCATTTAGTCAAGGCTTGATGCTTTCCAGTGACCTAGCGTTTACCTCATTGGGACATTCCTCTAACAAGGTGCTCGCCTCTGTATTCATTGCATTTTCCAGTACTGGTGTATGGATTGTCAGGTGGACAGCTTAGAGACCTGCATGGCCACAGAGGTTTTACAAGAGCGTTACCTTTTGAACATTTTTTTCCAGTAATGGCACCTAGCTATTTAGACTGCATAGAAAGTGACCTCAGGAAAACAAAACAAACAAAAAAAACAAGCACACAGCAGAGGAATTGAAAGGGATTTTTGAAGCCTCTGAAGGTGAAACTTTGCAAGCTGTAGTTTGAGTGCCCCGACAGGTGTATTCAGGGTGTCTTCTGGGCCCTACTGCCCTCCGTGTTGATTGATCCAGCAGGTTATCAGGCCACTGCGCTTGTTGGGTGTAGAATTATTTGCCTTTTATAACAGCAATCTTTTCACTTCCACAACAGCATTTGTGCTGTACGTATTGCTTACATTTTACTGGGATGGGTATCAGTCATAAACAAGGGAAAAAGGCTCTTCTAATTTTGCATCCAACATGGCTTCAGAGATAATGTGGTGTGCCCAAATTGCTTCCCACTGCTAGTCGATTCCAGTCTATCCTCCAAGTGATGGAGCAGTACTTGACTTCCTAGCTACAGGACAAACTAATGTAAATACAAGGCCAATAAATTCATTGAGATCCTTGTCAGTGTAGTGGCCTTGATTAGACATAATCTAACACATTTCCCCTATGCTGAATACGATTGTCAGGGGTCTGCATAAACTTAGCTTGTTAGCCAGTGATTTTTAGCTATCTACTGTAACCGGTGACCTTAATATACTGTTTTTAGCTCTGGCTTTTTAGTTTTGAAACCATAGCCTTACAAATTCCATTGTGTTCATATCTGTTTGTGACACATACTGGTCTAGATATAAACTTGCATTAAGCTTGTCATGGGTCTAAAAGATTTGGTCAATCAACAGCAGTAATGATGTGCCTAGATTGTCCCATTAATAAGCCCAGTTCTAGTCTAATTAAACAGTGATTAACATACTGGCTAACCATCTGTCTGCTGCTGTTTTGATTTAGCATTAAATATCTAGTGTTGAAAATACTGGCAAGCAATATAGTAGACTGTTTGACAGTGACTTGAATGGGGATTGTGACAGTGAAAGTTGAATGTGATGCTACCGAAATTTTAGGAACTGTAAAAAAAGAAAAAGTGATGGGTATGGGAAGAAAGATAATGATGAGAACCCACACAGTTCTGTTTGTGGTTAGGTTAGAAAATAGGTGTGCCAGAGGTGTGCTTTTTGAATAGTCTGTCACAAAAGGCTAGTGTATAGATACAATGTCAAAAAAAAGTCTTTTGCAATATGCTAGTGTTCCTGATAACAAGGCTGCTATTCTGGCTCAGAGGCACAAATCATTGCTCCCTCTGACCAGTTAGGATGACAGGTGCATGTGTGAGATTGAATGGGAATCCAGTGATTTTGTATGTAAGTCTGCTTCACTGGCATGTAATTTATGCTTCACTGGCATAGGTCAGTTTGTGTTTAAAAAAAACCTTCTTAATGGATGACTAATTAAGATTCAACATTTTTTAACCTCTCAGAAGTAAAAATATGGTCACGTTTTGATTTAATTTTGAAAGTTTCTAAGATTTACAAGAATGTTCTTCCTTTAACCCTTGTATGTGCCTAATGTCCTTAATTGTCTTTGCACAGTAATGTAAAAATGAAAGTCTCCAGTAGACATCGTATTATACACACATTGGTAGATATTTTATTCTACCATTCAACCATTTCATTCATGTGTGTTGGTGGAGTATTTCTGGAACTGATAATGAATGAAAAAATACTTTCTCCAATAATACATTTTTTGTCATCTTATCCAACTATGTTTGCAGAGAGATATATAACACTTATTGTAAAGTTAAAATTATTGTTCATACTTCACAATTTGCTGTTTATTAGGGAGATTAAAAACAGGTAGTTTTTGGCTTTGTTGGGTTCAGAAACCTGGCATATGATAATAACTGTAGTTGCTCTTGGCATCTCAGTAAATTAAGATTGCCATCTGCTAAGGAATATACTCCTTTTCATTTATTTTGGTATGCAAAAAAGTTGAGAGTGATAGTTTTCTGTACTCATGGTTCTATAAATTAACATTATGTGCATAAGCAATGCATATGTTATGAAATAATGCTGTACTGTGTGTGATTCTCAGCAAATTGTGATGCATTTCCTGTGACACTGCTGAGTACATAGCTTTCATCAGAATTGTACAGTATGTGTCTATAGAGAGAAGATCACAGAGAGGAGTAGAGAGGAGAAAGATATTTTGAGCTAAATGCTAAAATAACATAACTATCTGCTGCACTTATTACTTATATGGATTCAGTATCAATTACACTACAAGGTCATGTAGGCCCTTTAGGCATCAGAGGCTCAGAAAGAAGTTAACATGTTGTTATGTCATCTTAAAAATGATGAAGGGCCCCATTTTCAGCCCAAAAGAAGTTATTTATTGAAATTTACTATTAGAGCAATCAGCAAAAATGCAGACAGCAGCAAGAATGCATTTTCCATTTGAATTGCACCAGTGTTTTTCCAAGTGCAGGAAGGGAGAGGTAGATATTTATTTATTTAAGTAAGGGTGTGAATATCTGAGGTGAAATTGTGTTTTGGGCATTCATGCACTGAAAAATCCCAGCAGGAGATTGATGGTCAATTCTATAGATGCAAAGCAGCTACCAGTAATCCCTGAACTTTTTACTTCTGTCTTGTTGACATTTGTTTCTAAAAATGGGAAATGATTGAAAATGGCTTCTGATGAGTATACCACTGTATGCTGGTAATTCTGCATAAATGAACAGGGGCTCTAAAAATGCATGGCCTATGCATCATATTGCTGTCAGCTCTCAAGTATGAAAAACAGAAATCTATATTGGTTTAAATTTGCTGTCAAGCATTTACATGCAGTATGTATTAGTTTTACAAATTCCCATGAGCTATTCTGTCTTTAACGTACTGTTCAGAGAACATGCATGATAACTTGTCATATTTTAAATTAGAAATGCACTAAAGAAAGGCTGACTGATTCAAAGTAATTGGTACTTGTTAGCTAGCTACCTTCCATTAGGAATATATATAATTTATGTATGTGTGTGTGTGTAGCCAGTAATATCAGATACCGAAATGTCTTTGGTCTGTTGCACATTACTGTACATATGGTTTACCCAGGGAAATACCTTTCCAGAAACCAGACATAAGCCATTGATAATGGTGATAATCCCTCTTCCAAGATTATATAATTACTGTAATTTTGTTTCAACATCAACATGACTCCAAGGCAGTCTGTACAACATCCATCAGGGTTAGTTTAAAAAGCCTTTGTTGTAATAGTATATCTTTTTTATTTTTGGATATGACATTAAAATAAAGGCTCTTAAACTAATTCTGTAAAAGAGCACCTGGAGCAACCTGACTTACAATACTTAATGTCTAAGTGCTCCTGTGCTCAGCAATTATATAATAATTGTTTGCAGTTCAGTGTAGACTTGTTGGTCTCATTGCTGGTGTCAGTTCCAAAAGTGTATTGTGCAAGAATGTGAGTAATGTGAGAAGATGCAGGAGCAAAAGCCAGGACATCCACTGAACAAACAGGGGCTGTTCAGGACTTGCAGCACCGTGCAACGAGCTGAACCCGAAACTGAGATTAGGAGGGAGGCATCTTACCGTCTTCCTCTCTGATCTTTGTAACTCTGTTTGAGGATTGTTTACTGAAATGTTGATTTTCCACAACTGCTAAAATGGGGGTAGTCCTAGCAATGCCTTTTGCATGGAAAGAATCTCTTTCAGCATAATATACTCTGTTCTTGCAGGCTACTAATTTTTGACTTTACACCATTGTTTTGAGCATAAATGAAAAGAGAAAATAGTCTTTTCTGCATAAATTTGCTCCTAATCACTGCAATTGAAAAGGAAATCTGATTGTTAATTGCATGTAATTAGTAGAATTATGTAGGCCTATGTAGAACTAGGTGAAGAATAATAATAATTTCTGAAAGTGAGAAATGAACCCTGCTCCCTGCAGTGCCATGATTGATAGAATAACTGGTATAAAATAGCCATCTTTGGATCAGAAATAGCATCCAAATGGAGGCTCAGCCTGAAGTGTTCTGTTTGTAATTTCAGCTCTGTTTGAGTTGGCTAATAGGCTCAGCCCCTTGTCTTGATATCAGGAACTGAATTTGAAGAGCAGGCATTTGACATGGCAAAGCTAAGTCTGCACTGCAGCTCCCCCAGCGGACATAATGGTATACTACACCACCAGTCAGTCACTAGACTCTTTATGTCTGCTGCCCTGCTTTAATTTACATGGAGTATCAGCGTACAGAGAGAAGTGGAATCAGTCTGGAAAGGTATTGTGTTTAAAAAAGGTACAAACTCAAGTGATAGTGAGATATTAAAAGTCTTCCACGTTGAATGAAATCTACACATTCATGGAAGAAAAAAACATTTTGCTTCCCAGTGATTCGAACAATATTTCAATACACTTCACAGATTTTGTATCACATCCAGGCAACTGTCTTTACTTTAGGATGCATTAAAGAGAGAAAGAGAGGTGTTTATGCTTTAGGACAGCCCAGCTGTATATTCAGATACCAAATAGATTTATTCCTAGCAAAATAAACAACATGCACTTGCACAGAATATAATCTAAGTATGAAATACCATAATTCTCTGTCTGACAACACATCATCTTGTGGTTGAAATTATTGGCCAAATGTTGTCAGCGACTGGCAGGAAGTGAGAGTGATAATGGAACAGAAACAAAAGCACAGGTGTCTCACAGTTATGCCTCTCACTCATACCCTGAATGCATGGGCAAGTTCATTGTTCATTATAAACTGAACGGTTGTCTCTCTTGTCTGTGTTTGTATTTTCTCCTTTCATCCGGCGACCGAAAGTAATCGGAGATGCGCGAGAGTAGTTTGGAGTGACCTCGGCTGCAAGGTGAAGGTCGGCGCATTTTCCCGATATGACTGCGTGATTTGGCCCACAGACCGGGGGAGAAGGGACAGACAAATTCAGAATGTCGTGGAGCACGGTGACAGCACAGAACTGGGAGGCAGGCGGAAGCCCCTGTCAGACCGCTGACTTTCAATGGTCTGACAACGGCGCAAGCCGAAAAACACTAAAAGTAACATTAATGTCACTGCCTGCAGTGACGCTCCCACTCAGAAGAGGGTGTGTGTGGGGAGGGAGGAGGGGGGAGGAGGGGTGGGGGTGCACAAGAAATGAAATCCTCCTGCAGCATGAAGCCTGCCGATTGGTGGAGAGCCCACCCTTCTTGGGGGAATTGTATGTATGCAATCAGCAGGAATCTTCCCCTACGCAGGCACTCCCCTTCAAGCCAAGCGTGATCCTGCCTGACATCGCTCCATCACTAATGCTGACGGATGCCCATTTGCGACTTGTCTCGCATTTATTTATTTATCTGTTTATTTGCGTCGAGCGCCACGTTTATTTATTGATGGGGCTCAAGGATGTGACGGCAAATTTCCATTTGCAGAGGGGGGAGAAAAAAAGGGAAAGGCTTAAGAGCGAGCAGCATTTACACTTGAGTGAACAGCGACGTCGGAGGGGGCCCTTCACCTTTTCATTTAGATTTCAACACTCCAAATAGCTATTCCTTTCTGGTAATGGAAAACTGATATGGCCCATTTAGTTACTTAGCAGTAATCCCACTGGTTTAGCCGGGCTTCTCTTTTTTCCCCCTTTTTTCTTTTGACTTATGGCCCATTTCTGAGAGGATTTTAGCTGCGTGAGAGTTCTTCATGGGAGCACGCTATTTCACAGAGATCCGCCACTTATTCTGCTGTATTAACTGTTTATGGCAAGTTGAAAGTGTAAGTCTTGGGAGTGTTTGTGAAGTGGTTAAGGGGCTTGGTCTGTAAACTAAAAAACTGCAAGTTGAATTCCCACTTAGGGAACTGCTGTTTTACCCGTGGGGGAGGTCCTTCAGCTGAATTACTCCAGTAAATATCCATGAATGAATGAATAATGAATAATGTGTAGTAAATATGAGCTATGTTCACCCTGGGTAAAGCTGACTGCTATAAAAATGTATAGGTTAATAAAGTAAAAATCAAAGGAAAAAGCAGAACTGACACAGAAAAAAGTCTTACATTTTTCTCTATATTTCAAAAGTTTAACCAAGCTGCATTCTTTTCTGGCCTTTTCAATACATAAATCCTTTTGGGCCCATTCGCTTTGTCTTATTTATTTGGGAATGTAGAAATGTCCTCTTGTTTTTAAACCTTCTTCATTATGATGCAACACGGTAGTAACTTGTGTAACTGTAATTGTTCTTTAATTCAACCCTGGCTTATTTGAACAGCTTGCAAGGCCCTGAGCATGGACACAATGATTCACCTACAAGTTTCCTCATCTAACATCTGGCCAGGGAGATCAGAATGCTCTGGCAGAGAGGACACAGGGTATAGGCACTGCAGCTGTTGGGTCTCTCAGGGCCTCTAAAATACACAATCCACTCTCAGCACACAAGCTTGGTACCCACATGCTAAAAGCAATATTCTGTAGGCTCCTTGGAGGCCTGTAGAGATTCACATTCCCCGTGATATTAGAGCAGGAAAATGTCTTTGGTATTTGAACCCGACAGCACACAGTAGAACTGTGATTGTCCATGATATGATAAAAGCGCAAAAGTGAAATGGGGTGAAAAGGATACTCCACAGGTCCTGGGGACCGTGAGCTAGAGGGATTTTTTTTTCCTTTTTTGGTACAATATGAAGTGTGTTTGTAGAGGCCTCCAGGTTAAAGGGTTTTTAGAAACCACGTTACCCTGCCACAATATTTTATCAATGTCACTTTTTTTATTACAGTATTTATTTTCTTGCCAGATGTCGTTACCCACAGGAAAATACTTAACTTATATATTACCCTTTTGTATAGGTGGATATTGACTGAATGATTCAGGGTCAATGCGTGGGTCAAGGATACAATGGCAGTGTCCCACCCGGGAATCAAACCTGCAAATTTTTGGTCACAGTGCATCATGTGCCTCACTTACACTTAAACATTGGAAGAGGTGAAAGCCACCTCACCATTCCCTTTCGTGCAGTCACATGTTGTGTGAAGACCTAGAGAATAGCATCACTTAAGTTGTCAGAGTGTTGTGGCTCCCGAGTGGCTCAATTACTAAAAGTGCTCCTTTCAAATCCAGGCCCGGGTTCGATCCCGGTTCGATCCCATGTCATCAGCTGATGTTGACTGGGAGCCCATCGTGGTGGAATGAATTGGCTTCATTCCATCGGGATATAGGGGCTATAGACCAGCGACCCCCGCTGGTCAGTCGGGTGCCTGTGGTCTGTCTAATACAAACCTGCGCATGAAGTGTCTTCCTCTGACTCATGTCTGCGCAAGCTTGGCAAGGGGACCGCGGTGTGTAAAGAAGCAGTGGTGACATCACGTGTTGCGGAGGAGAGCACGTGTTTGTCTGCAGATTGTCAGCCGGGGTTGCAGGGGGTTGCAGCATTTCTGGCACATCTGGGCATTCCAAATTTGGAAAAAATTGGGGGAAAGCAGTGGGCATTCCAAATTTAAAAAAGCGTTCAGTGTGTTCTGTGGTAGCATCTAAAATGCCCGTATGAGGGTTGCAGTGAGACTGAAGCATCACGTTCTGTTGTCATTCAGGAGAAGCTGCTTTGGGGAATATAGGCAGCCCACTTCCAAAGCCCACCAGTCTGCAGGGGGATTGTTTATGGAGTTTACGGAGCTGTTTATCCCTCCCTCTCTGAGTGGATCATGCCTGCAGTATTTAGAATTATTCCATTTCCCAAGAGTTTTTAAACATCAACCTTCGCTGTCCAAAGGGCAGATAACCACTGCAGGAACACTGAAATGACATGATGTTCATGCATTTTCTACAGGGTTTTTTTTTTTTCCCTCTCTCACAGATGACTTACTCCATACCATGGTTAAAAATAGACGGTCGCGAGAGACATACTGTTCATTACCGACAGCAGCGAAGAGAGACCGAAGATAGATGTCGTCAATCCAAAAAGCACAAACATGTGGTGTGCGGAGCAGAGAACATACATCAGGGGGTGTAGGGGCGCAAGCATAGCTTGTGCATATTAGGGAACTACTCGACTATGAGGGGGGTGGGGTGGGGGTGGTTACGATGCAGCACACCACATTAACTCCTTGTACGAGCAGCTTGTTCCCACTCCGTGTAGCGGCTCAGGTCACCTCGCCCCTCCAGCAAACAGCTGTGGGTGGGCTATAGCCCTCCCTGTGTCCAGGGGCCCATCCTCTATGTGCCAACTGAAACATGGCATTCCCAACGTGTCACCGTATGAATCATACCTGTGAGTGGTAAAACACACTGGAGGGCAATAAGGACAGCACGCATGCGGCAAACAGCTGCCTGAACTTAATCACAGAACCCCTCTACTTTGCACATGCACAGACACGCTTTTGATTAGAGTAAAAGCATGTAAAGTAAAAAAAAAAAAACACTCATGGCTCATAGTATAAAACATGTTTACAGCCAATGATTTTCTTTACTCTCAAGATGTTTTCATTAATATGTTTATGGCGCTGGTAACTGGCTGTCCTGGAATGGATTTTCTTCAGCCTATTGTAAAACTTTTATGACAGTCGATAAGGCTGATGGAGCAGTTATTCATTTTTTACTGGATCCGTTGGTAACAGAATAGATGATTCCTGCTTATAAATCCTAAATTATTGACGAGGTGTTTCAGTCAATCGGAGAAAAAGGGAAGCTTTTACTGCACAATGCTGGGACAGCATGTGGGAAAAAAAGCCTGGAAAATTATCATACGACATCCAGTAGTCTCCCTTTTTCCTCCCTCTTTTCTCCCAGCACCCCCTTTCTCAACCCCAGTGTGCCGTCCCTTTCTCTCTCCCACTTTTCTCTCTGTCTCTCTCACTCAGTTCATTTATCTGCTGCACAATCTCTGTGATCATTCCTCACTCCGGCTTCGGTGTTGATGAAAGTATGATGCCTCTGCTCTGTGATGTCTTCACCCACTTATCTGTCTGAGAAGGATCCCCTTTTATTGCGAGCTGTGTTCCTCGGGCTGATAGTGGTTTTAACACAGCCACTTTGCCTGCATAAGTAACAGACAAAGTCCCTGCATCCATTATGCTACCGTGCATCTATGTCCTTTCAGTGCGCGTTGGGGTGTTCCATTATCTTACAGCGCGGGGCTTTTTTTTTTCTCACCTGTGAGACATGGCTATCAGTCACTTCAATAGCAGGAGAAAGAGTCAAGAAAACTGCTCACACTGAATTAGCAAATTCATAGTTTTTATATTCCGTTTTATATGTGTTTTTCTTTTTAACGTGTTTGTTATTTGTGCGGCTGCCAATGAAAAAATGCTTTCAGATTTATTAAATTGAAGCCAAGTGCCCTCTACCCTGAACCATCTCGCTGTTGTCAGTCATCTCCCTTCATAATAGGAAAGCAGGCCTCTGCAATAATTGCTTTGATGGTCCAGCCTGAACAAATCACTTCTGGGCATAAAAGAGGCCTCAGAGATGGCAGCCAGAGAGAAAAGGTGGGAATGAATTAAAGCACTTTGCGTTCCTTGGGGGCATGTGGCCCAGATTTCTTCAAAGTAATATAGAGGATGGAAAAAAATGCCTCTTTCTTTGCTTAGGAGTAAATGTAGCAATAAATGCAGCAATAAGCATCAAGGCCCCCATCACGCCGAAATGGGTTATTCAGGAAGAGACAATGCCGGGTACATAGTTAACTGGCAGGTGGAGAAAGGATGATTTCGGTGGAAATAATCTGATTTTGAACGGACTCGTTCTATGGCAGTACCTCTAGTTGGCCCTTTGTGAGTGAACAAAAGTAAACCCCTTTAAAAGGAAGGCTTTGAATGTTTAAAGGTTCTGAATGGGTCCACTGGATGTCTCAGGGCCCGTTATGCCAAGGGCCCCCATCGGCAGACCATGGGCCACCAGGATTATCCGAGCTCCATTGAGCTGCCCCCGGGGAAGACAATGAGCAGCCAATGTCATGTGCCCCCGTGTTCCCAATCGCAGGAAAGATCGCTCGCTCCAGATATGCTCATTAAGAGGGCAAGCCGAAATAAGGACGCTCAACGAGAGAAAATGCAAACACTCCTTAGTGGCCTGTAACATGACATATATTAAAAATGGAAATGTAATGCATCAAACAATACACTAAAATGGTATGGGCAGATACAGAGTTTTCTTGTATAGACAATAGACGGCAAAGATAGCTGAGAGGATTTCTCAGCGTCAGCAACCGATATGATTCTATTGTTTTTGAGGCAGTACAATATTGCATACAAGGATCAAAACATTATTTTTACTTTCTCGAAAATACTAAAGGGCAAGTTCTGAATTGCAGGTTGAAAAGGACTCAAACAGGACTAGAGGAATGAGATTCCCGTCTTGCTGTTGAAATTGTTGTAGCGAGGCTTAGTTTTTTTTTTTTTTTGAAGTTTAATTTCTTTACTTTTTGGACAGACTGTCAAGAAAAAAAGTGACTTGCTGTGAGTTCTGCATTGTAATTAGTTTTTTTGTGTAAAGTGTTTTTTTTTTCCCCATTTGCTTTTGAATGCCTCATTGGCTAAATTTACTGAAGTATCTAAATTATTTTCTAATATAGCGGAGATCAGGGCTGTGAGTCACCTGTTTGTAAGCCAGTAGGCATGAAAATGGAACAGCAGCCCTGTTAGTAGGGCCTATGATAACGACTGTGGGAGACAGGGGGGGAAAGGGGGATGGGAGGCTGGATACAGCATTAGAATGTTGATGGATGGAGAGGGGGAGGGGGGTAACAATGGGAGATAAAGGTTGGTGGATGGTGCGGAGACTCTATAAAAGTCCGGCACATGACCTCTTAATTACAGCTGCCAGCTCCGAAATTGTCCCTGTCATCAATCCAGACCGCCGCACAAAGCAGCCTGCCTCGGCCCCTGGGCCCCAAAATACGAATGTCATCTAAAGCGACTTTCCATGGGAGAGACAGGATTGTTTCCCCGGCCTGAATGGGACACGCCCCTCTTTAGTTCCGCCCCCCCCTCGCCCGGCCCCTCTGTGACTGCGGTTCTGATCCCTTTTTATTGTTCCGCATTTTTTGTGTGTGCTTGACAGTGCATTACAATGCTCTGGAACTCCAGGTGCAGGGTGAACTCCCTTTTTGAGAGGGAAATGGAACCAGCGGGCCAGAAAAATCTGAAATATTACTTATTTTGGGGGGGAAGGGGTGTTAATGTGAAGACCACTCAGAAAACTGGTCAAATACTTTCAAGGAAGACTGCTGCAGTGGGTATTGACCTGCAGAAAACAGTAGGGTTTAAATGATATTATTTTTTTTCTCCAAACAAAGTTGTGAATGAACACATCATACTGTGGAGTCATTCCTTACTTATTTTCACTCTCCTGTCAATCACAAGTTTATCCTCAAACAGAAGCTTGATGACAGTATTTTCTTTAGGAATGTCCCTCTTTAACTTTTTACTCCTACTCTCAGCTGGGGGTAAGACCATTGCCTACAAATAGATCGCAGTAGAATTTTATGACTTGCAAAGTGTCAGTAGAGATGACATTTTTCACCATTCATTCCATATGTTGAGTAAATGTCCAATAAATTCAGTTGTAGAAAGCAGTAGTGTTGTCATACAGCTGCAATTTGCAAACACGATCAAACATTTCATAAATGTGGATGAATGCCAGCAAATTACCATTGATGGTTTCCATTCTTAGTTAAACTGAAAGCAACAAAAATAATCATTTGAAAGTGTTATGCTTATAATCGCAACAATAAAATGTTTGTCAGACTGTATTGTTTTATTCTTTCAATACAGATAATATTGCCTTAATTCCCCATTTTTTGTTGAGGATAATAAGCTAGGAATCCTGCATATGCCAATGCGAGTCCGCAGCTTGCAGATATTGTGCAGAATTGTACAAACTGTTATTGTGTGGCTGGTATTTTCAGGCTTGTTGCTGGATTTATTAGTGGAGAACGTGAAATCTCCTCTTCCAGCAGCCTACTTCCTGACTCCTTATGCGTCATCTTATGAACCCTATTGATGATGTAACTGGTCTCTGAAATGCCATATATTGTTTTAAAATGCTGAAAAGCAACATAAATGCTTGTCATGTAGAAAGTTGTGGTACTTTGACTGTGAAATTATTGATTAAAAAGTTTTCCCAGTTGCCAAGAAACAAAGTTTACATTAGTAAGCAGTGACTTTTCTCCTGTCATAGATGGAGTGATAGCATCTCTGACGAGGTTGGTGACAAATAAAATACCCCTCTAATTTGAATAGTGTCTTTTTAACAGCTCCATGCTGTCATGTGTATGTGAAACGTATTTGCTGTCCTTAAAAATGTGTGAATACTGCCTCAATGTCGGCAACTCTTAACGGGTTGGGACAGCTCTTGGGGACTCTTAAACACGTGTTGAGGTAGGAGTACTTGTAAGTCTAAAGAATCTTGACAGAAAGCTTTTACTCAAAGGAGTAAGAGTAGAACCAAACTGACGTCACTCTCAGACTATTTGAGTACTTAGGACCTATTTCCTACTCTGAGAAGCTGTATGTATACAGGCCCAGGTCTCTTGTTTCCCTGTTGTTTGTGAGGGAGCAGACAAAGCAAGGGCAGAAATGGTACAAAGATGAATCAGGTTGCAGACGCAACGCTAAGATTTTGTCATGGCAGAGTGACATTGGATTAAATTAACCTTGCATGGGGGTTTCTCCTAATTAAGTCAGTGGCCTGCCTTGTGGTGTGCGACAAAGCATGTAT
The DNA here is from genome assembly GCA_019176425.1 of Megalops atlanticus. Taxonomy (NCBI): domain Eukaryota; kingdom Metazoa; phylum Chordata; class Actinopteri; order Elopiformes; family Megalopidae; genus Megalops; species Megalops atlanticus. Next base: position 24,043,742 of record CM032888.1, on the reverse strand, counting down.
TTCCAAACTACTGAGGCAGCCATGTATCTCAGGTAGATGTCTGAGGCTTTGCTTCCCTCCATCCATAATTCACAACCTCGTCCATAATTTAGCTCTTTTTCCCACAATTCTGTGATATGACATTACCCCATGGTAATTGGCTCAACAGACAGCATGCTCCTTATCCCCTTGACATCTGCTTGACACGGCAGTGACACACTTCTGTGTCACCAACTGTGCCCCAACTGCTAGAACCGGAATAAACACACATTCCACCTTCATTTAGCAATAGCTGTATTTTTTTTCCCCTTTCCCAGTGTCCTGAAATTCAGAGCTGCGACTCATCATACGGTGCTTGTTAATTAGAAGGGAGAAGATGGTTGTGTTGGTATTTCACATCCCGGAGGGAATTTCGTATGTTGGACTGCCGCCCTCCTAGCCAGAAGTGGCTCAGGCACCACACGGAGGCCCACAGCGTGGCACAGCGTTGTTCTCCGAAGCGGAAGAGCGGAGAGCGTGCGCATAGGGTGTTGCAGAAAGGTCTAGGCGGCCATCGAGCAACAGCGGAGCGTAGGCCAGCCAACTCACGGCCCCCCTCTGCGAAATGTCCAGTCCTGATCAAGGGCACATATTTCTTTCGGGTAGGTGCGGCGCTTTATCGGTTTGCTTAATCTGTCCCGAGCTAAATTAAATAAATTGCTATTATGGTCTGCTAAACCTGAATTTCGTGGCCGCTGTCTGCGCCGGGGCCAAGGTAGAGCACTGAAGCCTGCATCGGGTCAGTCCATTCATCATTGTCATTGCACCTTGCCTTCCCTGTGCCAACTTATTTAACAGCCAGCACTCAGAGAGCAAGGGAAGTGCACAGCCCATCTCCCTCTCTCTCTCCATGTGGCCTCTGGCTCTGTGCAGGGGGTTCATTGAAGTTGCAAGCTCTGTGCACACACATTTTCTTCTCTGCTATTGATGTCGGCCTTGCTTGGCAATACATGCAGCCTTGTCTCTTGAGTGAAGAGAACAGACAGTGACACACACTATCGCTCAGTCCTTTCTCCAAAAAAGGAAAAAAAAAAAAGAAAAAAATTCCCCGCACCACAGATGGGAGGTCTGCACTTGATTAATTCATTCTTCAGCATATTTTACCACTCTTGACATTCTAGCAGCTTTTTTAATCTCCTTTGGAGGCGCCACAGTTCCCTTTCATTTATTGATCATGAGTGTGCCAGAACTTGTTTTTCTTGTTTTAGGGTAGGGAAGGTCTGGGTTCTGCAATGTAAAAACATGCCTAGATAATGCATTTTACAAAAAAAATCTGGTTTACTGTGACAAATGCCAAAAAAACATTTTGAGGTAATGGAGACCGTTTCTTCACTGTCTTCACCTTTGTGCCTTTTAATAAGTCTTAATTAGTAAGTCTTAATTGGAGGATGAATTCAGATTTCGACACAGAAGTGGTCAGCTCACCTTTCATATCCCTTTAAATAGGCATGCACACATCTCTCTGATCCAGGTTGTCTGCCAAATGAAAAGATCTTGGCAAATCACTGTGGAATGCTCAGATTCAAAATAACAATAATGTGTTTTCTCAACTTGAAGCAGCAAAGTCAAAGTGTTACATTTCTTTGGATCTCACAGAACACCTTTTCCTACTTTCAGCAACCACCTAACACACGATGTGCATGTATCAAAAAGGTTACCCATGCTTAAATGTGTTTCAAAAGTATGAAAAGTTCAAAAGTATGAAAAAACATTGTAGTTGAGTTGTCCAATATAGGCAGAAATGTGGCGTAATGGTTCGGGAGCTTGAATTTGAAAGATCCTGAATGGGTCACTGTTATATGTTTTAGCATGTCATTTAATTTATTTTTTCGCAGTAAACTCCCATCTATATGAATACATAATATGTCATATGCAAGATATGTTTCTGCTGTGTGATAATCCAGGCCAAATTGATTGAAGATGGTGTATGTCCACGCCATAGATTTGCCCGTAAATGATTGTCGGATACAATTACAAGATGGCACATTGAGATGAGACTCATTGTGCTCCTCCATAGTACCTCTTCGTAAACTTCCTTAAGGTGCGAGAAAGTTTGTCTTCTAATTGAATGCATACTTTCTTTTTAGGTCAAGCCCATTTGCATAGGAGTGTTTTGGCGAGGTTATAAAGCATCTTTCATTCAGATGCAAATTACATAGTTATCAGCAGCAGGACCCGGTGAATAATGGGATGTACAAAGCATACGGCCCACCAGAGGAAATGAAAGAGAGCCTCTTTTCTGGCCCACTGATTTCATTATGTGCACTATTATTGGCTTAGAATGGCAACATCTATAATCTAAAGCCAGGATGTAACCATTTTATTACTCGGGATCGGCCCAGTGTTAATATTAACACTCATCAAATAACCCCTGCCGCCCTAGATACCGAACCCTTACCGTGTTTCATTGACTCCCTTCCTCTTTCCGACCACCTTGACAGCGCGAGCTCGAGAACAGACTGCAAGAGTTCAGCGCCGTCTCTGCACTGCCACCAGGTGGTCTTTCACCTGGGATGATGAGGAACAGCCCCGCCTTCTCTGACTTTTCAAACGCTTTGTCTTTTTTGTTCGGGATAGCACATAATGCTGCTACTGAGGACAGTTGCGCCTCTCTGGCTAGTTTTATGGATTTTTGCTATCAGCTGGAGCTGGCCTTATCTCTCATTTCCACGTATTCGTGTTAAATGTTAAATGTAATGTTAAGGCCTGTTCATTTATCCTAAAGATCAGCACTGCAGTCAGTGGATCAGCGTACACTGGAACATTAGGAGCACACTGCATACCGTACACTGGAAACTCACCATTGTTATTTCTGTTTAATATTCACCAAGAAAATAAAAAAGAACAAGATTTCAATCAATACATTATTCCTTTTTCAAATGCTTCAGTCTTTTGACTCTTAACTAGAGGTTCCGTTAACCGAACATGCTGTTATTTCAAGAAACAGTCATTTTATTTTACCTAGAACAGCAGGTGGGGTCAATACAATCCTTTTATCTCCTAATGCAATTATTAATGTCTCGTAAGTAAAAATAGTCTGTCAAAGCAACAAAGGAGCTGTAAGCTTAATAAATCAAAAAATTGCATGAACAGGTCAAATGTGTTTATGAAGAAATATCTCAACAACCGACAGGTGGCAATTCCTCAACAGGGCTGTAAATTGTACCCCGCGGTTTCTCTGTTGTCCTCCCTACCCTCTGCCCACGGTGATGGCGCGGTGTGTGCCACTTCATATGATTGGTCTGATGATTTTATTTAATGACAGGTTTGAACTGGGAAGGAAACATGAGGGATTCTGAAAATTTGCTCATCATGTTCATCAACATTAATGTAAGCGGGTTATAACTGAGGGTTGAATAAGTGAGGAATTGTGTTTCAAACACATTTTGCGCTAATTTGTACAGGCTGCATGTCAAACATACTGCAAGTGTGTGTCCTTTCACAAGACACCTATTGTATTGCAATAGAAATGAGAGCAGCTTAACATGTCAGGTATACAAAAGGCAGGTGCTGTCTTGAAATGCGTGCTTTGTGTTTGGTGTCATTTTAAAAGGTAGAAAACACAACTGGCTGAGCATCTATTCAAATTGGCTGCAAAATCTAAACAGATCATCAGCAGCTTCCTTGAAATGTCACGGAACATTTAGCCTCTATTGAATGATTTAGTAAATCTAATCACTGAAGCGTTTTGAATCAAACGGTAATTGTATCATTCATAATAAATGATCAAATTATAAATTGAAAATGAATAGGAATGACTTCTGAGAAATCTGAATTCTAAAATGTTGAGATCTGACCTTCCTTCGATGACAATATTTGGATGTGTTTCATCTTTATGTTTTGATTCAGGAGATTTTGCAGTTTTGCAGATTTAGGTCTAAAATTGGCATGTTTCCTTAGGTAAAGTCAAGAATGGACAGCCTATTAGATTACATACACATTGAAAATATTCATCTTTAAAAACTGAGCTTTGGCTTCATAGACCCCACAATGGTTCTGGTGTTGATATATGTCTGAAGTCAAGTTATAATGATTTGCACCAATGTGGAAGTGCAAGCATTTTGCGTTGGTGAAATGTTATGTTGCCATGTTATGCTGTAATAAGAATGTATCCTCTTCTGTAGGTTAAAGAATAGTTGTCTCAGCTCCATTCTGTGCTATATGGCATATTCGTAGTTTCACTATAACACTCTGCCAATGTAAAACTTTCCTATTGCCTCTATGGCCTTCCCAAAGGGAGACAGCAAGGTGAAAATGAAGGGCAGCTGAGTTTAGGATGAATAGAGTTAGAACGCAAAAGTTTATGACGGGCTACTCGTGTACTGGTTAATTATATCATTCAACTGAAGAAAAAAATGGATTCTAAGTTATACCTTTATAGTATTAACTTATTACTGTTGAGTATTCATGCTCAGGTGCTCATTCTTTCTTTGGTGATCTTAAAATGCCATTTAATTTGGGGGGTGGGGGTGGAGGGGGGATGCCGTGACATAATAGTGTCTCCACCCTTATTCTTTAGCAGCCCTTAAATAATGCCATAAATGAATGCTTCTTCTTAATGTGCAGGGTAAATGCTGAAATTTCCCTGCTTAAGTCAGCAACAGCCCAACTCTGTCTTTGTTAGATACCATCTAAAAATAAACAGACCCATTATCACTTTGCTTTACAAAGGACATAGGATTTTATAAGCATTCAAAGAGTATACAGCAGCCCTCTTTCTGCAGAGTACACCAGAGCAGCGGAGATAAAGACACTCTATATCTTCCTCTGAATGCCAGCTATATGGTGTGATTTCCTGTGATTAAAAATGTCCCAGGTCTAATCTTAATTTACCTTTATGTTGGATGGGCATCTTAATTACTAAAACTGAGTGAATGAGTAAAGGTTGCAAGTTACAAAGTGGATAACAACTTCTCTGCCTGCCACAGTCAAGTGCAGACACTTTATTATCCTGTGCTGTGAAGTTAAGCAAATTGGTTCTGCTTTCAATAAATTGCAGCATTCTTTGGGCACCTTATAAAGGGTTTATAGTGCATCTTGGCAGCAGAGTAGACATATTCTTTTCTCCTGGAAAATGTGGCTTTGGTGAGATTATGTCTATTTCCATCCGACGCTCCGTTTGCATGGGCTCAATTCGGCGGGCCCTTCACCTCTGCGGCTTAGCCTTTAATCTGCATTTAACCAAAGCCTGTAAAAGACAGTCAGATAATCAGTATTTTTCCCCCCCTCTCCGAAGCTTTTATTTATTAATTTATTTTAATGTGTTTTTTATGCCATTTGGAAATGGTGTCATGGGGTTGGCTCTGTGTAATTGCATAGAATTAACAAAGCATTTCACACACAAAAAAGGGCCACATCTAAAGCCATTATATGTGGGGGGAAATAAGGGTGGCCCATGAATTTTTCAGCCTCCTGCTTGATGGTCAGTTGTAAGTGGAGGGTGGGATGGGAAGGGGAGAGAGGCGGGGTGCAGGGTCCATAAATCCCCTCCCTCTTTTTCAGCATATTCCACCGGCTTTGACTCAATTTCCAACTCCTCGTGCAGCTGCACAGGGTTCATCTCCAGTTTACAAGATTTTGTGACATTGCGCAAACCTCCAGAGGGTGGCCCCTCGCCGCAGCCCATATGCAGCCCTGGTTTTTTATGAATAATCTTGCCGCTCCCATATGGTAGCCTGTCCTGGTATATTTGATCAGAGCAGTGAATAAAGGACCTGGAGCGTCACAATGCGTTTGTTCAGTGATGCTTTCCAGCGCGCTCTTGTTGGATTTAGCCTGCAACGTTTCTGATCGATGCGAGCTCGTAGGAGGACACGCCTTTCTCTGCCGCTCGCAGCAGTTGGCAGGTTAAATTGTGGCGTGGCAGCGATGAACGAGATGCTGCCTCCTCAATCCCCCGACTCTGCCCTTCCTCCGCAATCACAGCCAACACTACTGTCATTTATAAACTTTTAATATCAGCTCCTCGGGGTAATGGCTAATTTCTCTCGGCACATGGCTCTTCATTAAAAGTTGATTTTCTGTCAGAAAGAATCCCTATCAAATTAGCCACAGCCATGTGGATGTCTGTGATTTTTATTCATTTATTTATTTTAGTTATTTAATCTGCCGCGCAGTTTTTATTTTTAATCATGGAGCTCGCGTTTGTTTTGGCATTGAGAATGCTGTCAGTTGGGCTCTCTCTCTCCCCCTCTCTCTCTCAGGCTGAGAGTGAAATTTATCAATTTGGGATCGAGTGTGTCTGATGGTCAGAGACAGCTGCTCACACTGTGACAGTGTTTAGCTGCCAGTTATGTGGTTCAATATCAGGAAAATCAATGCAAATCCAACAGGTCCACTCATGTGCACAATCATAAACTTAAGAGTAAACTTTCCTACAGAGGACCATCCAACTGTGTCCTCCATTTAGAGGAAAAGGTTTTTCATGTGTACCTCTTTTTTCCCTCCCTTCTCCAATGCAGTCTAGGTGCTGTGCTTTTATTCCTTGTTTTCCTTTACTCTTCAATATCATTTCACTGGAAAATCAATAGATTTTTGTAAGCTAAAAGTCTATGAGCACTGAAAGGAAGCGAAAGGAAGAGAACCAAGAGAGTCCAAGTGCTGGTCTTCAGTTCTTTAATGAGACTGAGTGCAAATGATTTGTCCAGCTCATACAGGATCGTAGTTGTGAATGGGTGAGAATACAACTGGCGAGCCTCTAGAGGTTTTATTTTATTTTATTTTTTTCTGTGGCTGTAAGAGACACAGAAGTGCTGTGTGAATGTCAGCAGCTTCATTAGCAATATCATAACACACAAGCGCTGGTTGCTGCACCAGAAGGTGCTTAATGGGACCTCAGCCAAGGTGTCTTCAGCCTGGCGGGGTCAACCAGGGTTCGGTGCATCCTCTCCTTAGCAGCAGCGAGGAGATTCCCCATCACACACACACACACAAATCCCTTGGGTTTCCTGAGCCGCGGAGGTGTTGCAGAGAGGTGGTGACGTCTGGAGCTGCCGAAGCCACTCAGGTGGCTGGCAGCATTGCAGTGGCGGAGCCGCTGACCCTGTCAGCCCGGTTCAGCTCCGCTACCCCCGGCAGGCGCGCGCGTCTCCCTGGCAGGAAATCAACACTTAATGAAGAACGCGGCGCCTGGAGAAACCATCCCGCCGAAGACTGCACCGCGGCGCGCGTGTTTACATTAGGGCTCGCCGCACACATCCCGTCTACTTATCTCCTGTGTTTTAATATCGGCGTGCACCAGGTGCCAAACAGAAGTTTCATCCTCAGTGTTGCAGCATTTTTTTTTTTCCCTCAGAGTTTCTGGGATCTGCACCGCTGATATCAGCGCGTTGAGTTCACTGTGACGACTGCTAAAGAAAAAGGCATCAGCTTGTTTGTCTGTTCCAAGAAGATGACACTGTGGATATGGGAATTATCCAGCACAAATCTGGGCTCTGCTTTCACAGTGGGTGCTGGAGTGGGAGGGGGAGTGGAGAAAATACAGTTTTTAATTTCTGTGAAGAGCATCTGGCTCAGATTGGACAGACTTGCACACACATGCGCGCGCGCACACACACGCACACACACACACACACACACACACACAGGCACCAAGCACACATTATATATAGCATATATATTTTGGTGTATATTAGAGTGCAGAGTGAAGGTGTTTATATGTATATACTAAAAGGGGCTTGAGTACTCTCTAATGAATCTGAATTTGTGACTTTTGAGCCTGGTCAGTTCAGTGTAGTGCTGATCACCGGTTGGAGGAATGGGTGTTTGCCAGAGGAGTTAGTATTGTTTGCTCTGCGGTGTGGGTGGCGGATGTTTCTGAGTCTCTCTGAGACCCGGCCCATGTGCGCGTGCCTGTGCGCTCCCGGCTGGCCATGGGAGGGCTGCTGAAGGCGTCATGTTAACCAGGAGACCAGCCGGCTCGCCAGATGTTCCCACTCCCTGTGGATTTGTCAGAGGAAAACCTCATGTCTCTGCCCTGCTTTCCGTAAACCCACAGCGGTAGCGGCGCGCTACTTCAGCTGCACCTTCCAAATTCTGGCCTGACCAGAATCCGCATCCTCACGTCCTGTCGCACTCCTCCTGTAGTCTGTTCCTAAAAAGGGCGTGCCTCGCTTCGCATGCACGTCGGCCGGCGGTTCTGTCCATCTTATGAATTTATTTACCTGGGTTTCTGTCACTTACACGCTCATTAAGCTCTTAATGCGGCCGCTGCGTCATGTTTAATGGCTGCGATCCCGGGTGGGGGGACCCGCCGCGTACAAATGTCAAGAGAAAGGTCGGGACCGTCACCGCGGCCCTATTCACTGCGTGATTTATGAGGTGCGGAGCTGAAAGAAAGGAACGGGGGTAGAATCGGTCCCGGCCGTAACCGCAAAAAGGTCAGCTGACTTCATTTCAATTAAGCCGGGACGCCAAAGCCCATTGGATGTGTGTTGAGGACCAGGAAACAAGAATTACAGGCCTTCTTGTTCAGGCAGACAATGAGACCTATTCCTGTGATACAGCTTATAAATACAACAGCTTGGGAGAGGCCTGCAGAAACTTTAAATATATGAATAATTAATCTTGTGCTATTCCATATGAAATTATAAATAATACAGTATTATTATGGATTGGAAGATTGCAGCAGCAGCAGGTGGTGTATGAAATGAAAAGAAACTGTCACCGTTTCCTCCGTTTTTACTTCTGATGGTGCTGTGTTATGTAAATGCTCAGTATTTATGGAGAGAACTGTGCTCTGCAACTCAGGACAGGCTCCTACAATGCATCACACTCATTGTGCTCCAGTCTAGTCTGTCAATTGACATGGCAGGACTTTTATTTTCCTGAAACGGAACACAAATGCTGTGATTAGGTAACCAGTTTACAACAGTTTGCCGAAATTATGAGACAGAAGGATTTGACATTTTAAATATTGACATGGAGGAAAGCCAAAGTAAAGCTTCAAAAAAAAAAAAGAAAAAACACCAACTTACACAAAGGAGACACAGATGAGTCACAAATTGCCAGCAAATTATTTCCTAGTCTTTGGAATAATAGGGTACCTTCTGCAGCCTTTGATTTTCTCTCTTTTTGTGTTTCCTCCATGTTTATCTCGCTGTCTGGCAGCCTCTCTGCTGGAATCCCTATTGATAACTGTCAGGCTGTGTTGCTGGGCAGCGGGCAGGGGGCTTTGTGGAGGAAGGGGAGAAGGGGGGGGGTGTGTGGAGGGCACTCCTGTCAGATCTGATGGAGAGCACCATGCTGTGACGTGAAGGGTGCTGTCAGGAGACGTCCGAGAGCCCGCGCAGGTACGGCCGCCCCTCCCTTTCCTTCTCTCGGCTGTAACTGGCTGTGACACCTACCGGAGCCGACGATCCCTCCTGACCTGCCCAACACAGAGGTCCAGGCACCGGGGGGACAGCCATGTTCTAGGCCTTCTTCACCAGGAGGGCTTCCACTTGCCACTGCTGAATCCCCCCCCCCCCAAAAAAAAACTTTCACATGTCCTCTCTGTCCATGCCAGCTGCTCAGTAGACAGTGTTCTCATTTGACATCAGGGGATGAGACTGGCGTATTTTTATGCGATCAAGGTAAGGCTTGCAGTACTTGAAGTGAATACTATCGGGGTAGACTTTAGCTCTAAGCTTAACCATCGAGAAAATATGTTTAGGGAGAATCAAATGTACAAGGCTGGATATCAGAAATAGCACGATGTTTGACATCCCTTCTCGTCCGTGGGAGTTCCATTGATACACTGTATAGAGGACTACATAAGCAGCACCAGCACCTTGCCTCTGATAAATATTAAGCTGACTTGTAAGAGACTGAAAAGTGATGGAAATGAGATAACTGAAGTGTAGTAGCTGTTCAGTACAGCAGTGCAGCTGGGACAGCGCTCACTGCGTTCTATTTAAGTCGTACGAGTCTCCTGACGTACTGATTGGCCCACCATGATGGACTAGGTAGCGCGCACGCTCCTTTCCCCTACAGGTATGCAGACAGCGTTTCCAGTATATGTAGGGCTGGTTGAGGTTTAAACTTTAATGCTAATTGATCCCTGGGAAGGAGCGCGGACACAGGTGTGTAGCCGTAGGGTTTGACTTCCACTGAAATCCTGGAGAGACAAAGCTACAGAGCTACAGTGGGGTGGCTGGGGCTGCAGAGAAAATGGCAGTAAGTGGAATTGTGGCCTATTTTACCTCTGTGCAACCTTGAATGTGTGTGTGTGTGTGTGTGTGTGTGTGTGTGTGTGTGTGTGTGTGTGTGTGTGTGTGTGTGTGTGTGTATGTGTGTGAGAGAGAGAGAGAGAGAGAGAGTGTGTGTGTGTGTGTGTGTGTGTGTGTGTGTGTGTGTGTGTTTGTGTGTGTGTGTGCGCGTGTGTGCGTGTGTTTGCTGCATGCACACTCGCATGCAGGTACCTTTTTTAATCCTCTCTCGGCGTGTCGCACCTGTAAGGATTTGCTGCTTACGAGAGGCAGGTGTTACGACCCATTATCATGTCTCGTTTGTGTCACTGATTAAATGGCTTTTCATGTCTGCCCCTCAGCCGTGAGACTTAATCAGTTTCTCACATCAGCGTCGCTCACGGTAGCTCGCATTTCCCAGAGGTCATGCTGCCTGGCTCGCGACGCACCTCCCATTCCGCAGACTGCTGTAAAAACCAGACAGGCATTAAGCTGGCACCAGTGCTGAAAAGGCATTAACAACTGATGCAAAATCATAAAGGCCGAATTTATGAAGGGTTAACAGTGCTCGCTGGTTCTACCCAGCATTTGAAAGTGATGGTTTGTGCTCCCAACCTTGCAGGAGCCTGGAAATGCCTCTCCTTCCTGCTTCCGAGTCTCCCAAGCAGGCCCATGAAAGAGTGATGAACAGCCTCTGTACAGCACTTTATTCAGGAATGATAACTTATTTATAGGTGTTGGAACCGTGTTGTTTGCTTGTTCTATTGAAAAACCTTGCGGGTAAAGTGGCGACGGGCTGGCACGTGCGCGCGATCTCTGGAGGGCTTCCCTGCAGAAATCTTCCTCCCGATAAATAAATGAACGGGGATGAATATTTTATTTCATCTGGAATTCATTGTCGCAGGGATTTCTCTGGGGATGCGTGGAAGTATTCGGCAATCTCAAAAAAATACCCAGTTCCCCCCAATCAGATCGGCCATCACTGCTGCTGTTTTCCACTTAATTAGACAGGCGGCCATTATTACGTAAAATGCAGAGAGATCATGATAATTAACCAGGAAAATTCAAATTCAAAAAAAAAAAAAAAAAAAGTGGCTGTTTGTTTCCCAGTCTCTTGGAGTTCAATCCAGGCAATCTTGGCATTGGCGTTGAATTGTCAATAGCTGCATTCAAATTGCCAACTTCAGCACCACTTCCATATCATCAGTTTTTGATTCCTTTAAGGGGAGGAAAGGTTTTGCAGCATCCTCTGAAAAATGTGAGCCCAGAGTACTGGATGAAGTGTAGATCAGGCTCTATATAAGCATGCAGGTCTGGGGTTTGGGAGGGAGGGATATGATGTCATGCTGGTCCTTAGCAAGGTCACTCCCTTATCTTTTGACCTGTGAGAGAAGAGATATGACCTCTCTGTGGTTGTCAGACTATAGGCTAATCTGAAATGGGGAAAGCTATGTCAATAGACCCTCAAAGCTGTGGAGACAAGACCTTGCGGGGCAAGACCCTTCATGGGAAGAGTAGGCCATTTAGTGTACATCAGGGAGTGCTTCCATATGAATGATTTAAGAAGGTGGCTTCTTTTATTTTAAAGCTACCTCATTCACGCTCACCTTTTTTTGTCAAATGGAAGCCAGACTACTCAAGAAGGAGCCCCTCACTCCCGTGATCTCAGTACTCTTTGTGAATGACAAAACATCAAAAGACAGATGGATAAATAAATAAAACACCTTGTTTTATTTAGCATGCCGTCTGTATAAGGCACTGAACATCTGAGAGGGGTAGGTGAGTTCAGATAGTGCTTGAAGTTACCTTGAGTGCAAGACTTGCTTTTTGGAAAACTTTCCCTTAGTGGACTTGCCACCATCTGGTTTGACCTTGATGTGAGTAACTTCTTGTTTTTCATTAACTACAAGTTGAATGAGGTGTTCAGTTTGTGTGTAACCCAGACAGGTAAATAGGTAATTATAGTTACATATCATTTTGTTTCATTGTCAAATTTCTCAATTTTTTTGTTGAATAAAAAAGCATCATGCACAAGGCAAAACCTTGTAATAAGTGCACCCCTCAAAAGAATAAATTTTTAAGACAGCAGTTAGTTTTTCCAGTTTTTATAAAATTTCAAACGATGAAAAATTCTGTTTTTTCCATTCCAAATTTGCAGTAAATACTACTTTTTCTTCAATTACACTGTATAACTCCAATACTTTCAATTGAGCTATATTCCCTTTCCCTAGACTTTCCCCACTGACTTTAAAGAATTTTATGTTACAGAAACTTGCTGATCTCTCCCCTCTTTTTCTGCCATGTTTCTGCACGGTAATGCAGGTGGATGTTAGCAGTGCACTCCTTGAATGGCGTTTGAAGCGGTAGGGGGTATACGAGCTGTGTCATTCTCGCGAAAGGCCCTGCTTCCTGTCAGAGAGTGAGGGATGTGGGGCCTCCAGAGGGCACGGCTGCCGGAGCCCAGGCTGTCTATTAAAGAGCGCCGGAACAATTGTCAAGGCTCCTCCAGGAAGCCTCCCTTCCCTCAAGAACGGGAGGGGGGATCCATTTTGCCAGATGAAACGGCCCCTTCAGAACTTTAAACACTCCTGCCATCTTGTTTTTCTTGTTTTTTCTCGTCGGAAAGTCTGCCGTAATGAGGGCGTCCTGTTAGCTAGGTCGCAATTAGACTTGGAGAGCGGTGGGGGTTTTCAGCCGATGCCCCCTCTCAGCAGTTTCCCTGCCCAGCAAGCCTTTGAAACGTCTTCACCCCGCCTGACCTCTCTGCGGTATCACAGAGCTGTCCCGTTTCTGTCCCGCTGAACACGAGCGCGTATGTGTCAGCTCACTCGTGGCCGCATTGAGGAACGTCTGCGTTGGATGTTTATAGGGGCCGCCTCTCGATTTCAGAACGACGTCAAGCTCGGGCAGGCTCAGTACTAACGTATCTAAAAATAACACACCTGCCTTTCCACAGCTTTTCCATGCAATCAGACGAGTCTTTCTCGAAAATCATTTATAATAGAAAGAAAATCAGATCTCAATCTTTAAAAAAAAAGAAACTTCTATTCTGTTATATCGATCTTGCTATTGCTGCAATCCATTTATATTTATCTTCGTTTCTGGCTTGCGCTCATTGCGGGGTTTTTGTATCCACACCAGGCATTTTCTTCCTTTATTTGTTTGGTGATCCATCAGTCTATTTACCTTATCATGCTGCCAAACCATCCATTTACGCACCCATCTGTCTGTCAAGCTACATCTTAGCATCCATTTGTCTAACTATCTCTCTGTCTGCTTATCCTGCTGTCAATCAGCCTCCTACAGGCTGTGAAGTTTTCTTTGGCTGGAATACAATCCGGGCCTGATCAACCTTATTTAAGCAGGTGGGTCGGCAGCAAAGTGTTTGGAATAATTACACTCCTGACTGATAATGCATCCTTCCATCTATCCAGCTATGCATACAACATAAAGGCACAGGTATAATTAGAGGCACTTTGGCGTGCTGTAGGCGCAGTCCCTGATATTGATGGTGAATGGTACAGCTCCTGAACATGTGAGGAAAGGGATGTTATGTCTCTCTGCCATGCCGGGTGTATGTAATGTAATGGAGGAGAGGCTGTAGCCGGCCACGTTAAAGCAGGTCACGGCCCGGGTGTGGATCTTGCCGGTGCTGGAGCGGGACTGCTCCCGGCGTTCCTCAGGGGCCCAGGCTGCCCCCGCCGTAATCAGCCTTAGGGGATCAGCGATGTGCCCCCGGAGCGCCGGAATCCTGATGGATTACCCGCTCGCCGCTCCGTCCCCTGTCCCGCGGGCCGCGCGCTTCCCGCTAACCCGTCTCTGTCCTCGGTGGCACAGCGCCGTCTGCCCGTGAGGGGCAGGGCCTGTGATTAATGTGCCCTCCGCCCACTCCAGCCCCCTGCCCCTGCCACAGCGCACAGTCTCACCTGCAGCGCCTCTGAAAGGCGAGAGGAGCACTTTTTCATCAAATTTGAAATCAGATAAGATGCTTTTTTTGGCACTCTTTCCTAGTGATTTTTTTTTTTTTAGGAAAACATAAAGTATTTATTTCAGCTGTGATATGCAGCTCTCTGTTGAAGTCTTCTTGCACAGCTCGCTCCTGAAAAGACGATCATGTCTTAGAGACTTCTACAGTTTAGCCCTCGGCTACGATCGATCATAAAACCTTTTTTTTTGTATGGCTGTTCAGTGCTTTTCTGTGTGTTTTGGCTTTGTAGCTGTCTCCCTTTGGTCAGTTTCGACTGAGAATGCCAGGATGTGTATTTAAGACTGACATTTTTTTTTCCCAGAACTCTAATCCTGAATTCAAAAATGTCTTCCAAGATGGGTTTCTCAGAGAAACCATGATGCGCGCAAGTCTGCTGCGCTCGTTATTTTTAATTAAACGCGGATCATTGTAAGACCAAACACAGCCCTGGCTTCAGGAGATGATTGTTCTGGGGAGACCTACGCGGGTGCGTGTCGGTTTTGTTGGGGTAACCAAACACAATCGCTCTTATTTTCTCTGTTTGTCCTCGGTATAGATCTGCCAAGGCCTCTCGCCATGAAGATAAAGTAGTACTTTTCTTTCCTCTAAAAATAAGCATTTGTTTATCGACATGTGTAGTGATTTTCAGCTCTCCTGTGCCGTATTGTGTACTGAGCTGTCAGGAGACATTACTCTCAGGCCTAGTCCCGCTTTCAACCAACCCATGCTGAGAGGGGAACTGTGGAGGACAATGGAGGAGGTGGGAGACAAGGGGGGCATGCAGGCCTGTAGCAAAATCTGTTAAGATGCCAGCTTTTAAATGATGTGGTCTCTATTCCTCAATAAGGGCTTGAAACTTTAATGCAGTCCCCTAGGTAGAGCCGTGAGAAGCAGGGAAAATGGGCGTATTGAGTATCTGGGTCATTCGCCAGCACAGCTAGCATTGCACAACTGAATGACCTTGTTTGATGGAAAGCCGTGATATAGATGTCAGGGAAAAAATGTGCTAAATAATCTATACTTGGATCCTGTCCACCTTGATTTGTCATGTTATGAATTTGCTGCCTTTTTTTTCCATGATTGTGATTGTTTTTGTTTAACTAACTGTCAGATAGATGCGATTTACCTCCATGCGCTGTGTGAGAAAGGGTCTGATAGGGGAAAGCTTGCGCGCTGCATACGCCAGCCATACTTCAAGCTTATCTGCGCCGGTTTCAATTTCACTTTAATGGAGAAAGTTTGCATCAGCGTTCCTTCATGCTGGCGCCTCACTTGCTTCCACCTGACAGATGTTCCGCTCGCTTCCCAGACATCCGTATTTCAATCTAAACTTTTAACTCTGCAGGAAAAAAAAAAAATATCTATGCCTTTCCTCAGAATGTTTACCCAGGACCATCCTGTCTCTGTCTGACACCCCTAAAATGCCCAAATCTCACCCAGGTTCTCCCCTGCTCTCTCACTGAGTCAGCGTCCTCATCATGCTGCCTAGTTCTGCTTAATGTGACCTTTCGTACTGCTAAAGCTACAATATGTCATTTGGTACATCCCTGTGTGAAGCAGAGACGTATATAGGTATGGTTACAAGCAATGTAATGCCATAATTGGATGTTAGTCATTGTACAGAGTATGCATACTTTAATACTGGCTTTTACTTAAATCTTTGCATGTGTATGTGTGTGTGTCTGTCTCTCTCTCTCTCTCTCTCTCTCTCTCTCTCTCTCTCTCTCTCTGTAAATCTGTGTGTATATGTATGAGTCTTTGTCTCTCTATGTAAATGTGTGTGTGCGTGTGTGTGTGCGTGTGTGTGTGTGTGTGTGTGTGTGTGTGTGTGTGTGTGTGTGTGTGTGTGTGTGTGTGTGTGTGTGTGTGTGTGGGGGGCTGTCATGCCATATTCACAGTGCCTCTTCTTAATTCTGTCATATTCCCAGAAACATTATTCCATGCTTTTACATTTAAAATTTTTTTAATAAATATTAACCAGATGTAAAATGACACATTTTGTAAGACTGAGTATCAGTTGTTTTATTCATTTCCCACACCCCCACCTCTGTTATGAAGTGTCTGTAATGAAACCCTCACTACATTTTACCCACAGGTGTAAATGCTCAGCTGTCTGTGTGCAGCGTGTTGCAGGAGTTCACACACTTTCCTTATGTTCTGTTCTGACTTTACCGTTTCTCCCTGGGACTGAAGTTACCTTTCAGTTTGATTCGTTTCCCCCCCAAAAGGCAATTTCTCTCACCTTTGGAAGAGGCCCTGTTTTGTGTAACTGTAGTTTTGCTCTCCCGGCCCCATAACTTACAGCCAAAGAAATAGGTTTTCTCCTCTCCCCATCCCATTTATATATCTTGTTCCTGGCTATGGTGCTCCATTACTGTGCAGCCAGAGCCCAGGCAGAAAGAGACAGGAGATGAAGGGGAGAGATATCGGCTGCTGCAGTGCTCTCCGAGTCCAGGGTAAACACAATGTGTTGACACACCGTGCAGAAAGATTTAATCACTTTTATTGCATTTTGTCTCTGGGGGGTTGGGGGAGTGTGGTGTGTGTGTGCATGTGTGTGTGCGCGCGTGTCCGTGCGTGTGCGTGTGTGTGTGTGTGTGTGCGCGTGTGTGCGTGTTCATGTGTCAGCTGAAGTGTGTGTATGCTTGTTCCTGCATGCCTGCGTGTGCTTGTCCTGCTGTGTAAGTGTGCTAAGTACGGGCAGATTTACCAGTGGTAGGTTTCTTGTGCCGAAGCGCAACGTTCTGAATTCCGTTTTGATCTCAGGCCAATAAAAGAGAAAAAATAGAAATTTTTCTCTGTACTAAATGGAGAGGGTGAAATTCCATTGGAAGCTGTTCTGCTTCTACCTACTTATGTTACGGGTGGCACAACGTGACTGCTGTTGTGATTGATCTGACAGGAAGGCTCAGAGATTTAACGCAAAATGAAATGAAACATATTTAATCACTTTACCACCACTTGTGTTCTCTTAGTCAGATAACAGGACATAGTTTTTTCTTTGATCCCTGAAGGAACAGAGACTGAAGCTGTCATTGTGACTGGCAGATTTATTTCTGCCATTCATATTTTGAAACATGCGCTGTGGGGGCCCGTTAACAATTGATGATGTAATTCCCAGCAATTACTGAAAGATGACAGTAGCATAAAACTTATTACAGCTTTTAATCTCAATCAGAGAATACACAAGAGACATCCTGTCCAATCTCTCAATCACAGCATGGATCTGTGTTTGGAAAGATTTCACTTTGTCGCATAGTTTGTATAAAGATGGCCTGAACGGTGATACTGCTGTTTAATACTATGAGCCTCAAGGCATGTCTGTAGTTCCCCACCCACCTGGACCAAATGTGTTTTTTTTCACCCCCCAATGTCAGGGCTCACCATTGTAGACCCTTTGAATAGACTGATAGACTCACTTTAGATTTTTCCCCCTTGACATGTTGCTTAACAGTTGAACAACAATGCCAGTCGTTAGCATTTAATTAAGTTCTGGAGTGCTGACATCTCCCCACTGTAACCAGGAATGTTATCTTCTTTTGTCATTTCTTTTCCCTCCTGTGCTTCTGCATTTCGAAAGCTCTAAAAGATGTCGCCTCGGGGAGAAGCAGGTAAAAAAGCCATCAAAGTGATGACAGCAGACATATTTGTGATCAGTGCCAGGAGTTTTTTTTTTCTTTTTTGAAGTTGTCTATTTCTGTGTCTTTTTTTGTATTCCTGTAGAGGACAACTGCGATATTCTTCCCCTAGTAGAAATTGCTGCTGTTTGCTCAATTGTTGTGGTAGATTGACTTTAGGAAAAGACGGCTTTTATGTCGACTTAGCAAGAGGAATAGTGGCTGTTTAAACTCATCTGTCTTTAGAGAGATTTGAAAGGTAACCATTCAAACTCTAAAGGACTTTGTGAGTCTCACATTAAATCTGTGGAGCCAAAACAATTATTTCAAATCATCATCTCACCTATTATTTGCTACCGATTTGTCCAATACAACACAGTCCACCGAGTTCCACTTTGAAACCAACGTTGATGGTTCCTGCCTTTCTCAGTGCAGAGGTCAAGCAAAACAGCAGGTAGTTTGTGGAAAAAGGGAATTAAGGAGACAATTTAGCCCCCTGAGTACCTTTTCATTGGAGAGAATGTGTGTCTTTAAAACAATGGCCCAGCAGAAGCAGTATTTCCGCCCTGTTTTTGTCCCTCTCGTTCATTCCCTTTCTGCTCACCCACGTCCTTGTTCTCTGTTCTAGTCCCTCTATAGTCTTAAATCTTTCTTGCTTATTTCTCCTGTTTTTTCGCCCACATATTTTAATAGATACGCTAGATCTGACCTTGTCTTTTGCAGTAGAAGATTGTATTGTCCAAGAGGATCTTTGGATGTTGTCAGGCTTTTGGGTATAGGGGTAAGAGGGATGTGCGCTATAAAAATTAAGGTCACCTTGGGAATTGCAAATTAATGCCAGAAAGTTTTTTCCCCCCCTTTCCTTGCTGTATTTTGATGTCTGTTCTTTTGTTTTCTTCCTCCTTTTAACCAGCGATGCTAGTTTGCATTCTCCATTTCATTAGTGCGAAGGAGTGCAGCCCCTGAGGCGTGGTAAAATTCCCTCAGATCGTTGTGAAATGGGAGCAGATGAAAGGGATGCGCTCGCTGAAAGTCTCACTCCGTGACTTTCTGCAAGCAACTTTGAGGTGAAAACTCGACGTGGAGAGTTCAAAGTTGAGGAGATTGAACTCGCGCGGAAAAGCAACAGGAGGTCATCTGGTAACGCCGCATATGCAGCTTCCCCTCCTCTGCGGGCCTCTTGCTTTGCTTTCCTCAGCAGTTGTTGGGAGTGCTCCAGCAGCAAACATGCACACGGCTCTCAGTTTCTCCTAGCTCATTATAAGAAGGGGGCCCACAACACAACAGTGAGTGAAACCAGGGTAAGGCAGCCAAATTTGCTGGATGTCCATTAACATTTACATTTATTCATTTGGCAGACGCTTTTATCCAAAGCGACGTACAAAAATGCAAATAGTGAGCAAACAACAGGCACAAGAACAAGATGTGTACAGGTCATACAATACAAATAGTGCTGAAGCTGAGCGCAAGGTCAGTGACGCGAGCCAACTAATCTGAACTAGGATTGCATCTCAAATACAGTTACAGAAAAAATGGAGTACCGCTATACTACCTAGGTAAGTGAGCAACAAGTACAAGACAGGAGTCAGATTCTCAACGTCAAAGTTACAAGGTCGAAGAGGGAGAGGTATCAGTCCAGGTAGAGTCTGAAGAGGTGTGTCTTCAGCGCACGTCTGAAGGGTTGGATTGAAGGAGTTGTTCTCAGGGGGGTGGGGAGTTCATTCCATGTCCAGGGCCTCACGTTGGTGTGGCTGTTTGGGTGAGTCCTGAGCAGCACCTCCCTGACTCCCTGAGAGGTCCAGTCACATCCCCTCCTCCACAGCTTCAGAGCAGATATAGGGGCTCGCACCTTTGGATGAAACTGGCTTGCGTGACTCCAGCAGGAATTCTCTCGGGGTGACATTAGCATCCGCGTCAGGCCGGAGGTTAACAGTGGAACACAGCCCTATCATTAATGTCATCCATGCTGAGGGAGAATTCAGACACCCCGTATCAATTTGAGACGTCGTCACCAGGCTTCAAGTCTCCACTCACAAAGCCTTCATCCTCTGAGGGCTGACCCCTGCCTGGAGGCCCGCTCGCCCCCCCCCCTCCCCAGGGCCTCCCACCGTGGTGGGGGGGGGGGCAGCTGGATGAGTTCAGGCGCTGTGTTTGCTCATGACTGACTGCCAGGCTCCTTGTTCTGCGGGCTGTGCGTGTGCATTCCAATCGTGCCCTCAGCTCACGCCTCTCGGATGCGGAGTAGGTGGAGGGGCTCTCGAGCGCTCGCCGAGGAGCGGCCGCTCGGAGGAGTTGCCATGACACCAGATGCCAGCGGCCACACTCCAGGACTCCTTGTGCATTCTCCTCACTCCCTCACCCTCTCTTCACTCCTCCAGTTACTTTTGTTTTCTTCTCTCCAGCCCCCTTTTGTCAGCCTCCATTTCATTCCGTTTAGTCGATGTGCTGCAATGGATGAATCCTAAGCCTTGTTTGTTGTCTCTCTCCCCCCCCCCTTCCCTCCTTTGTTTTGTCCCCCCCCCCTCGTGGCAGACAACCGACGGGCAGGTCTGGAGAGGTCTCGCTCGCGCCACAATGGCAACCCGTCAGCCCGATGATCACAGCCCGCCTGAGCCAGCCCTCCTCGCTTCGCGGGAAACGTTAAGACAAGTGCCAAAGACGCGGTGATCAGGACGCCGTGAGCATCCGGGGGAAGGACCTTCTCATGAGCAGACACCGGGAGGGGATGAGGAAACACAGAGAAACGGGGAGGGTGGGGGTTGGGGGAGACCTGCTAAACCGGATCGGAGCATCAAAGGGCATCTGATGATCACACGTCTGAAGCCTTACATATTTATTCACTCTGTCTGTGGCTTTATTCTCAAATGGACATATTTCATTACAGATAGCGTTGTTTTAGTCAGTTCTGCGTTTTTTGTTTCTTTATATTGTCATATACAGCCTTGTTGCCCAGTAGCCCATTAGTCCTTTTTCAGCTCAGCTGGTAAAACTGAGTGGTGATGTTGACTCGTGGGCCAAGTGTACCCAACTGGTCATTCGGTCAAACGGGGAAAAATCAAGGACGGCCAGAAGATCTCAATCACTTCTGGCCAGCGTGTATGTACTCTGAAACCATCTCAGAGACAAGACTGAGTTATGTGCTTATCAGCAGTATGACATCGCCGTATACAGTGTTTCAGCAAGACCTTTGGGTTAAATGGACTGAGTGGCAGTATTTTTATAAAAACGTTTTCTGCTGTATGACAAATCCAAAGTTTCAGTCACACAGCATAGATTTTAAGTATGCGTAAAATTTTGCCCACAGTTGTGATTTTTTTCCCTCATCTGCATGGCGTGAAATATTACTTAAAATACATATCTTACATATGTATCAGGAATGAAAATGCAACCTGGAAATGAATGATATAGTAGTCACCAGGTACCACGTATGAGAAGACTATTATTTGTGTAAAAGAGTAGTTTCTAGTAGTTAAACTATGGTTTAACTGGCAGGGTTTTATTCCCTGTAGTAATAAAAAAAGAATCACAAAGAAACACACACATATGTATATGTATATATAATATATAATATATATACATTACATCTTTTATTTATCCTGTTCGGGGTTGTACTCGTATGTTAAGCTGCTTCAAGCCACAGAAAATGGGGTTAAGCTCCAACAAGATGAGCTGTGTAACATGACTTCCATTAATATATATTGAAACTAATAGAAGTTCATGGGTTTTTATTGAATTGATTCATGTGACATTTTGAGATGCGCCACCATTTTTGTTTGTTTTTTTGGGCTCTTTCATTCCTGTTGCTTGGATGAACCGCAGACATATGTGATGTCAAGCTCTGATTATTATGTTTTTTTTTTTGTTTTGTTTTTTTGGGGGTGGGAAGGTTGTTGGGGAGATGTAAAGATAAACCAGTCCAGGCTAAGTGCTTTTACATTTGTGTTGCTAACACTTCTCTACTAACCACTGCATAACCTGAAATGCCCTCTTCGGTGTTGACTGAGGGAAAGCTTGCCTTTCTCATTAAATAAATGGCCAATATACAAAAGTAATACCATAAATACAAAAAATAAATACAGAAAGTGTGAACACGGCACAGAGCTGGCGTTTACTGTCCCACAGACTCCTACAGCCATTGAGCTTGTGGTTAAGGGCCTTTAAAAATTCTGTCGTCATGAGTGTACAGTATTCACTGCCCAGGGCATTACTGTCCTGCTGATGTTGAAAGAGTTAGCAAAGCTCGTTCGCGTGGAGAGGCTACTTCCCCCACGGGGGAGGTAAGGGGAATTCTGGGGGACAGAGACAACATGGCCGCTGTCTTTCGAAGGAATCCAAAGCCCCAGTGGGCCATCCTGCATGATTCCTCAGGATGTAAGCAATCAGCTGCCGTCACATGATCGTTCTCAGAATTAGCATAAAGCCACAGGCAACTACTTATAAATCAGGCTCGCGCAGTAATCAAAACGGAGACTTTGCAAATAGGAACAACTGTTGTTACTTACAGCAGACAGATAAATGGCGCAGTTTGGAACAGAACCTGGCATTGCAGTGCGTGACTCCTTGTTCTGAGTGCCTGCTCTCAGACAGCCAAGGCAAACTTTATTAATGTGATCTTATTCTATGTTTATTCATTTGTCTCAAGACTATCCATTTCTGCTCTGTGAAGCTTCGCTATTCAGGAATAAGACAAATTAATTCCGTTGATATGCAAGAGTGCTTTTGGAGTTCAACAGCCCACAGCAAAATACAATAAGTAATTTGAAAGTTTTCCATGTGTTCCTAACTTTCTATTGCACATGAGATAACTTGCTCTGCGATGATGAGAAAGGACAGATTAAGTGTCATATCACAAGAGAATATTGACTGCATCCATCTAATATTCAAACTGCTCCTGATGCTCCTTCAGAACCATGTAATGTAGTCTCTTTTCCGCAACACTGCAATGCTTGCAATGATTTCTCTAAATCTGTACAACACAGTCCAATCCATGCATGGATTTTATTTGATTTTATTTATTTTGGATGTACCAGTTTGAGATATAGTGAATCCTCTCATTGTAAAACAGAGAAGGGAGGAATGTTAGCGTGCCCATGAACATATTGTACCTTTTGTAATTGTAATGGTGGTGGTAGCTGTTTTTCTCCCCATAACAGGCAAATAGGTTAAATGTGCCAAGTATGTATGGTTGTGTGTGTATATGTGTGTATGTATATACAGACACATGTATATGCACACATATATAGTGGAAGGCCTCAGTGGAAATGATATTTTAATTTTTTAATGAAAGTAATGAAAAAATACTCTTACCCCTCAAATACCCCTCAATTGAAATAAATTACAAATGCTAAGATCAGGTCACAAATAGAAACCTGAACAAATTACCATAAGTAAGCCCATATTTTGCATTATAAAAATCATTGTTGCATTTCAAAGAATTGATTTGAATTTGATGAAATAAAAAGCTAGGGGATTGTAATTGTATGTGATTGTTACACTTTTTATTATCACAATTCCTTGCTTATAATACAAGGCAAATAAGTAGAGGATGTCCAATGAAATAAATAAACCGTATTTCTATTCTGTGCTCAGTATATCTTAAATGAATAATACTGTACAATTCTTTTTTTCCTGGATCACACTGCCTTGTATGATAAGTTGAAGACAACCACTACCTTCACAAATTTAATTAATGTATTTTATATTGTAATATATATGGTGATATATGTATAACTTGTATTTCTGGAGGATTAGCTGCCATGTTTCCCAGAATGCCTCTGTGGACTGATTTTGTCATTGAAGATTCCCATTGACACTGATGGGGGTAGAATGGGGGAAGGAGATGACTCCATCTAATCTGTATCTTTTTTTGTTATGTATGTAGATGGCTGTTTATTTCTAATGAAGAAAAGAAAAAAAAATAATTATGTGACCCATAATTATGGTAAACATGCATAAGAAATGAATAATCATCTTTTACAGGAGGCAGGGGTATGAAGCAGTAAAGTGCCATTTGCAGAGTGATGCTGCTGCAGTTTGGAGTACCATTTTGAATTGAATCTGATGTAGACATTTAAACAGTGCACTTTAACTTGCTATGTATGGATCTAGAGCAATCAATTTTTTTATTCAAGTTATATCATTGTCATGGCAACCAATTAAGCAAACTGCTTTGATACACATTTTGGAACTTGTACACCATTAAAATGTTTCCAATTTCTGTAATTGCATTGGGATCACATCTGTGTGCAAGGATATAGATTCAACAATCCATTACTGTGTAAGAAAGTTATTATCTTAATGTCCTGTTTAAACGGCCATAGCCCTGCCTACCTTTTTTGGAATGACATTTAAAAGGTTATGTTGTCTTAAAAACAATTTATATTTGTAACATCTTTAAGTTTATTTTTATCCATAACTCTAAAAAAATAAAAGGTTATGCACACTGTTCCTGAGTAGAGTATGTAATAGATTATCAAACTAAATAATAACCACTTTGTTATATAAACTGACAGGTTGGTGATGTGTTTTCTTTATTGTGTTTGTCTGCATTCAGGTGTGCTCAGACTCTCAGACTTGGCTGTCAGCAACGTGGACCTCTATTCACTTTTAACATGTGCCTTGTTCTTAATTTAGTCAGCATTTAGAAAGTCATATAAAATATTGACAAAACTTGAAAAAATTCATGACTCCAAGTTAAGGTCAATGTGAATTGTGGTTAGATTATTTAAAGTCCTGGGTCCTGTGAGATAAACGATTCCATACAATATTAATCTTCTTTTTTTTTTTTCAAACCAGTCACATGTGCCAGTAATTGAATGTTTCTTTCCCAAACATCTAATGAGAGCAACTCAACTAAGAGGTGTTACATTGCATTTGTTGTAAACAGTTGGAGAATGTGCCATGCCTCACTGACTATTAACAGCATTACAGTTTACCACCTGGTTAAATGATACCTCCCTTCTGGTGAATGATTGACAGGGATTGTCTGAGTGGTATCAAGGTTCATTACGATGAGTGAGGGTTTCCACGCCTATAAAACAAACGTGCCAGCAGCCTAACATCTCCACACATCATTATATCCTGCGCATCAGAGGTGAAGGGTTGAAGCTCTACATCTGTCAGCCACAACTGCAGCGTAGGAAAAAAAATACTCACAGCGGAGACAAAACTTATATAGAATAACAATTGCTTTCTTTATTTTAGACTTCTGCATGTTTTATATTTTCCTGGGTGAATATGGAATAACTTTACTTAGATTTTGTTAGCCAATTTTGGCAACAGAGACGGCCAATAACACTGTCATGTACAATATTGTTTGCCTCCTAAGTACACACTGTAGTTTTCCTTGTCTTTGTGACGCTAATTTGACAGTAATTACACTTATTCTCCTTTGTGCTGCATGTGGGTTGGAACAGTAGAAATCTGGCTGTCAGGTTATCATTTAGGAGGAGTAAAATATGGGTCACGCACTTGTTATTTTGTTAATTTGACAATAGACCTGCAAATGCTTTGAACTGCAGTTCATAGCTGACATGGAACCCTTTAACATTCATTACTCCATTTAATAGATAGAAATGGTGGGCAATTACATCTGCCTTGAAACTTCTTGAACAGTGACGATGGCAGCGGCCTGTGTGTTTTTTTCACATACGCAGGTCTGTCCCAGGCGCACACAAAGGGACAACAGAGAAATGTACACCGCATTTACCCCTCACAAATGCACTTTCCGTCAAACATGAAGTGATACACCTGTGGGCTCAGACACAGCTCTCATATTTGTGAGTAAAATGGGCCAGTGCAGTAGGGGGATGCTTCTGTAGGGTAACAGGCCTAAGAGAAGAGGCACCTCCTGCAGCCCAGTGTCCCTCCCTCTGTGTGCTGAGCACAGTAAAGTGGCAGTGTTTCAGACAGGGTTCATTCCTGTCCTACCGCATCACTGGAGGTGTTGTAGAAATGGAATGTGCTGTTAATGTCCTATTCCTACCCTGCATCTTGCAATATAAGAGGCGTTCCCCTTTGCAATGCCGTTGTGCACACGGCATATCACCACGTATGCGCTGGACTGAAGAAATCAGGTCATCCTGTTTAGATTCTAACTCTGTCCTCACATGCCCAAGAGCTTCACCTTTAAGTGCTGGGTGATTATCATTATTTTCTTTATTCTGCACCAGAGAAAATGAGACAGATGGAGGTTTTGTGACTGAGATATAAGATATGCCTTCTCCCATGCCAAAGGTTTTTCCTTTTGCGAGATCTAATTATGGGTAATTGTAAGGGCTTTATTTTATCTCCTTTATCTTTTCTGCAGTAGGAAGAAAGAAGCCCGTGTCATTTCTTGTGTCTGTCTCTGATGCCATCATTTCTTTCTTTCCCGTCCTGTTGAAAGAAAACAAGGCAAAGTGTGGGAAAAAGTGTGAGGGGATGACATGAAACATGTGCTGCATACTGCCTGCCTCTAACTATCTGGGACAATTCTCCTCAACATTGTCATGGGCCGAAAAAAAATGATGTGACCTGAGCATTTCAAAGTTAGAAGTAACTATTCAACAGCGCATTTAAATTGCAGTGCTGTTTGTAACCTGTCTACTCCAATAATGTGGTTTTTTTTTCCTTTTCTTATTAGTCGTGTTTTGAGGTGACGAATGGTGGTCCAGAAAGCGTGGCCCTTAAAGTGGGGCTGGTGACAGGGGGGAACTTTAATGGGGGGAGATGAGGAATGATGCGTACCCGCAGCAGGTAATGAACATTGCGCTGTGCTGTGGTAGGGGGTTTATTTTTACACCCAGGTAAGTACCCCTGTCAGGCCGTGCGAGATGAACGGAGCCCACACGTGCTCTGCCTCTCCACCCTCTCCATCTCACTCCGCCACCTTAAACACACACCCCGGTTACCTAAGCACACACCAGCAGATCAGCTGTCAGCAGACCTACAACATAATTATGTCGCGTTTTGCATTCCGCCTACTTGGGGATGTTGTGGGGAGAAAAAATATCCTTCTTGCCCGTGTGTGTGTGTGTGTGTGTGTGTGTGTGTGTGTGTGTGTGTGTGTGTGTGTGTGTGTGTGTGTGTACGTGAGCATTTTCCCCTAGCTGTGCTAATTCTGTCTGCAGTCGGGCTGTTCAGTGCAGTACTTGCAGCTGAACACAGGGGAGAGACAGGGTCTTTTAAGAGCTTTCCTGCGGGAGAGTCAACAAGCTTTCATGTGGTGCTTTACTGACTCTGTGTGCGTGTGTGTGTGTGTGTGTGCGTGTGTAAAGCATCTGAGTACGCTGTCATGTGGAGTCGTCACGTTTCGCCCCCATACTGTGCTCCCTGACAGGGTAACCCCTTTGACTCTCCCCTGTCCTGGAGGGGCGAGCTGGTTAACGTGTCGTCCCTGGCCGTCAGCATGCGGTCTGACCCTGTCCTTCCTGTCAGGGCATGGATCTGAGCATGTCGTCCTTTCTGCCCCCCACCCCCACACCGCTCTGTCACTCCCCACCTGAAAGGGGTTTCAAAGAGGCCATCTGAGTTCTGTGGAAGGCACCCGCCACTCCTCCGCTCTTGGACACCCCTGTCCTTTTTTCCCGTGCCGTCTGGACCAGGTTGCCAATTAATGCTGCCCCTCATTCACAATTGGGGCATACTGAGTTGGCGATGAGGGTCACTTGTTCGATAATAAATAGCTATGCACTCCCAATGAGTTAGGGTGCCATGTAGATGTGCACTCAGTGCTGAGGGGGAAAGGTTTTTGTCTGTCGCCCAGGCCTGCTCTCACTCTGGCCCGTCCCTCCCACAGATAGAGGAGAGAGACCAGGACTGGGTGGCTAAAGGTGTGAATTTGGCATGCCTACCAGAGGGGCGCCAACTCCATTTTCGTATATAAGAAGATATGCCTACAGTTTGATCTTTCTCCCTGCTCCCTCGCAGACTTGGCTTTAGAGCCCTGCAGCCTAGTTGTGTATGTGAAACGCTAATGGATGAGTCAGACCCCCACAGTTGCACCCTGGGCCTTGAACATTACTGAGGCCACGCTTGTGGTTTCTTTGAAGTGAAAATAAACAGAAGTGCAACAAATCTTTATCCATTATTAAAATGGTTACTCTCTTGTGTTGTGAGGTGGACAGCTCAGGTTTGGGAATGTCAGCAGTGAGAAGTAACACATGGTGCATTATATGCAAGGTTTGCTTATCACATTATCAGTTTATGATTTTCACGTGTCATTCATTCATACTACTGGATGTTTACCCAGGGGAAAAGAGGTTACATACCAGCAGCAGCCCATATGGGAATCAAACCAGGGACTTTGGTCTTATGAGCCCATCTCCATGCCACTACGCCCCACCCCTTTTGTTAGCGTCATCACCCGGTTACCCGTGGCCTGACCTGCAGCTGTGTCACGGCCCCCGCGTCGGAGGAGCATCACGCGGGCACGGTCGAGGACGTGGCACGGACGATAAGGCAGCAGAGTGGCGCACAATGCCCCTCTCCCAGGCTGATGCACTTAGGCAGGGGAAGTGCCCGCATGAGCGGGCGATGTGGGCAGGAGGATCGGGGGAGGCTCGGTAATTGAGTAAGTGCCCTGCTGGAAGTGGAAAGCAGAATAAATTTTTCCTTTTTTTTTTTTCCTCCCTCCACGAAAAAGCTTTCTTAAGATCATTTCACTTAAAAGTACATAAAAGCCTCCCAAAGTTTCTCTGGTTTTGCCCTCTGCTGAAGTACTCCCTACGGAGCACACACACAGACATACACACACTCCTCAAAAAAAGAGACAGAAAAGCACTGTGTTTACTCTTGCTATTTTTTTTTTTTTTTTCCGGAGCCCTTCCACCTTTATCCCATATTATTAGTGATGCTCTAGTTGAAATGGAACAGCATTTATTTGGTATAGTGAAATTCAAAGCGAGTGAGCAAACAAACATGGAAAGCAAAGCAGGCTTTTATCTCTGACTCTCTTCTGGCAGCGGGAACTGACCTGAAGATTACTTGACAGCAGAGATGAAGGTAGTGAAAAGACCCATCTCCTTCAATCGAGTGCCCTTTTAGGCTAATTAATGTATTGTCAAACTGAGAGCATGAGGCTGTGGTTCGATATCAGCAGAAGGCTGGGAGCATGTGTTGTGTTACAAATGTTACATTACTCAACTATGATAATGAATGATTTTGCAATGGTCTCTCATCCATTTAGGTGTATTTGTAAATCTGAAAATCTGTGGCCATAGTACATTTTTCAGGTATATTTATCTAGATAGGTACTCCTGTAAATGTAATACAAATGTCTTATTTCTTCATACCAGCATACATACATCTGGATCCATCTGCTGAAAGTGTGCAGCTCCCCGTCTTCATACGCGAACGTTCACAGTAGGTGAGACTTCATTGCCCAGACCAGACCACTGGGGGGACGGGGTTCCCTAATCGTTGTAGCCATCGAATGACAGTCTGATTGATGGGCCGGAGCAGTGATTGACAGCCCGTCAGATCGAGCGGGGACGCGTGGCTTGTGTAGTGACTCGGCAGGGCAGGAAGCAGGGGCAGATGCGCCGGCGCCAGGGCCCTGGATGCGGGGAGAATGCGTGACGCCATGCCGCGGTGTTCCAGGGCAGCGTTCCTGAGCGCTCCTCCTCCTTCCCGCGCACCAGCACACCGGTGGCACCGCGCCCTGCCGCACTCCTCCAGACGACCCCCCTCGCGTCAGGCCATCAGTCCCTTTCAGAGCTGGAGGAGCGTCCAAGGTGACTGTGGAGGGTAGGTGCGGCGTCTCCACCCCCCGGGCGTTTCGACTCCTCGGCGGTGTGTTTGCGGGCAGAGCCGCCGTGCATTTGTCACGTTTCATAAAACTCCTGATTATTCGCCGGCAGAGAATGATTTGGTCTGCCGCCTTCGGAGAGGAGGCTGGCTGTCACTGCTCTTAGCAACCCAGGTGAGCCGTGTGCTCGCATTAGACACGGGAGCGCTCTGGACAGAAGGGTGTCCTGCCGCACACCCTCTCAGCCGTCACGGGCGCTGGAGTCCTGCAAATTGATTGGCCAGGAGGCCTGGCACGGGGCAGTTGTGTCGGTAGAGTGACACAAGGCCCGTATGGAGGGGAGCGCGGTGACAAGGAGGGAGAGCAGGGGGACATCCTTCGCCCCTGGCCCCCGGCACCTTGGCAACGCAGACCCAAGAAGCCCCTTCCCGGACAGATGTGCCAGCTCAGAGTAAGAGGAACATGTGCGGCAGGCGGGTCCGGTCCACCCGGCCCTCTATATCTCGGCCCGCTTCCGCGAGCGCCCGTAAAGGATGGCAGACGTTGGGTTTTACAGCGAACAGGTGGCCGTGCTGTCCCGGCCAAAAAAATAAATAAACAGCCCCCACCTCCACCACCAGCTGTGTTGCTATAAAATGCATTATGTCATGATGTCCAGGTTGTCCCTGAAGTGTGATTCAAGCCTGGTGAATTTAGAGCAGAGGAGAGCCGACTCCTGTTTGTGTGTTGCGCGGAGTGGAACTTTGAAGGGCAGGCATCTGCAGCTGCGACCTTTAACTGTTTACCAACCGCGCTGTCGCTACACTCGTTACCGTTTACAGGGGCAGTGGGAAGGGCTGGTGAAACTTACGACTGTAGTAATAACGAGCAGTGTAGCACGCTTGCACAGACACATTTACTGAATGATAATGGGTCAGTAATGCTTTTCAAGACCCTGTCTGTTTTGCTCATTTCTGAACATCTCACTTCATAAAGCTGTCTTCCTCCCGTTAGTTTTTTTTTTTTTGTTCCTGTTATTCAGCTGTTGACTTCCTCCTCCCTGCCATGGCGGCCGGGTCGGGGAGCAGCAGCGAGGCAGTAGAGCGGAAAGCGCACCGCGGAGCGCGGAGTGCCGCATTAAGAGGTGCGGGGGAGAGCGGCTGGCCCATAAAGCGGCCCCCGGGCAGGCGCAGGGGTGAGGCTTTAACTGCCATGCCGTCCCGCGCGCTCCGTCACGGCTCTCACCCCCATTCCGCAAAGCCCTCGGAGCCGCGCCCCTACAGGGTCGTTAATGGAATGTCAGATCAGCCCCGGGGTTCCGAAACGGATGACAAAGCAGTCAATAAAATTCTGATGGCCCGTCTGGCCAGGCCTGCACCCGCCTTGTTTGTTTCTTTGTCTCACCCCAGCAAGCGATATAGGATAATTTACAGGGCGGTGATTGTCCTGAGGCAGACTGATAAAGCCTGTCAGATGACATCGCTGATGAAAAGTACTCGCGCTGGCATTTGACGGAGCATAAGAAAACAAACACATTCGTTACAAAGTGTCTGCGCTTGCCGTCTCTGCACTCCAGAGACAACAATATGCATTTTCACATCATGATATTTGGCAAATTAAATAGGGAAAAAAAACTTGCATCTCAGTGTTGTTTTGAGTAAACAGGATTTCACCCTTGCTTCTTTGTTTTTATTGCTGTTAATAGAGTGTATCAGACAATGTATATCCAGTGAAATAGCATGGTACGCTGCTCTGAAACACAAGTGCTTTGAAGATGTCAGGCGGAGAGAGGCGTTAAATAGCTTATAAAAGTACACGAAGGCTACACTTGGAAAGCAGCAATCCTGGCATATTTGCACAGTAATATAAAGTGATATCTCAACTAGGAAACGCAGCTTTCACTGATCCTACACAAACCAGCCCTCAGACAGTCTTTGAGATTTGAAAGTAGGATCCATAAACCTGCAGGTATTCGGTGGGAAATTAACTTTAGTGATAGTTTAGTTCTGTTACATGGTGTGAGTTTTTTTTTTTTTTTTTCAATGTGCCCATATTCCTCAAGTCATAGTCATGGGAAATGTGCAAGGTATCTGCAGGTTGTGGGTTCAAGTCTAAAATAAAGATAAGACACTGCTGTAATATCTTTAAGTAATATTCTTTAACCTAAGATAAGCCACTATGTAAATTTTACACAGAGTGTGTGTGAAATTGTATAACTAAGAATGATTATGATGACTGAAATGAATTTTCTGGAATTTACATTATGTGTAATATAAATCCTGCTAATTTTAGGTAATTTGTTCAAATGAACATGCTGTTAGCATAATTTTAAACCAGCTCCTGGTCTGCACTGTGCATTAGTTCCTTTGACCACGTCTACACCCTCTCTTTTGTATTATTTAATAATGTATTAGTCATGTCTAGCTGTTTGTGTGGATTGTCAGTACAAGTATCTGATCTCTGGCTCTATGAGTCTATGCTTTACTGTTGTTGAATGATAATGGCCTTTATCCTTTTAATGAATTATTAAAGCTAAATTGTTTTTTGAACAAAACATATTTGTTAACACAATGAAATCTGGGGTGAAAGCTGGAGCCCTATCAATATTTAATCTTGTCTGTAGTCCACAATATTGCCTTTGGCCAGTTTGTTGTACATAATTAATGGCAAAGTGACAAAACATACAATAAATAGAATACAACTTTTAAACTGTCATATTTATACAGGTTTTCACACAGCAAACAATGGTAATGGCCTTTGAGATTTTTTTTAATGCCTTGCCTTGTTCAATAATGTCAACTTGCCTGTAGCAAGCAATTAAGCACAAGCCTAACCTCCCACTTAAAGGCTAAAAGTGAGAAACCAAGGCTCTCCCCTGAGTCAAATCAAAATTCCATGATCATTCTATTCATAAAAAAGTGCAATTTGTTTTGGAGTTTTTTAATGTTCTGTAGTGATGGTATCTCAGTGGTAGTTAACATTATGCAAAGTTTATTTCCTGTTGAAAGGCTGTTCTGCTTGGCATCGGTTTAATTGCAGAAAGTTACGGGAGACTAACACACACAGTGCCAGTGTGACGGATGAAGAGGAGGTCAAGAGAGGGGGGGGGGGGGGGTGTCCCTCTCCTGACACCCGTGGACACATGGAGGTGTTTTTGCGTAGCCGTGCAGCAGCCTGTCACTCACGGCTCCGTCTCTGTCTCAGTCCTTCACTGTCAGGGCGATGCTGACACTGGCTTTCCTGCGGCGTAGCCCCTCTGGCTTTGTGTCACGCCAGCCCCCCAGAGGGCCTGAGGTGAGTTCATTATCCCTAATTTTTTGGAGTGAGACTTAGTACCAATGAAGGACTTTTTCTCTGTGCTCCCTCTGTCACCGGTGCGCACGGTCATTGTTTGCAATGGCACCCGCACCTCGGGGAATGCGTTGGTCGATAGCACAGCCGAGGGACTGAATAAATAAAAAGACTTTTTTTTTTACAGGATGCTGATCAGACTTGTTAAGAAATGCCATTTAAGTGTTGCCAACTGCGTGGCACGTAATTACTCACCATTAGGTGAGTGACGAAGGTCGCAGGCGAAGTTCTGTGAGTTTTTGTGTCGCTCTGGCCCTTGTCCCGCTGGCCTTTCAATGCATTCTGCTTTTTTGAAAGAGAGATTGTTTGCGGTTTCGTGATACAATGTCATCCCTTGACCCCACAGGTACATACGTGCTCATGCCCGCAGGTGTTGAGGAACCTGTCCAAACCCACCCCCCGGACAACAGCGCGCGCCCAAAAGGCACGTTGGCGCGCCGTCACGTGACGCTTGTTGCCATGAGGATGCGAGCGGCAGTGACGAAAGGCACAGCGGAGGCAGAGGTGAAAAGGCAGCCAGCGGAGCGGGGGGGGGGGAACAGCTGCACACGGCGGCGCGGGCCTTCTGTCTGAACACGCGGCTCCTGCCGCGCTTTGCCTCGCCGCGCCTGGCAGCCCGGCAGCCTGTGACCTCCCAGAGGCACCGGGAGAGCTCGTCCTCTTAAAAGCCAGATGTGCCTCCTTTCTCTCGCAGCCAAATATTCCGCCGTCCAGCTGTTCACCTGAGAAGTGGGATTTAGACGTCGTGCCTCCGCTGCCGAGGCGGAGTCAGGAGAGAATGAGAGAACACAGAGCGTTTTTCTTCCGCTGCCACGGACACCTCAGGGAGTCCACCTTCTGGCCTGCTAAAAAAAAAAATCCATTTTACAGAATAAGAGAAGATGCATGGATTATGTAAATTTATCTAGTGGTAAGCGAAAGTATCCATCCGTAGGGTAAGGTGTTTTTACTGGGTAAGAGTTCTTCAAATAGGAATATTTGCCTTGCAGAGGGGAAAAAAATGCTAGCATCGGAAAACATAAAACAATTACAATACATTTTTTCCCAATTTATGAAATGTAAATCAGTTTTAGCGTGCCTAATCCTTCAAACATGCAAAAGCAAATTAAGCAAAAGTCTCAAGCAAAAATAGTTCTCTTGACCTACATAACTTGAACTGAGTAGATTTTACTTTATGCATATTTCAATACAGGAAAAGTAATTTTGCTTAATTTAAGACTCTTAACAACTCAAATGAAATAAGCAAGTTTGCGAGGAGAAAATACTGACAATAAGAAATTTTGACTTAAAGCAAAATAACCTTGCATCAGTACGAAGATTGCAAGTTTCATAAAACTGGAGCTGCCAGGACCATCAGTTTCATGGAATTAATTTAACTGACCCCATTTCCAATTGTGACTTTACCTAGATACATGTATTTAACAGGTTCATGCTTATTAGAAAAGCAGATTAAGGAAAATTTTGATCACTGCCTACTTAAGCAGTCAAGCGCAGTTAAAGTGGCAGCTACATAAGTCATAGCTACCAGTCATATTCATTTATGTTGTGAAATGGCATCCTAAATTACTGGACAATAGCCCTGTTTAACAGGGTACAGTTCCTGGCATCCATCAAAAGCTTTTTTAAATTCAAAAGTGCCTGCCTGTGAGGAAGATCTAATCCTGCCTCATTCATAGTACCTGCCTATTTTTCCCTCCTAATCGGATGGACAACACGTAGCACCTGGATCTTTGCTTATACACATGTGGGATCACTAGGATTTCTCCCATTTGTTTACATTGATGTTTGCTTGTATCACAGATTCTTTTAAACATTCTCTTGAAACTGTAACACTGACTCACACTGCGCTTGTCAGTCCTCGCCGGTGAAACCCCAGTTTTTGAGAAAATAGCATCAGCAAGTTTTCCAGCATTATGAATGTAGTTTCAGGGTTTCTGACAGAAAGTACTGCTTTCCCACTAACATGACACAGTGAAATCGCTGTTCTGCTGCAGGCGTTGAATGTGCTCACAGAGTTCAGAAATGAGCAACGGGAGTCTCAAGATAGCACAGAGTGCACCAGGCAGTGTACTATGCAAGAGGACACAGTCTCAGGTAGCAAAGTGTAACTATAGCAGAGTGGCACATGTGAGCACAGAATACAGTGAAGGCACAGAATGTGTCACCTGTGGAAATTTTCACCAAGTTGCTGCTTAACAACCTGTTGTGGTCTTGCCTGCAGTGATTTTCTTCATTTACTCTTAATTATTCTTTGCAGCCGGTTCACAACTTTTTAAAGTATTATTTTAACGTGCAATTCACACACAAATCATCTGTGCATTCAAATTTTGCATTAACAATTTTATCTTGTCCTATCTAGTAATTGGATGTATACAATTTTGGATATATAGAATTGAGTGAAGTGAGTGCAAACAAATCACTGAGAATAAAGTGTCTCTTTTCCTAACTAAAAGACTAACTAACAGTATCTTACTGGGCCCTGTGCCTTGTGAAAAGCAAGAACAGATAGAACAGACAGTATTCAGGCATATTCATAATTTAACAACCCCAAGAATGTTGCTCTCTTTTCAGTGAATGAGCTATGATTTTAACATTCTTTTACATTTAAAATTCTTAACACAAAGTAATTGACTGTACAATATTCAGGCTTCTGTGCTTGACAACTCAGTCACAATCTTAATTACCTTTATTTATTTTTTTAAAAACGATGCTACTTTATCTTACCAGACCATCTAAATCAAAGTGAGGATAAATGGAATGTTCCTTTTTCAGTATTACTTTGTACTCATAATTTTTAAATGTCTATTTTCTAAACATTTTGTGAGCTAACTGTGTGATAGCAAGATTCAGAAAAACTTAAGGTTAAACTAAAGTTAACATATTCATTTACAGCATCATATTTGTTACAAATACATAATCTTAAAAACACAGGAGTGTGGTAAAGCTGACTGGTTGAACAGAACAAATTGCACAAAATGAGTCAAAAAAATCAAATATGCAGTAATCTCATTATATCTTATAAAGTGGCATTGGCAGTTGTACTGACAACTATGATGTTTTACTTTTATTCACTGTTGTCTTTTCTTGGTTTTGTGAGCCAGGTGTGTGGGCACTGGGTTTGCTATGGGGGCGGCAACTCCCCCAGAGAAACCCTTTCCATCCCAGCTGTCATTATTATTTAAATAGTATGTCATGTTCAGTTATCCCGGTGACATTTTGTGTTTTATTAACAGGCTAATGGTAGGTTGTGTTCTGAATTAACTAAGGAATTTTCAGTTGGAAGTGAAGGATTTAATCAACAGTGCAAGGGTCTGAAGCATCTCTTTAATGTAACGGCATTTAAGCATATAATTTTTTTTTTTTGTAATGAAATTACATATACAGAGTCAAATGTTATCATATTGTGAAAGGGGGTGTACTGGTAGACACATTAAGTTTGTTTTTGCATTTGTCATGTAGGAGCAATGAAATGTTTCACTAGAAAAGAAAAGCATGTTTTGATCTGAACAATAGCAGTTTGAACTTGTGTTTTTGAGTGCAATCATTTTGTGTTTTATGAAGAATCAGATAATGCCCACTGAACAATTTGCATAAGGTAAATAACCTAACATAAGGTATTCTTGTAAATCTGACTCCAATATGCTGTACTTACTTTTTTACACATTTAAAAGAGTGTTATCTTACTTTGTTTCTCTGGCAACATTTTGTAGTTTATTTTGGTGGGCAGCAAACTCAACAAAGTAATATTGTTTTTGAACCAGACTCGAACAGAGACCTAAGTTCAGTTACTTTCTTGTTATTTCTAAACCAAGTTTCAGACAGACATATGGAACAAGAAGAAACAAGTAAAGAAAAAAAGGTGTGCACAAATTGTGAAAGTCAAAAAAATGAAGAGAAGGCAACCTTAATCTTTCAGAGGTGAACATGTATTGATGCTTCAAAAGCACAGAGCTTCAAATCGTTTATTTCCAGCACCCATAACTCGAGCATGGCACAACGTAGGGTTCATTCCAGCATGCTCTTGAGCGTAGACATAAACCGCCTTGTATTGCTCTGTGCCAGTTTTGAGCAGTAATAATATAAAAGCATAATTCCCAAACATGCATTATTGACCACAGTTTTCTGACACAATGTGCGATTTCACGGCACTTAGCAGCCTTCAGAGGAGGCCTGTTGCCTTTTGTTTGAACTACGCCTTGTGGAGTTGGCAGTTTGTTCCAGTGACTGTCCACTGGAGTAGCTCTGACAGCAGTCAGCAATTCAGCTTTTCACCGTGTTCTAAGGTTTAAGCTGTAATGTCAGGACACCAAAAATATCCTGTGTGATGTGTGAAATCAATCATTTGTGATTTGGATGTGACAGCTTGGAAATCTTCAAACATGGAATTAATTATGTGATTATAAGACAGCTATCCACGCAATGTAATAGTGTGATTGGTTTAATGATACACCTATGTCTTGTCTGGAAAAAAACTGATAAGACATGTCTTCATCATCAAAATGCTATGCAAGACGAAGCAAACCAGTCATGTCAGAACTGCAACACTGCACGCAGAGGACACAAGCTGTCTTTATATCTCCTTCTATTAAGAGAGCAGTGTCAGATGCTTAGATGAGTGAAAATGTCCTTTTTCTCACCATCAGGAGAGGGGTAAGATGTGCTGAGACTCCCAGACATGCAATGTTCCTAAAAAAAATGGGCATCGAGGAGGAAGCGGAGATGGCCTAATTACAGAGCAGTGGGAGAGACCACCACGGCTCACTCGCGCCACCATGATTCTCCTCTCAAACAGCCGACGTGCACGAACACATGCGTGCACGCATTGCTCACGCAGAGACGATGTTTTCCAGGTTGTTTGTTTGCCAATGATGTGTCACGGACCACGCTGCTGTGATGTGCAAAGTAGGAGGTGGCTGAGGCACGTTCCTACATGGATCAGAATGAAAGTAAAGATGACTCAACTGTGGGGGTTCTCTGTTTCTCTAAGCTCTTTTATATGACCTTCACACACACACACACACACACACACACACACACACACACACATGCAAACACATAGGCAAACAATATTCTCACAAGAGATTTTCACCACAGTATTGGGCATCGAGATTATGTGGGCCATGCTATTAAAATTTGGAATCTTCCAAGCTACAGGTCGGTGGTACCCGTACCTATACAGCATAGAGTTAGGCACTTTTTGTGGTTTCTTATAGAAATGAAAGCAATGATGCCGAGTCCTTAAAAACTTCACAGCCATTTGACTGTGAATATCACTTCATATAGCCACACAGTAAATTTTCTAGACTTTTTTTATCTTGTTCTTTGACTTCTTCCTTCATAATTTTCCTACCTCCTCACAAATCCTACAGTACCAGTATTAATACCTCTCCCCACTGGCGTCCTCTTCAGCAAATAGCCACATCTTCTCATTGTGGCCAGTTGCTTCAGTAGGTATGGAGAAGACTAACACCTGTACACATATTTCCAGGCGTGCAACTAATAAGGACCGACATGTGGGCTAATTTTTTTTTTTTTTGTATGCTGAAAACTTTTCTGTGTGTTGATACACAGAGCAGTTCTGTGTCAGGGAACTGAGTCATCAGTGGGAGAGACGTGCATGGGAGAGACGCGGCCCAGACCCCATGGCCTTCGTCCTGGAGCTGGAGGAAAATGAATGAGCTCATCTTGTATGACATGAAAGACACGCAACGGCTGTGCAGGTACCACGAGGTAGACGATGTTCGGAGTCTGACCAAGGTGATTGATGAGCATTGTGGGCCATGATGTATGACTCCCCCCTTCTGTAATTTATGGGAGACTTAGTCTAATTTGTCTGTGGCCTAATTCTGTGTTCTCTATATGAATCATGGGGCGGTTGGCCTCTTCAGATGTGGCAGATGAGTTCCCGTGAACGAGTGCTGTCCTTTTGCGCAGACACCTCAATGTCACCTGTCCCATCTATATAAGCAGACAATTAACTTAATAAGTGAAAATGGCACCTTGCCAATACAATTTTAATGAGCAACAAGGGATAAGAAGAGAATTTGTGGAGCCTGAAGCAGGCATGGCCACCTCTTGCTCACTGTGAAGCAGTGCTGAGGGAAAAAGTTGGTTTAAAGACCAACTGACCTCCTGTTGATGCAAGGATAAGATATGTATGCTGTATTCGTAATATTTGGATGTTTGAGAGTTTGTGTTCAGCATTACGGTATTGTACATTTTAGTATTTTGTACTTTTGTACTTTGTAATATGTTACTTTATATTATATTCATATATCAGTAGTAGTCTGAAATGGGTTTTAAGGATCCCAGGATAGTTTTTAAAATTATTAGATAAATAAACCTAGGGAGCATGTTTAGATGGATATTCTAAGATCATGTCAAGTAGATGGCCTTTAAATAATTTTGAGGTAATTTATCAGTGCTCAGCATGTCCAAAATTTTCAGCCAAAAAACCCCTGGAGCCCTTTAACACAATGGTTCATTTGTCTACCTCATACATTTTTTAAAAGTCTCATTTTTGCAAAGGTGCATCCAGAAACAGAAAAAAAGAACCTTATTCATTCCATTGCAACCTTGATTAGCTGTCGTGCATTTTTATTACTGTTGTTTTCCCACCTCTCTGTCTTTCACATGCAGCAATTGAACAGAACATCAGTCATAGTATCACAGCCCTGTGATTCCAAAATCACACATGGGATTGCTCTCATTGCCAACCACCAAGTCCACCTGTCTCCATAAGCCCTGGCTTTACATTATTCGCCTGGTGTCAGAGCCGGGGACTTTGCCATCGTATGTAAAGCCTGGCTAATAGACCCCAGTGGGGCGTCATTTCTATTCCGCTCATGATGAAGACATTCACGCTCTCTCTCTCTTTCTCTCTCTTTCTGTCTCCCCCCCTCTGCCTGTGGGCCTGTGAAATGTCTCTGTCTGAGGGAGCATTGGCCTGTCCCACTGGAAGCCATTAGAGAAACTTTATAAATACATGCTGAAAGGACTCCTTTCGGACAGCCAATGTGTAACGACCCCATCGGTCTCGCCCCCCTTATGAAATCTGGCAGAGGTCATGACTATCACTTTGTTTTTCTGGGTGATTTTGTCGTTTTTTTTTGCAGCATTGCAGGGTTTTGACTCTCTTATTTAGCTTTTTTTGTCTTTTTAAATCTGCGGCTACGTTGGCACAATATTGTGCACCATGTTTACTTAGTGTGGACAGTTTATGTCTCAGTCGAGGGGGATTGTTCTGCCCTCTGTTTTGTATGGTGACTTGAGGTGCTGTGTTTCTTGTCAACAACAACAGGTGTGGGCAGGTTAGTCTCTTTTCTGGTCTCCTCTCTCCTCTGGTCATGTGTCCTGCAACCTCCCACACAAACAAGGGAAGCCCCAACGTAAGAAAGTGCATGACCGCAGTGTATTGTTTTTCAGTGCTGTTCTGTATAATAACGTTGCTTGGAATGAATAAAAAAAAAAAAAAACAGAGTTGAAGCTGCTGGGCTTTTAACGCATGCTGTCCCCATAAAATAAATATCATGCGTTTAAAAGCTTGCTCTCAAATGGAGTCGCTTTTAAATATTAAGCAGGGCCTCTTAGTCCTCTGTACACAGTTTGGGGTATGTATCCCTCAATCTGAGCGTTTACCCCTAAAATTGAGTCAATTAGCATGTGCTGTAACCGCTGTGTGCCTGCGGCAGTTTTCGCTCAAACATCGACGAGGAGCTCTTGGGTCGATCCGGTGCGGCATCTGTTTTTGTCTTCCCCTCTTTTTCTCTGCGTCTGTGGGGCTCCTGTCCTCTGATGAGCACATGCAGGCTGCAGGCTGTGGGCGGCTCAGCCCCCGCTGCAGGATGCGGGAGGGACATCTACGTGCGGCCCCCGCTCCTAAAGCTCATCAATCTCGGAGGGAGCGGCTGTTTTGAGCCGCACCTGATGGCCCGTGCCGCGGGCCCGGCGGGGTCAGCGGGGAGAGCCTCGGACTCATGAATCATGCGGCAGGGACCCCGGCCCGGGGAGCCCGGGGAGAGACGCTTCCCGCAGACGGCAGGCCGCTCCGGCTCGGCGAGGGGGCCGCGGGTGAGTCTCGCAGGCATCCGCTATCAATCAGGCCCCGTCGCGGCGCATTTACACCCCGGGAACTGTGCCTTCTGCCCGGCCGGCGTTACTCTCAGAGATTACCCACCCCGTGTTCGCTCCGTTCGCCAGCCTCTTCCCTTTCTCTCTCTCCCCTCTCCCCCACCTGTTTTCCTCCACCGTTTTGCACCCTCGTGTCCTTTCTCTGTTTTCCTCTTCGCGCCGACCACTCCTCCATTCCGCCCTGGCTCAACCCAGCCCAGCCTACGTCACGAGCTCCGCTCAAGGGGGATATGTAGGCTGCTCTCTGTGTGGATAAAGTAATGATTTCTCCTTCACACCTCCCCTGCTAATTAGTCCAGCCAGCCCACTTGCCAGCCTGCAGGGGTTGGTGGCGGTGGTGGGGGGGGGGGGGGGGGGGGGGTGTCGTCTGGGGAGCCATGCTGTTTGTCTTGAAGAATTACAGACAAGAATTTGTCGCCGCTGTAATCCCTGAGATGCTGGATGGAATTCAGCATTTGCCTCGCTGCAGCCGCCTGTCAATTCGGTTTAATGATCGTAATGATCACTTTTAGCCGGCTGGCGGGCGCAGGCTTTCCGCCTGTAGTAGCCGCCGCTGCCCCTTCCCCAGGACTCTTTAATGCGTGCTATTTATGTGCTCCGAGCATCGGCATCTTCCAGACACAGATGTGTCTGCCACGTCTTTTTCCTCTCCCCCTGCTACTGGAGAGCTGACAGCACAGCGGTGACACCACTATTTAGCCCTTTGTCAAGCCCAGCCTGATAGTAGCAGCCTGTAAATATGATATAGTTTTCATTCTGCTAAATCCGCTATCTATTAACCCCAGTCAGAGCTGGGCTGAAGTCTACCAGCTGTTGCTCTCTGATGTCTTCCTTCCAGAGAGCAGTGTCGGGTTGTAAAACAGTCACAGAACTTGTGCAAGCCGTTTTCTCAGGATAAAGGCTTGATGGGATATTTTGCTGTATAACGTGCAAGGAGTTATTATGTGGCGGTTACAGTATTATATCAGTTTATACTCGTATGAAACAAATCCTCATCAGACGCTAGGTGCAACTGACAGGAAGGTAACCACTGCTCAGTAAAGATATTCTTTTACAGAAGTCATCAGCATTATCTCAGTTTTGTTTTTTCGCATTTCAGCATCGTTTTGCATAGTTTTGTTCTCCTCTGTACAGTGGAAACAACAAACCTGAAAAAGAAAGCTCGGTGACAATGCCTGTTATCATGTATGCTTTTGTCAGAACGTTTTGCTTTTGTGTGTGGGAGGAGTGTCATTCAGATTTACGCATGAACCCTCAAAAGATTTGAATCGTTTCAAAGAAGGCTTTGGTAATAAAAAAAAGCAGAAATAGCAAAAAACAAAACACAGGTGCCTTTCGGTGAAAAAAACACCTAATAAATGAGGTGTTCTCACTCCTTGTAATTTGCACATGAAGTGCTGAATATTCTGTGGCATCTGCCCCTCCTCTCTTTGTTCGAGACAGCAGAGGAAATTGGATAATTACCCCCTCTCTCACCCAAACTAACATTTACCGGGGCGGTAATGACACTGCCTGGCTCGACGCCTGCCTCACCTTGGCATTGTAGGCCTCCCTCTCCGTCGGCCTCTCTGTAATACAAACGCGTCGCAAATACCCCGGAAACCCACAGCACACAGCGTGTGATTCGCTAAGAGGCTTTACCAAAGCTGCGGCCTACCAGGTGTTAACATCGGTCCTGTCAGCCCAGCTCTCCAGCTGCGGGGATACGGGATTGGCCCCACTCCGTCTCCTCCTCTCTCTCTTTCTCTCTCCCTCTCTCTCCACACTCAAGTTATGCGGACTTCACTGCAAATGGAATTCCAGGGAAGAAGCAGGAGATTCTGTGGTCAGGGAGAGAATGGGGGTGGTTGTTGGGCTGGTTGGGCTCTGCAGAGGTCTGTTTATCTGTGATGTTCTGCTGCTTAATCTATGATAATCTAATAATCTATAATGTCCTCTGGAACTGCTCGGGGGATGGCAGACTCTCCACCCCACCCTGACTGTGGGTAGCATGGGGAAGAGGAGCCTGCCAGACCTCACACGCTCTGGAAATAGATTATTTCAAGGGCCTTTGCTTACACTTAGAAGGCGTTTATTTAATTATGCTCAGTAATTTGGCAAGCACAACACACAATATTTAAACATAAATGCTGATATATTGGATGCATTGAACCACACATGACTCTTTTAAAAGTAATTAATCAAAGGGGGAAAAACAGTAAATAGGCAATAAACTGTCAAATTTGAAATAGTGCTAAAATGACTTTCAGCACAACTGCTACGTAAGAACTGATAAAACTGCTCAAAAATTGTATTTCTTAGCTATGGCATTTACAGTTCTTAATATTTGATGTAGCATATTCAGTGCTCTTTACTCAAAGAGAAATTTTTAGATTCAAATCGTATTACCAGTTTACTACCTGCACACTGTCAGTTTACAGTACCTTTTAAAACTGTCATTCTTAAGATATAAGATGAAATGCATTTTAGGACTATTCTCCAACAGCATAAAAAAGCCCTTAAAATAACCACATCGTGTTGGGAATCACACCCAGAGGATTATCCCATGTAGAAGGAGCCAGCTCACTGCCACGGAGAGTTACTTTTTAGCTCCTTTGAACCAGGCCTCTGATCCTGCCCCTCGGCTTCACATCCCATAGGTCAGCTGGTGTACGGTTTCTGCGATGCAAGGAGGGGGGAGGGGGCGCACCAAGCACCCAAAGAACGGCCGGTCACGTCCGTGTTTTACCGAGCTCGCAGATGGCAGCACGCGAACGGTAGCAACTCTCACAGCGTCACTTCCCCATGTGAACGTGCGCTTGCCCTTCCTTGTGTGCCTTTTTCCTCTGAGGAAGCTGAAGCCCTTGAAAGTCACTTCTGAAGAGGAAACGCCAAGCTTTTAAGAATTTTGTGCTTGGACATGCAAGTGACAGACACAGGATACAGGACTCTTATTACCACGTTCTTTGCCGGGAATGTAATAAGCTTTCATAAGGTGCAGCACACTGTACAGAGGTTTTCACCCATGTGTGAAAGCTGCCCAAAGGTACTTCAAAAGGCTGTAGGCACTACCTGGGTTCAAGGAAAGAATCACAGATAATAAGAAAACTGAAGAGGCAGATATCACAAAGGGACCCTTGAGATCAAGCCTTGGGTCAAAAATGGTACAACTCCAGAATAAGTTAGAAAACCTTGAATCCAGTCAACACAAGCCTTGTTGAAGTTTTTTTTTTTAGATACACATTTTTGTATTTCTAGTGTTCATCTAAGGAATGTGAGTCAGCCAAGGGATCATACAGACAGGCCATTTAGATTCTTTTCAGAGCATGCACCAAGGCCAGATGGCATCACTCTTAAATTGACGTCATGTCATTCAGTTTTTTCGTTCCATTAAGTCTTTCTGGGCACTGAACCAATATTTGTTTGTGGAACAAAGTCATCTAAGCTGGGGCTTCTTTCCACATGTGTCAACTACATTGTTAGTAAATTCCCTTTCCCTCCCCCTGCAGTGCCCTCATTGGTAGTGCTAGATGCACATCATATTAAGGAACTTTTATAAGACATTCAATATTGCTTGCATACACAGCACTTTGATAAATTATCATAAACCATCACAATTATGCTATTATCTTTGTCTTGTTTAGAGTTCATTGGATCATTTGCTCCCTTTGAATTACATAGCCATTTCAAGAGTTACATCAAATAGTACAAATTTGCCTTAGTTGAAACCATTCATTGAATGGTGGGTTTTTGGTTATCGTGTTGCCACTTATTATTGACCAGTATACCACACATTGATGGCCAACTAATAAATTATACACTTGTGTGTTCATGTGTGTGTGCATCTATGTGCATGTGCCTGTGTACATGCATGGGCATATGTGTGTGTGCATCTATGTGCATGTGCCTGTGTACATGCATGGCCATATATATGTACATGTGTGCGTTTGTGTGTGTGTGTGTGTGTGTGTGTGTGTGTGTGTGTGTGT
Organism: Megalops atlanticus; assembly: GCA_019176425.1. NCBI lineage: Eukaryota > Metazoa > Chordata > Actinopteri > Elopiformes > Megalopidae > Megalops > Megalops atlanticus. Next base: position 23,998,818 of record CM032888.1, on the reverse strand, counting down.
GTGTGTGTGTGTGTGTGTGAATATTTGCATGAGTAAATTTATGTCTGCACACATGGATATGTGTGAGTGCATGCTTGTGTGTGTGTGTGTGTGTGTGTGTGTGTGTGTGTGTGTGTGTGTGTGTGTGTGTGCACGTGCACACATGCAAGCATGTCTGTTACATTCCCCCTCTCCCCTCAGCACTGCTCTGGCTTTCTGCTGTGCTGCACATTGTGCTTGTACTTAAGTGCAGTGTCAGTCCCATATCGCTGGCGTTCATTTTGGGAGCGTATGACCTGGGCGTGCTGGAATCCAGCTCACCAAGGCTGTAATTAGCTGTAATTTACAGTCAGCCCCTCTTTGGCGACCCCACTGCTCTGAATTCCCCGACCACTTAGAAAGATCATGTTTTCCTGCACAGTGCGCTTGCGGTCAAATGAACCACGACATCACCATAATGGACCGCTCCCCACTGGTTTGCCTACCTTGCGCAAGGTAGATGAAAGTCACTTCATGGTTGTTCAGTGGAGCGAATATTTCTGCTTCTATCTGTTGAGATAGAGTGGAGGAGGGGAATGAAAAGCTCAATTATAGTATCACATCCAAACGCGGGATGAAAACAATCAAAAATGTAGACACGCTTAATGAGGGATCTGGGCCTAAAACTTCAGAGTGGTGATGAATTTTTTTTTTTGTATTACAGTGTCATAAGACTCTGTTTTAAGTTGAAGCCAGACAAAATTTGTTGCGCCAACAACGATTTGATATACAGGCAAGCTGAATCCACTGGACTAGATCCCAGATATGCAGCAGTGCCTGTCAAGTCTATCCACACTGCTAGGTTCAGCTAATGTTATTATGCATAATGCTTTCACAGCTGAGGTGGGTACACCAATACTTGTGAATACTCATGTTCAGTTTGTGTTATGCCCAATTGTAGTGTAGTCTTTTTACTTTTATATTTATTTATGTATTAATGTGCATTTGTGCAATGCCCCATAGTTATTCATGACCTTGATTAAATAGGAACAAAAACATGATATAAGACAAAAGAATATACATAATTAATGTTTTTCTGCACACATCCGAAAAACACATACATCCTCCTTCTGATGGTGTGGCCACTGAGACAGTAGTTTTAAGTTTCTTAATAATAGACACTGTAATTGAAAGTGGTATATTCAGCTTTTGTGTCTTTCTTATGGCCATTTCCAAACTTGTAGAGGTCAATGACCATTTTCCTGCAGTGTTTGGAGGGCTCTCTGTCCATATTCATCATGAAGCACGCTAATGAATTTCTTTTGTGTGTTACCTCTTTTAATCTCTCAAGGGTAACCAGAGACCTTTGGAGGTATTTACAAAGGTTCAGAAGCTTAAAAAATGTCCAAAAAGCAGAATATCGATTTTTATTTGATTTTATTTAAAAGATTTCTTAAAGGTGGGCGTAACTATGGCCCTTTAAAAAGACACAAAATTCATCATTTGTGAATCTGTCACTTTGCCCTGCACAAAATATCCATGTATCTTGTATATTATATATGTTTCTTTATTAAATTAGTTACTCAGTGGATCCATACCTCAGTATCACTGATATGGCTAAAATGTCTGTAGCATACAGTAATTTTGTGGATGTCAGGGATGTGAAAGAGGAGTAACAAAAAATCCCTGTGGATATTACTGAAGTTACTCTTTCTGGTCTTTTGTCACTGATTCCATCATTTGTCCCTCCAACTCAGACATCTCCAGGGCACGACACCTGTGACCTCCCCTCCACAAGGTCTCATTCCTTAATGTTTTTCCCAGAATTGAAGGGGTGTCTCTCCTCTCATGCTCTTTTTCACCAAACTGATATAAAGCGACTGTGTCACATATGAAGCAGAGAACTGTGTGTAACGGCTGTTCCTGAAGGTCTTTAGAAGCCTGTAGAAGGGTCTATCAGTTACAAGTTAAAAGATTGTTCCTTTCCCTCTTTACCTGTCCAGCTTTCACCTCAGCAGTCAGCACAAAATGCCTGCTCCAAAAACTCCTTATCTTGTCTATTGAAATGCAGACAGAGGAGTTTGTGTTTAAGTAGCTCTCATTCAAAATAACCATTAACTTTGAAATTTTCTCACAGACTTTAGTATTAGGCCTCCAAAAAATAGAACAGGGTATGACTTTAATTTGACTTCTAAAGCTTTCCTTTAGTCACTTCTAAAGTAATCTCCTTGTCGTTCCTCTAGTGGTTGTATCAATTTAATTTACACATTTTCACGTGTGCTTGATTTCAAAATCCTGACTGGGCCCCTGAAGGATCCGGCAAAGGAGGATGGGAGATATCCAGGCCTCGGGGATGCGTGGGGATGTGAGAGGTGGTAGGTGGACACACAGAGATGAGCATTGCTTCAGCTTCGCAGCAATCGCGTGTACTCTCGCGTCTCCGCTCTGACCCTTGGCAAAGCTCACCTTGCTGAGGATGAATAATTAATGTGACTAGACGCCAGGGTCATGGGCGACATATCTGTGAGGGAGCAAACTCCTCCTTGATTAGAACATAAAAAGCAGCCTCCATCTGCTCCTGTGGCGGGATCTGATGTGCCCGCGCCAAGAGCGCCGAGTGGTTTTTTTTTGAAGAAGAAGGTCCGATTGCGGCCACATGGAGGCCCTCTCTAGGGGTGCGCTCCATCCCCCTTGTGGCTGAGGGCACTGCGGATCTCTGGCAATGGCGCTGGCCTGCCTCTGACTCACTGTGTTCTGTGAGCCATGAGCATCCGGCACTGCAATTACGGCCTGGCCATTTTGCACTCCCGTCTTTGAGCAAATTCTCAGCTTGTTTTTTCCCTGACGCCCGAGCGTAGCATCTCTTCTGTTCTCAAAGCCTCCTCCTCTGTTCTAGCCTGCCAATATTGTTGTTCATTCCAATGATTACACTGTGCTCAGGTCTTCATGGGTCGATCAGTCAGGTAGATATACCGGGGTAGATAAAATAATGGGAACACCAAATGACTTGTATTTTGAAGTAACAAAATCACAATAAAAAAGGAGTCTATGCATGTTTTTCCTATTGCCCTCAATGCTAATTACTAATGTGTTGCTGCCATAAAAGATATTTTAATCAACACTTCAATATGTGAGTTTCTAAAGCAACATGAAAAGCTGCCAGGAAAAGCTGCCGTTCTGAAACTGCTTGTAACCAAGGACAATGTGTAACAATGCAAAACCTCATGTTATGAGCATAAAACCTGGATTGAGCAGTACAAGAAAGTAATATCATCTGGTGAGTTGTCTTTTATTCTTTCTCCTTCACCTTGATGGGTTTGTGTTGGGAGAAGGCCAAAGGAAGCCTTCAACCCTCATTACCTGTTAGCAGCTATTAAGTATGGTGGTGGTTCCATTGAGGGCAGCCATTGTGTGGGAGTCATTGGATCCAGTTATTACTGTGCATGATAGAATTACAGCCAAGGAACACAAAGCCGTTTTAGGTGACTATGTGCACTCTATGTTGCAAAAATTGTTTCTGTGAGATGTTCCCACATCATTCCAAGATGATAACGCCCCCTATACACACAACTAAATGGATTCAAGAGTGGTTTCATTAATACTCGGATGAAGTCAAGCACCTTCCATGGCCTCCCAAATCACCCCTGAAAGTTTATGGGAAGATCATTGAAACTGTATGAGAAATTATTCCAATACAGGTCTATATCAATTAATCCATATTTATATATTGTTTAGTGTTTCCACCTTGCTTACCCCCTTTAAGTCCCTTATAATTAGTGGAAGTGCTGAGGCCAGGAAAAACAGGAACCTGCTCCAACCTCTCAGTCATTGGACGCAATCAGTATCGTTCTGGATTTGGCGGACACCTCTTCGAGCAGCTGAGTCTCTCCCTGAGTCTCACAGTATCCTTAGCTCCTTTGCTGGTGCCTAGAGCTGGAATACCTACCCGGTTCCAGCACTTAGTCTATCTGTGGGAGTATCCTTGATCTTAAGAGTCTTTTCATAGGGATTACCAGGAAAGTTCCCCACCGATATGTCTGCTCATTTACACCAAGGTCCTCGGGCAATAGGATGCAAATTACCACACGGCGGAGATAACCCCTTCTCACAGTAAAATACAATATAAACATATTCTATGAATGGGGAAGAGATAAGAAAGCACACAGAAGGGAAAAAAGCACACTCACACACACATCCGGTTCGCCAGGCAAAGGGAGGGCATACCCTTCGGCTCTCGTTATAATTAATACGCAAAATTGAATTGCGGTGATCAACAAGGGGCCTGGCCTCGCGCATCGGAGGTGTACTGATTAAATTGTTAGGCCGAAGTGGAGGGCTGATTGGTGCTCTAAAGGCACGGATATGATGGCAGACAATGCATCTTATATTTACGCCAATTAGCTTAGGCTGCCATAAAATCCATGACAGTGTTCATTTGCGTGTGGTTCTGCGGGTGTCGAGTGGGGTCCTGCAACACAATTATATACTCGAACATTAATGTCTGTTGGCTTTCCTCCAACATGTGTTATTTGCATCTGCTTGGAATTGGGGAAAAAAAAAAAAACGAGTTCAGACCAATGGAGGTGGACCTTGTTGCCAAGGGGACCTCAGCCTCCTCTGGCATGTTAAGCAAGTAAGCAAAAGATGATTCACATACAGTATCTCCTTTTGGTCTGCCAGATCCCCAGTAAATATTCATGACTATGCATGTCCCAGACTGAAAGAGAACTTCTCCTTCTCCTGTTTGTGTGTTTACAAGAGATAGCTGGCCCACTGAGACTCCCTGCTTAAAGCGTTGCTGCATCTTAGTTTTTTTTTTTTTTTTGCAATCAGTCAGAGTAAATGGTAGACAAGGTTGCTAAAGGAACGATCAGTGGTATCAGTTCTCTGATGGATGTGATGCTATTTGTGAGTGAAATATCCCAGTGGGTCTCTGTGGTCCTATCTGTGGCTTCTCTAGGTGCTAGTTTTAACACAGCAGGGTAAAGAGTGTACTGAGAGCATTGCTGTGGAGTGAATGTTGATAAAGGGGAAACCTGGGGCCTCCTCTGCTGCATTTGAACAATACTCCTCATTGACGATAGATCAGAGTTACATAACGATGTTAGTGAGGCGGTCCCTATCCCTCACGCAATGATAGACTTCAAAAAACTAAACCGGGAGGAGAAATGAGTTACATTTCCAAATCGACAGAGTAATAAGAACAGGGAGAGCATTTGTAATGGGGGCAAATGAGAGCAGGATGGAGCTTTTGAATAAATTACCCACTTTCACCTGACGCCGCGTGGATACATTGTGCAATCTGTGATTAAAATCTCCTTCGACAGCTATGTACGGCATCACCTCGGCTCACGCCGAACTCCAAACTGTTTTTGTTTTCCCGCAGCAGACAGCCAAGCCAAAGGATTTTCCACGTTTTGTTTTTGAAGTGCAAATTCCTTAAGAAGATTAAACAAACCAAAAAAAAGAAATAAATTCAGATTTCTGTAAGCAGCAAGTTTTTGGTCTACCTTCCCGAGCATGGCTCTGTAATGAAACGCATGATTACAGCTGGAAATGATGTCTTTTGTGTCGTCCCCTGATGGGACTGACATGTCCCTTTCAGACAGAAGAGCTGTTGTGTCAAGGCTTTTTTTTTTGTTAAAGGCCACGCACCTTCTTCTGCTTCTACTGGTACACAAAGGCATCAGCACCCACATTAGAGTGTGCTGGGCGATAACGTTTGATTTGCATTTAACTGTTGGAGATGACAGGCTCCCTACCCCACAATAGAGCTTCGGGCTGATTTACATGGCGCAGTTATTATTGCTGAGCAATGGTGCCGTATTGATTTGTTTGGGAGCAAACAGTGGGAGATAATGCAGCACTCTCAGGCTGACATTCACGCAAAGATGCGATGGTCACATGCATGCCACTGACAGGTGTTTTCTGACAAAGTGGACACACACTCGGTGGTTATCTCTGTGTTATTGCCTCCTGACAATAGATTGTAGTCTTTTCAGTCAGAGTTGTATTTGTGCCTTTTTGTGTGTGTGTGTGTGTGTGTGTTGGGGGTAGATGGCCTCTTTGTTTTGTAATATAGTCAATGCTATCTGGTCCAGGTACAGTACAGAGAGAGATTAGAATTACAGAAGTCACACACCTAATATTTGCTTTTATTTCTCTGCATTTATGCAATTCTTCTTGCTCGCGCAGTTCTTTTATTCTCATCTCTCCACGGTAATATAGCACATTTATAATGATCCTGGAAAGGCTCAAAGGATCCTTTCTCAAGGAGCGGCTCTTGAAATAACGGCTCACGCATTCGGCACCTTTGGTTTAACAAAACACCGCCTCTGATTCCTGTTTATTGTTCCAGAATGGATTTATGAGAATCTTTGGGTTGTCACCTATCAGGTCAGCGCTTACAACCCTCTAATTCCTCTGAAATTACACACACTTAATTCCCACCTACAAGCCGCAGGAGAGGAGCGGGCTGTCATAATTGAGCCATATTGCAGACGGAAGGGCTCCCTGAACAGGGGGGGAAAGAAGCACGAAAAACACCGTCCCAACCCAGGAGGGGGGCGTGGGCGCAATCTGCTGCGAATCCCGCCTCCCTGCCCCCACGCGCGCGCAGACCCTTTTAACCCTTCTTTAATGCGCTCCGCATCGAGCCGCGGTCTCGCAACGCATCAATCCAATTAACGCCACCGATTCCGCGCTCTCTGATTACCCACATACGGATCGGATCGACAGGCCTGATGAGCTCCAGTCGTCTGGGGGTAATCTATTAACTGCGCCACCTGCACCCCTTTTAAACAATGTTTCGTCACGTTTCGGCTTGCAGGTTCAGGCCAGGCTGGGTCTGTCTGTGTCCCGTGGCCTCGATGTGCTCAGAAAACTGATGCCAAATGTGGGTCGGGGGGGTAGAATCCTCTGTGAAATTTCAGCCAAATTGAGACCCGGGAGAAGCCAGTTATGTCTATGATCCCATGGTGGCTGTTGTGTGTGTTGTACATAGTTTATGAGGGATAAAGCTGTTTAACATAACTTCTAACCATCATAGATATATTCTTAGGGCTGACCACTGCAGCGGTGTGCCATGTAGGTCATGTGGTTGGCTTTGTTCCCCTACCACAGTCGAAATAGAACAGAAAGGCCTCGCTTCAAACTGCAGTGTGCCTTTGGCTTAATTTTCACCAACGCTTTGATATAAATGTCTTTGTTTCTCATGCAGCAGTATTCATTTAAATGTCGCTGAAATAGGCAGAAAATGTAAAGAAATTGAGAAATAAGTAAACACTCATCCTTATTTCTTGAATATGAGGACACAGCATGTTGTGGTCAGTGGCTAAAGTGGTGCACACCTCTGAACAGAATATCGAAAAGCTTCCTGGCCTGAGTACCCCACCCGCATGTTGTGGAAGGAAAATAATACCAAATGGATTCTCCTGGGACATGAGCCTCAAGCACACTCACCTCCTCCCACACTTGGGTTAAACGCCGTAACATCTGAGGTCAGAGGAGAAATGGTCCATTGCGTTATTGCGGTTGAAACCTATCCCAACAGGGGGAGAGACTGGGCAAAACGCTTAAGGAGAGGAATCAAAGAACTGTTGGTCCTGAGAGATGGGTCGTTTTGCTTTGGAATTCCTCAACCCCTTCGCTGATTAATAACTTAATAGATTACCTGCTGTACTTTCCAAGGACATTAAACTAAGTTCACTTCAAAATCGATAGGAGAAATTGAGGCAGCTACTCCTCTCCGTGCTACTCAATACTGTATACTCCATTTGCCTCACAGAGGAGCACAGTACTTAATTATACTCATTTGCCAAGCATTTTTCAGGATTTACTTCAAACTATAGGTTAAGTAAGAGCATGACTGGAAGATTAAAACTGTGTAGTGCTTAAATTCATAAGACAGCTTCCTTGGTGGTTTGATTAACACAGAATTTTTTCAGTCGTATTCATTCGTATTTCTTTTGTGAATGATTAGTTGGACATTAGATGAGAGACACCCTGGGCAGTAGAACAAATGAAAACATGTGAAGGTTAAGTAATGACAGAATTTCCCAGACGAATTCTATTACCCTGTTACAAGATTTTGTATTGAATTTCTCTGCAATGTTGTGATCAAATGCTTAGATTCCCTTGAAACTAAACAACATCAGGCATAGATGTACTACGTTTTCTGCCTGCCAAGGATGATGGGAATGAACTATCAGCATGTGCACTTGTGCATGGCCTTACATAAACACAAACTGAGATATTAGTCCTAGCTGTCTGTCTTATGGGGCTCTCTTCTAGGTTGTTTGAAAGGTACGGGCGATCGAGACAGGGAATTGGAAGGGGTTATTGGTGCTCACAAACACAGTGAAGGGCAAAGAAGGGCTTTGTCACCTTTGACAGTCAGCCCGGAAGCCTATTTAAGTATGCCCACTCCTTTATTTATCACATGGTTCCACGCCATGAATTATCGTGTGTCTTTGGGATAGTAAATTTCTCTAATGCAGTAGGGCAGGCCTTGCCCATGCTCAGTAAAAAGCAAAGAAGAAAAAAAAACAGCTCACGTGTCCTTTAGAGGACCTCGTGTCTATTTTACTAAGTGTTTCAAAATAAAAATATATATATATATATATATTATGAACACAGATTGGTGAAAGTGTCCTCTACTGGACTCTCCTCACTTTCAGAGATGGATCCGACAGGGCTAAGGTCCCAGCCGCCTATAACTCAAGGAGAGCAGCAAAGCACTGTTTACGACTTCAGCTCATTAAGCAATGTAGCAGAACATGTTAACTCAATTTAGGGTGAGATTTATGTAGCTTTGCCTGGGAAGGAGAACCATTGTCCTGGAGCTCAACTCTGACATTCTGGATCTGGGTCGCTAAGCTGCAACTAAGAGAGACTGATAAATTGTTCTGGTCCCATCTAACCTACTTACCGTCTTCCGGATAGACATTAATGAAGACTCATTCCACAACATGCTGCCAAAGCACAACAAAGGTATTTTGCCTGTGTTAAATACTGCTGAAGTCTCTGCGAGAGGACAGGATGAAAAAAATAAAATAAACAAGTCACCCCAGGGAGGATTTTTCGTAATTAGTATCCCTTTATAAACTGAGGAGAGAAATATTTAAATAGTATTACACTGCAACATGTTCATTTTTTCAGGTGCAGAGGAAGAGGGAAATAAGGCCTCAAAGGAGCCTTTAACTTGGATTTTCTAATTCTGTGACATTTGCAAGTACTTTGCCTTAGTTTGAGCAAGCAATGGTGAAAAAAGTATTCACAGAACAGAGCAACCATCATTGGTAAGGCCCTGATAATATAATTTTACCAGTCTCAACATCTGGATTGTCAGAGCAAAATAATTTATGCAAAAAATGATGCAAATATGAGTTAATGTGAGTTATGGGTAATGTAAAAAATCTGTAAAGCCAAAGCAACACAAGCTATATTTAAAAAACAAAAAAGTTTATAAATATATTTAAACTTGTACTTTTGATATGGGAGTGAACACCATTGAAAAGACCCTAACAGTTTATCAAACTGTCTGTTAAAAGAAGAGGTGGTGCTTGTTCATTGGCTCAGTTTATTTGGGTTACTCGTGTCACATTTTGTCATGTCATTTATGAGCATTTTAGGTGTTTGCCATTGCTCAAAGCTCCATAGGAAGAACAGAAGAAATCCAGCCTTCTCCAGCCCTCTCCTGCATGGAGCGGTTCCCTGTTACAGCCCACCTGGCAGGCCCCCTGCTCATCTCTCCTAGGAAGCGGGTCGGGGGCGGTTTCGGAGGCGGACGCTCCTGGGAGTAGTCACACTTTTAAGAGACAGAAATTAAGTGGAAAAATGTCTGTTCGTTCGCTGATGTAATTATCTGTCCTGGATTAACATCTGTTCACCTGCGTGGGTGCCAAGTTTGCCGCGGTGCGTGCCAGAACCTTGCGGCTGTGCCGGCTGCGTACCTGGATCTATTTCTGATGCCGTGTGTTTTGGCTCCGAGCACAGCTACCCCTCACTCTGACACCGTCCACCCATTCAACATCTGCGTGTTTATAGGAACATCTTGGCTGCAGTCATCTCTAATCCAGGTTTTTTAAACGCTGCTGTATCAGCCGCACAGCATAACCTTGTGCCAGTAGACATTTTGATTCCCCTGCTCCAGCACCAGAATGCTAGTTTCTAAAGTGGATTACAGTGTTTTGCACCGTGTCTGTTGTACAGGTAGTGGTAGCTGGGCCTAGGGCATTCATGTTGAATGCATATTGCTGTTGAATTTGTTTAAATCAAGTGTACTAAAGCTTCCAGAGACCAGGTCTGTTGTCTGTAAAAGCGTGTAGAGAAAGAGAAAGCGCTTTTAGCAGATCACGCAGCATGTGACAACTGTGTGGACTGTTTCATGAGATTCACTTCATATTATAAATAACGATACTTATTTTTGTGAACATTTGTTTTTATTGTATTTGTAGATAAAAAGAGAGAAAAATAAAATAACAGTAAATGAAAGTGGTCATGGAGTCATCCAACAAATAGTGATGCTTAGTGTTGCACTGTTGTGCGTAAATGGACTCTTTTCACTTTTTTTGTACCTGTTAGCAGCCCTACAAAATGGTGGCCACTTATGTCAGAAATACTGGAAACACTGCTCTACCCAACACCCCCTCACATGTCATCATGTCTCCTTCATTTTTTCTATTGCCTCCAACATTTCAGATTTCCTAGCAATTCCTAAAAACCATCCTTTGCTTCTTGTTTTTGTCTTGTTTGACAACAGCATTTAATGTAACATTTTCACTTCTCTTGACAAGCAAGTTTTAACAAGCACCTGTAGCATCTGATGTGGCGGTGTAGAATATTAGTTTTGGAAAATCCTTGCCATTCTTCTCCATTTTTCCCCAACAGTCCTTGTCACATTGTAGGAAACAGTCCTGGAGGGTCATACTTGGTTACAAATTCCTTCAGCTGTTCAGTGTCAAGTTATCAGTTGTGGTCCATTATAACTGACTTTTTGGTTTTCCAAACATGGTGAAGCTGGTTTTAAGGTTCACGATTCCTACTTCACTGCTTGTTTTTTTGTTCAGTGTTTCAAGCCAGCATGAGTACTAGTCACATCTACCCTTCTTGTGCAGCTAGCTCTGTCTGCAGGAGCGCCAGCAGGGCTGTCATTAGGAGAGGCTCCCAGTGGACATTTTGGGCCACCAGAGCCTTTTTACCTTTGTACCTTTCCCAACATTTCATGAGTTTCTGATGTCCATGATGGATCCATCATGTCAGCTGTCAGGCTGAGGTGTATGACAATTTGGAAAGATTCCCTCTCATAACAGTCCTTCTAGTTCACTCAAGGAACTCCTCTCTCTGTTATTGGTATTGCCAACACCTACCCCACACAGTCTTTTATGACACAGAGCATGACAAGTTGAAGTTTGCCATCTATTGCAGTTTCCCTCTCATCTGCTCCAGTAAAGATCCTCTAACCAGCTCCAGCTCCTCAGCTGAGTCAATGCATGTCTGGGCTCGTGCCTCAAGTCCAGAATCTTCAGTGTTCACTTTTAGGGTGCCTAGTCTAAGGGTCTGCTTTCACATTCTATCTAGCAAATTCTATAATGTAGTTAAACAACATCATCCTCATCTGCCAGCACTGACATCAAACCCGTGCTCCGTCCAGGTCTTTGCTATTAATTAGCATCAAAGTTGTGTATGGTTAGTCAGCAGTCTGTAAGACTGCAGATGCCCACACTCTTTATTTGAGAAAGATTGTCTCTTTTTCTGCACTTCAGCATCAGTGATTGTGCGTGAGCAGAAAGCCACTGACTTCAGAGTATTTCCATGTTCTTGAAGCAACATGCCTCCGAGGCTGTAGCTTTTTGAGTCAGCATTTACAACAGCTGGTTTCTTCGGGTCAAAGAACCAAAGTACTGGTGCTGATTAAATCAAGGTCTTTACCTTTCTGAAGGCTTCCTCCTGTGGTGATCTGTGCAGCTGCAGTGTGATGTAAGTAGCTCACTCAAGGAATATAAAACATCAGAGAGACTGAATTGATATCTACCTATAAAATTGATTATGCCTGGCAGCCCTCTTAATTCTGTCATGTTATTTTGTGGTTCTAGCTCTAAAATGTCAGCCACTGTCAGGGCTTGGGGTGCTGTCTTCAGTGACCACCTGTCCGAAAAATCTGAGCTGTGGTTGTCTCAGGACATTTGCAGTTTTGTGCCTGCTGCTGACTTTTTAAAACTGCCTTCCCAAAAACTCCCTAACTGATCAATTTAAATCACTATGCCCTATGGTTACATAGAAAGTCATGCATTTTCTTTGTAAAATTGCAGGTGCTGACATTTCCTCAGAAGGTTGTAACTGCCAACAATATCTCTCTTGTGAAGCTTATATATACTTGTAGAATAAATATAGAGTTTCCAGCAGAAACTGTAACAAAGAGTGCTGCTCAGACTTCAGCGTGGCACTCTTCACTGCGTGAATCTGCATGCAGTGTCTAAACAGAAGAAGACAGTGCACCTTGTCAGCTTAGGTAGAATTTCATCAAATGTTGATTTCTCTCTCTATGACTGTCCTCTTTTTGTAGTATTTTCTTTATACTTGTCTTCTTTTTTTGCATTTTTGGAATCAAACCATTGCAATACATTAACATACATTACAACATAACATATTGCTTCTCCATGACACTCTCTGTATCCGCACAGGATACAATGCAGTCCTCTGATAAAACTGCGTGAAGGCAATGGCTGTTTTTCATGGTACAAACTCCACAGTGCACCACAGCAGAGTAACAAGTGGAGGATACATGCACTCCACAAAACTCATAGGTGTCTCACGAGCCACAAAAGGTTGTCAAAATGGTGGAGCCCTTGTCAGTGTAACCCACCCTCCACCCAGTGGAAGGAAACTAGTGTTTTTTGCTGCCAGGCCATGGTCAGCAAGCAACACAGCTCAGAGTCAAACCTGAGTCTGAACTGTAGCCTATTTTGGCAATTAGTGCCTTAACCCATCTGAGCTACTCAGGAGTCTTTTCAACCATTATTAATCTATGCATATTCTAATGTTCCCTGATGGCTTAACTGCCAGCACCACCAGGGTAGACTAGTCAGTTGGTTCTGTCACTTTTTATATAATTCAGTTTTCCATAATTTATATTCCATTTTCCATTATTCCATATTCCTTTTACCTCTTTTTTCCACTTTGGGCATGAGTGGAATGAAAATTCTGAGAGAGATTATGACACTGTATGCCTGTGGTCCTTCTCTGAGTGCAATCTTGACAGGTTGAGTAACCCTAGGTCTGCAAAAACACTCACATCCTCGAGGCTCTGAATCATTCCCAAAGGCACACTATCAGCCCTGCTAATAAGGTTGACACCTGCAGACTTAATAACAAATATTCTAAAATAGCAGTCTTGCCTTCCATTTCCTTCTTACATTTGTGTTTTCATAATAACCTACCTCTTTGTGGGAACTATGCTACCTGGCCTCTTGAATGCATTCTTCGCAGGCTTCAACTGACATTCAAGCCAGTTTCTCGACCAGTGACATAATAATTGATATGTCTGTTCCTGAATCATTTTTAAATCTGACTACTGTTCCCGTGTAGTCAGTACACGTGAAGTTGTTTTCAGTGAAGGTTCAGCGTGTGTTATTAAAGTGTCAATTTGCATGTTGCTTTCTGCCTTTATATGTCTTTCATATACTGAGCCAAGGAACAGGGCATAAACTTCCTCATTTTCTTATGGACTGTCCTTGAATGACACATAATGGTGAAATGTCAAAGCCATCTATTACAGTGTTTGTCCTTAGCTGCACACTCATTATGTTTCTTATGCAAGGACTCACATCTAGCATGTGTTGGATTCTTTTGTTTTAGTCTATTGTGTCTGGTTTAAATGTGTTGTAGCATTGGCCACAACACATCTTCATCCATAATCCTCCTCTCAGATAGGCCTTTAGCTCCTTCAGTCACACAAAAACTGTTCCAGTTTTTAAAGAGGTCTGAATGCCTATCTAGATAGCTTCAAGTCATTCTGCATTTGCAGTTTCCAGAAAAAGCTCTCTGTGACATATGCGGGTGACCAATCGATTTTCTTTGTGTTTTGACTCTGAATGCTTGTCTAGTTCATACAGATGCCTGACATAAACTTCCGTTGACTTGTCCGTATTTTGTGCATCTGTTAGGTAGTGACTGTTTCGAGTTTATCTTTTATCCCCCAGCATCAGCTGCCCTAGTGCTTTGATATATAATCTAATCTTCCGCACATGTTGATCATTACTGTACATGTTGTAAATCTACTGTTCATTGTTTCAAATAATAATAATTTAAAAACCTAACAAGACTTTTGGTTCACATTTTGCAAGCCCTGATCTTGCATACAGCCAGCTAGCTAACCACTGACAGCTGCGTTCCAGGCCTTCAAAATGTTTCAGGTCCCAATAATGCCATTTCAGTTAGTTGAATCTTTATGGTCTACCGTCTTTGCCATATGTGTCTCTTGTCTAATACATCTCCACTGAGCTTCAAGAATCTGTGTAACAACAGATGTCCATGTTGTGTGCATCTGGTTTAGTTATATAAATAAAAAGGTATTTTTGTCCATTTTTTGAAAAATAAATGTTATTTGCTTTCACGTGACATAGATCTTGCTTTTATTGCAACCAGGATGTTTTATAGTTTGCCATTTTGTGACCACGTGTGTATATTTTTATCACTGTTTTCTGCTGTAATCATAAAGCCACTACCTGGTATGTCTATGCCTCTTTAATGTGCATTGCTGGGACTTGCAGGAGTGTTGTTGCTGGCATAAATCCAGCACACAACCAAAAGTTATCTATAAATGGGAGGTTCTGAAATTGTGAATAGCAGCTACAGTGATTTGTGTCTAAGAAGGTGACATGCAGGGAATGCTTTGACTTTACAATCAGTGGACTTGCTTCATCTGTTGCAACTGCTCTGCCTTGCTTTACCCTCCTGCATCAACAATTCCTCTTTATAAGACATATTGAAAGCTGTCCATGTTCTTTTTTAGAAGCAAAGTGTCTTTTCATTTTGCACTGGAAAGGTGAATGCCTTTTTAAAATATCACTTTGCTTTACACCTGTCACTTGTTGTGTCGTGGTGGATGTCACACTTGTGTCTGATTGCACGATTTACAGCTGTATCATTGCAGACTGTGTGCCACGTGAGTTGAGCTGGGTATATAACCAAACAAACATCCTGTTTTGAGCATTTAAATTATCCATTATAATTATAAACTTAGCAGTGCCCAAGCAGTTCAGCTCTGCCTAAACACTGTAAGCTGAATGAAATATAGGGTTCTAAATGAATGTTAAAGGAGTCTTAATTGAGTGGGGAATAACAATAATCCATATGCTGTACATTTTGTGAACTGCGAAACTGTCATTATAAGAATAGCATGCAGAAGAGTCTACAAACCAGTCTGTTCATTTAAAAACTCTGCTCATCACCAACCATACTGTTCTTAGGTGACTCACCCTCTGCAGGAAAACCTTGGTATGACTAAATGGAATTACACGACCTATTCCAAGGACTATAGAATCACTGCTCAGGTACATTATGCCCAGGGAGACCAAATTATTACCACATTGTGCAGTGAAAAATATGTCTACATCTACTCTGGTTAGCTTGACTCTAATTATTTTCATTATTTAGTTAACAGAATAATGAGGATAAACTACCATGTCCTTTCTATTAAATTAAATGTCTGGGGACATTCAGGTATAAGTTAATGAACTGCAGAATATCTTGGAAAGCGCAATCAAAGCTCAGTGATTATAGCCGGGGTTGTTGCATTTCTGTTTCTGTCTCAGGCTTGGGCAGTCAGTTCCCAGGGGACTCTGCTCCCATTGTTTCAGAAAAAAATGTAATTAGGTGCAGCACTTAGAGGTTTTTTTTTTCCTTATCGAATTCTCAGCATTTCAAATTATCCACCAACTGCAACACACAATGATGTGCAATAATTCAGATTTCTAATGGTAATGTATGTCGTGTTGCATCGCTGGCTTGAATTTGGTTATTTCCACTTTCTGTCTTGTGAAATAATCTGTCCTGATTATGAATTCATGGTCAACATAGGACTTAGAGTGATTGTATTATCACAGTGAATTCCTGGCTAAAATGTGAGATTGTGGGATATGATTGATATTTTTTTCAATCGAAAACAAAGTAGTGCGGTTTTACTTTTCAACACGGCCCACACACGTCCATCTGCATTGAGTTTTTATGTATCAGAACCCTGGAATCCTGCAGTGACATTGCCATGTTGGCACAACTGCAAGAGCAGGAACTCTGGGAACTATTGCTATATTGACTTCCTTCCCAAATTAGAAAACGCTGCAGAAATATTGCAATCTATGTATTGCTGACTAAAAAATGTGTGCCAGCCTTAGTTCCCTACAGGCTAATACCATGCATATTTAACATGTTTTATTTCCTCTCAGACATTTCAGACACCTGTATTCTCAAGCAGACCTGACTGGCTTTATCTTAATTACTGGGATGGCAGGTGTGGCATCCACAAAGTTGCAGGTTGGCAGGGCATGAACCATACAGCACTGAGAGTTTCACCCTTTTTGGAGCTGCATTTACATTCTGCACCATTCTGCAGAATTCCATGGCTCAATCTCATTTAAACAGAGAAGAATTCAAATACAGCCTTATAGGGTCACACAGTAAATGCCTTGGACTGTTTTATACATTTTTCATTATCTTCTTCCACTATATTCTTCTTTTCCATTATGATTACATCTTCTCAGATTCAGAGTGTTATACCTCTCACCATTGGTCTCTCCTGTATTCACCCAATAGCAACATCTATTTATTGCTGCCAGTTACAAGTCCCACCCAAATATTTCCAGATAGTTGGACACAAAATCTAGCTAGCTACAGTGGGTCAGCTAACTAAGGTCCTAATCAAAGGGCTAATAATATTTTGCATATAGCAGTGTCATTACTATGGGCAGCACAAATAATGTGTGCATGCTTCCCATTGGGTGGTTCTATTCTGTATGATGATTTCAAATAATTAGTTGTGCTGTGGTGTGGCTGGCTGAATATGGAGCTCTGACTATTGGACAAAATCCAGAGATGCTATGGTAACCTTTGTGGCACAGCTGTCACAGTTAGTTGGTTGAACAGCTAGCCAGAAGGCTTGAAAGGTTGATAGGGCTTTACCTATGGTTGGAGGAGGACTGTGTTATCACATAAGTCTATGTAGTTTAATATAATAGTGGTAGTTAGGTCACCATTATCCTCCCTTTTACCCGCAACTGGTTTGCACAATTTGCATATGTTTTTGACATCTACTTTCTATGTTTCATCCAAGTTTGTACATATGTTGCTGAGCCATGATATGTGGAACATGTGGGTAATGGTCTCCAGGGCAGTTTTTCTCAATGTTTATGATTAATAGCACACCACCCGTAAATGAAAATCCTCCTATTATTTCCCCCAACCACTGAAACGTCATATACCCCACATTGCTCATTGTAAGGGCTATATAAATAATGCCTGCTTTCAATATGAAACCTTGGTGGAGCTTTGTTAAAGTGTATTATGGACCTGTATTGAGGTAGCAAAATGCTATAAATACCTAATATAAAGATATAAATACACATGTTATAGCTTTTAGGTGTGTTATTGTTTTCAGAAGTTTTACTAACTTCTACAGCTTGCTAAATAGTTAACACCCAATGGAAATGAACAAAATTTACCAAAAACACTGGTTATCAGGCTGGAAGCAAATAAGCTAACAAGTGAGCTGTATAATGGAGCTATCCAGCAGGTTAACCAGCAATTTTTTCAGGTTTAGCTGCCAAAATGTAGCTAACCACACTCATTACAAGTAGGGGGAGTAAAAACAGAGTATTAGTGAGTTTGATGGGTTCTTAATTGCATTTGTGCTTGGCTATAGTTGGGTTTCTAATTATCTTGCACTTGTACACTCAGAATAAGTGGGGTGATAAAAAAAAATCAAAGTCATCGACTCTGCAAGCTACATATACAAATAACAGCAATGGAAGTACTTTACAAGAGCAAAGGTCTTTCAATTACTGTTTCTCTCTCTGTCATAACCATCTGATGAAAAATGGTTGGCCACCCGCTGGACTAGATTCTAGTAGATACCCTCACAAGCTACATTTTCTTCTCTCCCAAAGCTTTGAAACAGACAAACCATAAGAAGAATCACATTCATTGATGGCTTTGTGTGGCTAATGGACATTAAAGTATTTAGTACACACTAATATTCAGGGAAAAAACAATGTGAACAACTGAGTAACATATCTGAGTTCAGGCATATCCATATTATGCAAAGTGTATCTCAACATCTTAAAATGGCAACATCCATTCAAAATCTTGCTGTGGCCTCCTTTTGTCCATCGGTGTCCATTTTATAATTAAAATGACAAAAAGGTTGTTTTTCTCTGAAATATGCAATGTGGAGAGTGACCTAAAATGGCACTGTAATGATGGAAAGCAGGATAGACTTCAGAAAAATCACATATTTTGAGGGGTGAAGGAATCAATTTTCCACACAGAGTCAGATATAAATGTGACATACTCTGCTTTAAAATCTAAAAATAATGGGAAATTCTTAAAATAGGCAGATTAACATTTCAAGTCAAGGACATCACATCTATTCCAATATCCTCCTGTTGCATTCAGAATACCATTTCTGCTGAATGACCTGCCATGCTACCTCTCAAAGTGCTTAGAACAACTGTTTCAATTGTGGAAATGATTCCTTTTTTGGCATTGTGAAGACTTTCTCAAAGGACAGTTAATGGAGTGGCGATTACTTTAGTGAAGCTGAAAAATCGAGTCTATTGTTTGTTTTTAAAATAATATACATGTTTACAACCACCAACTTAAAAAAAGCCAAAATTTTTTTTTTCACCTGTTCTTTACTCTTGTTAAATAAGGTTTAATAACTTCAAAAGTACACACTGTAGAGACATTCAAGGTCTTGTGCATCACAGAAACCTGACCCATTATGGATGCACTGTTAAATAACTTTTAGGTGTGCCCTGGCAGTCAAACTTGGAAAAACAAGTCAGAAAAATCTAGAAGGACATGATAATATATTGTATATATATTTTTAATTCAGGTTTCAGTTGAACTAGGAAGTATTTCCTCACTCATCTGAAGAACACAACATTTTTCATCTGAGAACACATCAGTCATTTTGTCTATCTATGACAAGTGCAAGGACCCCAAGCTGCTTCTCCCTGTCAGTAGTTAGCTGGTTGTCAAACTTACGGCTTTGCAGTCACTTGGCTCACATTGACCAATGAGTCTACCCTATGTCATTGCAGCTCAATTTTGGGCTGTATTCACCTTTGTATACAGCTTTATATATGAAATACACAGTGTACTTCCTAAATGGCATTCTTCTAAAATGGCAGCTCCAGTTTAACTGAAACACTTTTTTCTCTGGTTTTGTCCATTGGTCTGGACCACTGCTCAGCATCTGGAAATTGTGATTTGTGGCAACAAGGAGTTTGTAAGCAAACGCACACACAAATGGACAAAGCTAAAACCAGATTATGTGAGTTGAGTGAGTGCAATTTTAACAATTGTCTAAATTATTTGTCTGACCTCAGTCTTTTCAGTCTGTCTGGACTTTTTGCAAACCTGTGCCTTGCTTTCATCACTTCCTTTGTTCTCTCTCCTTACGTAGGAGGGCAATAAAAATTCCTTTTGCTGGGCTGCTCCAAGGTGTCATATATTTGTGTACCCACCTCCCCCCTCCTTCTTGTGTATTTAGCTGACAGAAGGGGGTGTGTGCAGGGGATTGGCCTTCCTGTGCAGGCAGAGAGGCACAGTGTGAAGCAGAGACACAGTGTGATCTTGTGTGAATTGTTGCAGAATATGTTTTTAATTACTAAAAATATGAAAGGATAGCAAATGGTGGTCATGGACAGTCATACCACTAGGTGTCTGCTGATCCAATATTGTCTATTCATTTTTTTGTCATTGTCAGGCCAAAAAAAAGCTATGCTTTCAGACCTGAATGCAATTAGGAGCTGATTTTATAAATGCCTCCCTTCTCTGATATTAAAATATTTAGCTTTATAGGGGAAATTATGGATACATATTGATTTTTGGTAAATATTTTAAGGATTGTCATAGATGAAATCTTAATGCACGTATGTTAAATACTGTCTCCGCACATTTTCAAATGGCATAAAAATTTCATGTATATTTCTGTTCCCAACTGTAAATTGAAGCACACATTTTGAACATTTTCAAGTCTTTGCCAATGCTTTCAGAGCCTGTGTCTTCAGGGATTGAAGTTGCCTTCTCAGTCCCCTTGCTGCCGTCTCCAACCCCATGTCCTTTTGCACTGTTGGGGTGTGAGTTCTGAGGGTTCAGTCTCTGAGCTATCTTAAGCCGTCACGTTTCCAGTTGAACCCCAGGTCTCTCCACGTGAATTAGCCTGCCTTCAGCTGCCACGCCATTTGGTTGCTCAATATTCAGCATCCACCCCAGTAACCAAACAGGGCATTAATGAAGAAGAGAGGAGAGGGCAAAAAAAGAAGAATTTGGCTGGCATTTTCAAATTCTCTAAATCCCCTCTCGCCATCAAAGCCAGACTGGCCGTCGTGACTCTTGGATTTCTGTTCGAGGGTTTCTCAGCAAACCTGGGCCAGGTCTCCAGCTGGGTCCTCTATTCTGTTGATCAGCTTATTCTCCATCCTGTGGGAGTAGTGTGTGTGTGTGTGTGTGTGTGTGTGTGTGTGTGTGTGTGTGTGTGTGTGTGTAAAGAATAGCATATCTTTGTTTCAATCACAACTTAGCAAAGTGCTGATGGCGTAATTTCATGTGTATAAAAATGTTGCTGGTGTCATAGACTTAACCTAGTTAGCTCATGAGAAATCATAACATAATTTCTGTCATAGCTCATTTAGTGTGTGGTTTCAAAGTATTTGGATCAAAAAGAAACTCTACAAATGGGTCAGTGAAGCTGAAGATGTAAAAAGGAACATGATGTATCTCCCTATTCACACTGTAAGCCACAATGAATGTCTGAATTGTGGACAATCTAACAGATAATGACAAATACTGAGCAACTCAGAGAGAAGACAAGATGCAGAGATTCATTGCAATTAAATATTTAATAGGTTTGACCACAAAAATGATCTGTACTCTTTCATTGCATTCCATGTGGCTGTCATCATGTGGTTTGGTTTAGTCAGTTCAAGATAAAATTGTAAGAAGGCAGTGTGGTATTACGCGTAGGAAAATTTGATGCTGCTAACATTCGTGAATGTGAACTGATCTGGAAATTGTGCCTCAAATGTGCAAGTTCATAACATATTAAACACACAGCTTGAATGTACTGGTCAAAAAACATCTGATGAGGTTGCACAGGCAATAGCAGCTAGAATGTACATTCAGGAAGTCTTTATTGTGGCTTTATCTTGCTGCATTTTGTTACTTGGGAATGTAATTACAGGGAATCATTTTATGTTTTTGTGGTACATACACAAATTCTATTCATTTCTTTAGGAGACATGCTTATCCAGAGAGTCACAAACAGGCTATATACTATATTTTGTCTATTAATATACAGCCTGGTTTTTAAATGTGGGTTGTTCTTTGCACAGGCATCAGGAGTTTCCAACTTCAAACCCAAGGATTTCTGCTTACAAATCCACCAGCCATTCCTATGCAGTGCTCTACCCTTCTACCAAATGCATTTATGAAGCAACACAAGAGCAGTGGGGGTGGAAATCTTATGCACCTCAGTAGTATTTGTTGTTCATTAAAATAAAAGAATTCCCTCTGATTGAGGGAATGCTCCTCAGGTCTCCTGCACTTCCAGCACTGAATGGCATCTGCGTCTATTCATTGCATTCCATTTGAACTGCATGAAAGAGATGGCTGGCATTCATGCTGCTGGAATGGGTGGATGGAAACACTGCGGTGTGCATCGCTGTTATTTATTCATTGGGATTAGCCCTGTTTTGCGGAGGGCTTGATTTCCCGTGCCGTCTTTAATTGATTGGCCCATCGCTTTGAGACAGCAGTTAATGGGAAGGCTCCCGGTAGGGTGAGTACCTGGGGGAGCAAGGAGGTCACGGTGTGGCCTTTGTGTGCCTGAAGGAAGAGAGGGAGAGAGGGGAGGAGAGGAGACCGCGGAGTGTTTGATGCTTTCCAGCCAGATACCTGACTGGGAGAGAGGTGCAGAGGGCTTAGGGAGAGAGAGGGGCGTGGGAGGATCGAGTGATGGAGCTCCACATGCTTGCTCTCCTCCACTGTGGCTGTAGAAAACACACCGGCGGGGGGGGGGTGGCTTTGGGGGGTTGGGGGGTTGGGGGTACTGAGAACATGTTGAGAACCTCATGGCAGTCCGTGAGCTCCAGAACTAATCCTGTTACAGGTGATTACCAAGAGAGAATTAGGAGGAGACAGAGCTTCACCCCCCACCTCACTGCACCCCCTATTACCTCTACTATGCAAAAGAAGGCTTTGTTTGGGAGACCTCTGTGTTTTTGCTGCTTTTTTGTACCAGATGGGTTTTTCAAGTGTTTGCGCATGCTCTGTGGCTAACAAGCTGTGGTGATTTATGTCCAGCTGTGCATGTGTCATCTGTCTGTTTGTGTGTGTGTGTGTGTGCATGTGAAACAGTTTTGAAGCCTCAGTAAATAAAGCAACACAGTTTTCAAGCCCACTCTTAGCTTGTTTTCAGAACGCTTTATTTTTGCTGAAGGCTCAAGCCAGTTGCCCTGTGCTGTCAGGGAGCTCATGGCTAATTTCATGAGTAGTATAGCCACTGGAAAATAAGTATTTGTATTTTTTAAGGAGCTGAATCAATACACGTCAGTAGCATTTTCCCTTAAGGTGTGTGAATCCAAGGCCACTGAGCTTTTGATTGCCTCAGCCTGTATACAGACACCAGGCATTCTCTACCATTATAAGTCAAGGAGACTTTGCATGAACAATGAAGGACCTAAAAATCTAAGAACTATTTATGAAATATTCTGTGTGATAGATGCATGTGGATTGTAGATAATCTGATGATGAATTGATGGAAAAAATGCCAAACAACAAAGGGAGTATACATGCAAAAAACATCTTGCACTATCATTGTGTAACCTCTGTCAGTCGCTCTGGATCATGAGGCAACAGAGAAACATCTTTTGCAATAAAGGCTTCAAAAGAGCCATGACAATTACTGAGCTGGTAAGTGTAAAAAAGGATTTTTCTTACTTGGGACAACTTTTAAAATGCCCCAACAGTAAATAAATGTAGACTTATAAATGTAGTTTTCATTCACAAAAATTGCTTGGGCTCCCAAGTCATTGAGTCAGCTAAGGGGTTCATTCATAACACAGGCTGAGCCCTTTGGACTGAGTTTGAACCAAGCTGTGTCATCAGCAGAAAGCTATTGGAAGTCCACAGTGATAGAACAATTTAGCCTCATTTTCCCTGGGTAGGGGAGTGATTGGCAAGGGTTTCCCATCTCACCACTTTCAGGCACCCATCAGCCACCTATGAAACCCTCAGAAGATGTCAAGTGGTGATGCACCTACCCCCCAGTCTGTGTGCTTCACTGTGGTGCATGCTGGGACTTGTAATTCGAAAAATAGCCACTGCAAGCATACGAGTATGTCCGGGAACTGCATTCGCTACCCCCAGTGCTCCTGCACAACTGCACAGTTTGTGATGAGACAACTCCAATATTCAATTGGAAATTTCAAAAAAGGGGAAAATGCTCATGTAGCAATGCTCATATGTCCTGTCTTAAAGAATGATCATGGTCTTAAACATCACAGAGAAGACAATCATCTGATCTGGAGGCAAACTGTGCAGGAGTCCCATATCAATAAAGTGAATAACCAGCTCTGAATTTATATTTAATGTTGCGTTTTTCTTGCTTCCTGTGCTACATAGTTGTAGTGATATCAGTTATCACTGTACTTCATCTCAGCAGTACCACTTAATGACATGCGCATAAATGAATGATAATTGTGACTTTTCAGGGAAAAGCTGAGGAATAATTCTATTCACCTGACTTAAGCTTTGAAGAAATGTGTAGAGTTTGTTGTAAGGGGCGGAGTATGCCACTGGCATTTGCCTGTCGATGTTCTTCGTTTTGCTTGCCAGGGCCTGTGATTGCTAAACTATCCCTCACAAATGAATCTGTCATCTAGTCAAGTACATTGCCCTAGGCACAGGTGGTCTGATCTAGATTCTTTTTCAATGGTACTGGAAGTCCCCGAGATCATGGTGGATTCTGGATCAACCTTCTCACTTGTGTGCTCATAGGCAATCAATAAATTCGACAATGATGTACACACTACACAGTAAAGGTAGTCTCTTGTTGCGGGGTCTGGTTACAAGGGGCACTTCTTACAGAAAAAAATGCTGATGTTCAAATTATAAGCCAAAGAGTGTGACCCTTTATTGTAAAATGAACCTCCTGTCCTGTAGCACAAGAGCACATGCACATGCCACCATCCATGCATGCTGCAGACCAAAAGGCTCAACTCACAGGCCTCTCACTCCATCACATGAGAGGGGCTTGGGGGATCTGAGGGATCTCACACAGGCGGAATCACTTGCCCTTGACTCCCCAGGGAGCCCCCCGGCCCTGTGTGTTTCTGACGTTGCTTTGGAGTCCACCCAGAAGCCTGTTCGCTCTGTTTTCTCAGTGCGTGGGTCAGCTTTGGGGAAAAGGAGGCCGATTGAAATGGATGGCGCAACACCAGCGCGGAGTTCTCTTTGTGTGCGTCTCTCCATTTCATTGTCATTCATGTTCCTGCATTTCAAAGTAGGAAGGGCACCCTATCATTTGCATACCAATTCAATTTAGGATAATTATAGCTGTCTGTCATGTTCAAACCATGGCAATTTTTGTACTATTACCTGTGATTATAATTTTGTATAGAGGGACAAGTTGGTGAGTGAATACAACACAGCCAGACATGTAAATCAATATAAATCATAAAACTGATCTTTTTTGTCATAGAGTTGAAGCAATCTATATAAATGATATTTCTTAATGTAAAATTAGTTGTTGTTTTTTTTTGCTTGCTTGGTTTTGTCATTCTTCATCCATCCCAGTTTGACTGGCAGGTACCTCCTGCAATACACATGACATGGAATGTGCCCTAAATCTGTCACGGGTGAATATGCTGACCATTTTTGAGTAACTGGAACATAAAACAGTGACAGCCAAATCCATCATGACTGTCTGGATTATTAAGAGGGACGGGGAATTCAATCCTACAGGTTTGCTGTTGAACCAAAAGGGCACACTGTCTGGTAACTTGTCCTGGGTGATGACCTCTGTGACTTGACAGACTGACATCCGAGAAGTTAACGTGACACTCGGCATGATCTACCATTGCCAGGTGTTGAATCCCATTAATATCAAATGTCTTTTTTGTTAGTACTTTAAAAAGATGGTTAATCTAACCATTCCATGGGGAAGTCCAGTCATGGCAGTCTGTAAATAACTCAGAGCGGGATTATTCTGAATATTTGCCACACTTGTCCATCTGTGGATTGGGGAGCAGCTGAAACGAACCCCCTACGTTCGGTTCCAAAGCTTCGACAAAGTAAACGTTTGTCGAAGCTTAGATTTCCTGAACGACAGCTGAACAAATCGGTTGTCTGATTTATTATAATCCATTTCGTTTTACAATATCCATTTTCACTGGCTGCAGCATAGATTATCATTTCTTTTGTGGGATTTGCTACGTCTTTAAGCACATTCCTTTACGCACAATCATTGACATCCGCTGTTATCCATTATCAATATTTTCAACAGCCATTTGGGGAATATTTAATGCCTTGCATTAAAGAGTTGGAAAGACTTCAAGTCATAAAATATAGAAAGTTGTCTGCATCAGTGCACAGTGGCTACAACTTCTCTCTGAGTGTGCTTCTGCTTGTGCATTGCTGAGTTGTTTTTTTTTTTTTTGGCTGCCAGATCAACATTGATAAATGAGGATAACTGATACTGACAAGTCAGTGTGCGAGGTACACTCTGTTTTTCTGTCAATTTTTCAAGTCATAGGCATATCTGTTGATTCTGCACAAACAGGGTGTCAGACTGCAAGAGCAGCTGTCTGCAGACAGTTCATCTGCATGTGTTGCTCTGTTTCAGCCCTCCACTGAGGTAATTGTTAATGAAAGTATAAGAAAATGTCCAGCTTCTATGGCTGGAACATGTGATGAATACATGTTTGTACAGACAGTTAATTCACTGAATTCACAAACTATCTGATCTACTGTAAGGAAAGCTTCCACTACCCCCTACTTTTTGTGATCACAATATCAAATTTGAACTTGGAAAAAAAGGTGACTGTCATTTAATGCCTCTATGCCTGTCCTGTGGAAAAAAATACACTTTCATTTAGCATTTAACCCTGTAATTGTGGCAGATTGTGTACTGTTAAAGGTCTTACTTCACATTGGATTTGCTGTTTATTTTGACAGTGCATTTTTGTTTTGCTTTGATTTGGTAATGCATTATACTACTTTGCCCATCCATTTTCTGCTTGGCTGGCCATTGCGACTATCATAAGTGCCTTTCTGTTTTGTACTGATACGATAGTCACATGGAAGACATTGATTGTGATGGATGAGATTGTCTTCAACCCCACCTTTGATATTTGATGTAATAATGGGAAGAAATAACACAACAAGCTTATTGTGGAAGTGGATAACAAAAGGGATGTGACATTTAATGGATATGTTGCTCTTCTTTGCCCAATTAAGATAATACGGGGAATCATTTAAAGGGATTGTATCTTAGCTTTTAATCCCT
Source organism: Megalops atlanticus (assembly GCA_019176425.1). NCBI lineage: Eukaryota > Metazoa > Chordata > Actinopteri > Elopiformes > Megalopidae > Megalops > Megalops atlanticus. The sequence continues at coordinate 23,972,072 of CM032888.1, read as the reverse complement.
TTGGTTATTTTTGGGACATGAAGATTCTTTAAGTAAAGATACTGAGAAAGCTGTCCAGATGCAAAAAGCAATTTCATTTCAGTCTCTTTTAAAGACACATTACTGTACAATTCTCATCTTATTTTGCATGATTTACATCATTTTCTCCCATGGGTGAGAGGGTCAGTGATTAAATGTGTGTCTCTCTCAAAGGCATGAGGAAGGCGGAGCGTTTTCTTGTCTGTTGTTTTTAGCGTTCTGAACATGGCTCCCGTCTCCCGTGGCAAGGCACTGGAGCGTCACGGGTCTCAGCTGCTGTGTTTTCATTTATTTATTGTCATCATTCGGAGATGAATCGCTACAGTTTTCAGGAAAACACAGGCTGTCTTAATTGCTACATCTGCGATAGCTTCCAGGTTTGTGCCCCCCCAATCCTCCCCCACCCCCCCAAAATGCACACACACACACACATGCACACACATATGCACATTCACATACGCGCACACACACATACATTCAAATGCACTCCGTAGCAGTCAGGGCAACTCACACCCACCGCAGACAATTTTGATGGCAGTTACAAATCACAGCTGTGTAGAGGGAAGAGATAGAGCTTTGCCCTTGCTTTTTCTCCCTCGTTGCTCTCCCTACCTTCAGTGTAATCCACGCTTTAACACTTCGGTTCCAGCTCGCACATATCTGAAGTGTAAACGGGTTCTCATGTCATCTGTGTAATCCATAAACGCGAGACACAAAGAAACAGATATTGTAATGCCACTCATTCTGCGTGAGCTATGTGGTCAAAATCTAAAAGCATGGCCAAGTTCCAACAAAGGTTTCATTGTTGTTGTTGATGGCAGACAAATTCAGGCCCAATTAAAAGAAAAGCTCAGGCATCTTTTATTTAGTGACATCTGTTGGCATGCAGTATAAGCTACCATTTATCACTGTTGGTTACAGATTCCTCAAGGAGCGCTAACACTTTCCCTTTCGCATTTAATGTAATTTCTTTCACAGTGGCATCTAATCTCATGATGTTCTTATTCCATCTTGCCTGCAGATCATTAACTTAGTCCAGCCTGAGCTGATGCTGAATTGTGTTGGCTGTCTGTATGGCCTTAACAAAAATAAGGTAGAGATTTGTTTTCCTTTGGATACCCCCCTCTTCCATTTTTGATGTCATTCTTTGGAGACCGCAGATTTGTGACACTCTGTATTGCCTTTCAAGCTCCAGAAATGTCAGAAGTAGTCTTAAATTGTGATTTTTCTAAATACATTTTTTGTGCCGTTCCCCAATGTGATGGAAAGAAGCTTCCTGCATTCACATAATTTGTACGAGATCGTCACTTTGCGTGCGTGTTACCATGGTGAAAGCTCTTCTTTTGTCATTCACATAATTAATCCCTGCTTGGTAAGGTGTTCCACTCAGGTTTGAGCAACAAAGGAAATAATCTTGTGATTGGAACATGGAGATGTGAACCAACCGTGTAATAAAAAAACATTTTGCGTGCATTTGTCACACACCACATCCAGATGAACTGTGTTGAACATTAGTGTTGCTTACTTGCCAACATTACATAATTTCCTGAAAATGGTGACAACAAAGCATTTCATTTGCTCCCATAATGATGCTTAAAAGAAAATCACAAAATTCCATTTAGGTAGTGAATGAGTGCAAAATCGACTCTGCCAGTAGGCCTCCTCCTAGACCTGCAGTGTACTGTCACTTTGGCTTGGTATCCAGCCCAGCCTGGCCAGTGCCGATCTACATCAAGGGTGGCCATCAGCACCAAAACAAACTGTGTTAGAGTGCCATCTGTTCTGGGTCACGCCAAGCTAATTCCCACTGCCTGTAGGTACAATCTGCAATTTCCTTTCATGGCCCCTGAGTTGGCACAAAAATGGGTGAAAAGTACTCTGTTCAGCTCTAAATATCTCCAAACATGCAGCTGGTACTACTTTGCTTGCGCCAAATAATCCTGAATACCAGAATAGTAATCTAGTCTAAAATAATTGCACATTACCTCTGCTAACGACATAATTTCTTGTTGCTTGTTGAGGGCAATTTGCCACAATTTGATATTAATGCCCACCCCTCCGTCCGCACACACACCACACCACACGGCTGATGGAAAGGAGTCTGTTCAGACATTACAGAAATCGCAGACATAACCTTATGTGCGCTCTGTGATTGATTAGCACAATGACATTGGTACAATAGCTTGGAGGGCGTGAGATCCCTAAATAGAAGGCTTGTTGCATCAACAAGCTGAGCCAAGAATTCTGATGAGCTGTGAGGAGAGAGAACTGCCCAAGGGTCCTTTCAGACAACAGCACATTCCTGAAAAGAGTGGAGGGAAACTTTCCCAGCTACTGTAGAAACAAAAGGGGTGCATTTTTATAGGGGTTTATCTAAACATGATTGCCAATGGAAATTGAAATTTCACTAGAAATTCACTGGAGCACATGCACATGAATGGCATTATCTTAATTAATAAGTTTTTAAGAAAGCTTCTGTTTTTCTAGTACCACATGGAAACTGTTGATGAGTCAGAGTTTGGAAAACTAGCATCCTGACATTGATAATTAAACAATATTGTTATCTGGCATAGCTTCATCTCTGGAGTGGTATAGCTAGCCAGCTAAAATGGTAACTGGAAAATGTCTGCACTCCACTATCATCTCTAATTGTCTCTCAAACCTCAAATATGATCAGCTACAAATTGTACACTGTAAAAAGAGAGAGGAAGAGAGGGGGTGAGGGAGACAGAGAGAGAGAAAGAGACAGCCTGTGGAATTTTGGATGCCATATTGTTACTTTTTTTATACTTTGTATAATTTGTATTTAGAGTATTGTGAGTTTACATTGTTGTCCTTGTGGAGTTAATTGGAACTTTAATTGGAACAAAAATAATGTACCATGATAATCTGATCCATCTTAAACCATTTTAGCTCACCCAGCTATCTATCTTAGCTAGGCCACTAGTGAAATTTGTTGAACAGTAGCTGTTAACTATTGTTCTTTAACTATTATTTGCCAAAATAACACTCAGATAACTTTATGACCTACCTTACTAGTAGAAATAACCTGCTACTAACAAGCTAATTCACTACAATATGTTGCTTGGTGACAATTATAGTGTACTGAAAAATTATACATGTTCGGCAAACACCGTTAAAAGATATTTTATCATTTTTGATACCACCGTGAAATTTCTTGTGAACTATGGTAGTGTGTTATGATCTGTTGTGAAGTGTGGACAGCATTCAGAACTGTTTTTAGCCTTTAGCAGTCTTATAGTAAAATACTGGTGTGGACAGGGCCTTTTGGACATTTGTAAACATAAGCATTCTCAGATATTGCTGTCTGTAATGCAGAATGCTCCACTGTCAGAGCTGAGAGTGCATTGTGGATACTCAAACTGAAAACGCAAATTGCCAGAGCACTCTAATTTCAAAATTACAGGTGCAATCACTGCTAGGTTTCGTGGTCTTCATGGACATTGCAGTTCAGCACTCTCCCACAATAGACACCTATGTGATGTTTGCCCTGACAACACTTGCACTATTGTCCCTTTCTGAGACTTGATCTCTGTATCATGTGACAGCTGTTTTACTAGCTTTTGCCATCTTACAGAAGATTTAGGACATTCTTAATTTACACCATAATTCCATGGTCCTTAATGCTCTGATGTGGGCTTTCTGATTCTGGCTGTTTTGACAAGTAAATGCTATCTAATGCTGGTGTACATTTCTGGCCAGAAGGATGGTCCTTTACTCAGTCCTACGTGTATTCAAGATAAATCCACACATGTGTAACCATGAATACAAGACAAGCAAACCCAAACACTATCAAACTCTGTGAATAACTGAGATAATCAATACCTTGTTTGATTTAAGATATACTTTGCTTTAATTTGTATGCTTAAAGCACCCTCTGAATTGCATCTGGACCCTGATACCTAAATCCCAGACACATCAAGCTTATTTAGAAAAACATCTGGCTGGCCTATTTGCATGGCGGAGCCTACAAATCTGTAGCGGTAACATAGGGACTCTTGCCAGCTAGAATCTAGTTACTGTACCTATTATGAAACATACTGGACTGTAACAACATTTTAGCAGCCTTCACAGTATTTTATAGACCATTGAGAGAATCTCTGAATTTCTTTTAAAACTCCTCTGTTTAGATGGCTAATAAAAACCTGTTCATAGATACAGGAGTCTGAGTTGTATAAAAATTATGATTTTTGACTGATTGATTCCTTAACAATTTGTCTGGAGTAGGTAACAGACAGCTAGCCAACTGCCTACTAGAGTAAAGAAACATGTGCTGTACATATGTAAAACAGCTTGACAGGGTCACAGGTTTAAATAAAACTAGAAAAAAAAATGACAAAACAATGCAACTTGTTAACTAGATAGCTAGTTATATATACCAGTATGAAAACAAGCTAACATTCAATGCCTAATTAGTCCAATACATCTGCTCATGCAATCTAATCCCAATGTAGGTAGCTAGATAGCTATAACTAGCTAATAGCTGATAGCAACAGAGTGATTTCCCTGCTGTACATAGACAAGAGTTTGTGAAGCAGCTGGTGCCATCACATATAATGTTTTTCCCCTGTATTGGGCCAGGTGTGTATGGAGGGATGGTGCTGTTACAGCAACATACAGTGGCAGCCAGATAGCCTGTCATATTCTGATTTCTGCAATGCAATGCCAATAACCTAATAAGGTAAAAGGTAGCCTTCACCTGGTCATCAAATATAAGTTCAATAGAAATTAATTTGCATACCAAGACATAGACATAGCTATATAGATGTGGCTAACAAAAGTTTCATTGGATGGCATTGCTGAGCTACATAAGCCTGATCAACTTTATAAGCTTCCACTCATATTCAGTTCATTTTTAGGTTTTTTGCTTCGCGTGATTGGGCAGCGTCTGTACAAGATAAAACTGACCTTGCAGAGGGAGAATTATGAATAATGTAAATGAAAGCTGTTGACTAATCTTTAATTGGTGAAATTGCTGTTTTGGTAATTATCTATGTTAGTTTGGTGGCATTGAGAATGAAACAATTGCTTTCATACAGTATCTGCTAAGCCTTTGCTAAGTAGTTTATTTCAGAAGGGCCTCACAATGAGGGGGGTGGGTAGTGTAATGCATGGAAGCCAGTTTGCAGTGGAATAATCATCAAACAACTGGGGTGGTGAAGGAGCAATTTATTTAGACAATTACAAGTGGTAGGGGGAGTGAGTCCAGGCTAAAATTCATAGAGCCATATTGCTTAGTTAGATGGTCCATGCAGCACCGTGTCACATCATGTTGTAGAATAGCCAAGGGGCAATGGGGGGAAAAATGGAAAAAAAAAACTGATGAGACCAAAGGTTTGGTGATGTCATGATGGTGTTTTTTTCACCCAAACCTGTGACAGATGAAAGTAACAAAATGATACTAAACTATGGAACAATGGAAACAATGGAAAAAAGAAAAAAATACTAGTACAAACAAAAAAGAGAACAAAACAAACAAAATGCAAACAGTAATTGCCTAAGGCAGGCAAAAAGAGAATATGTCAATTATACAGCTGCTCTAGACACCGCTGCACTCTCAGCCAACTCTTCCCCTACTGACTGAATATTGCTCTTATAAAGGAAGTCAGCCATTTAAGAATAAACTAAGAAGAATCAAATAAATAAATTAACTGAACAAAAGCAACAAACCAATAAGTATTGACATACAGGCATCTCTCTACCATATTTAAAATGTTTTATATGTATTTGGCCTCTTTCAAACATAATACAAATCAATGATAAAAGATTAAAAAGCAAACACAGGGAACTCACCCTACAGTCACAGCCCATGTTGTTCAGCCCCATTTGCCGGTGCCCTCCCAAAACTATAAATCCCATCAGCCCCCAACCCTCGGGTCCTTTGGCTGATGGAGTCTGTCCTGCTGGTGCCATTGAATGAACAGGTAGGCTGTGTTCCCCCAAACCACAAACATTTAATTTACTTTAACTGTTAAAAAAAAGGTGCATATTGAAAAAAAATGTCCAAGATTCTGGACAAGTTGCCTGCCCTGCATGTTAAGATATTTCTGCCTGTTTCCTTGTTAGTTTGTAGTGTCCATGGTGTGGGTGCGTTTAGAGGCAAACAAAGGAGTTAGTGAAACAGGTCTTATCAAATGTCTTTTCCTCCAATTTGGATGCCTGTGTGTCTTTGTCCAGGATATTCCTGTTCATTTTAAAAAGGTCCATGGAACGAACATGCACTCCGTTACACATCATTTGTCAGTGTGGCTTACTATTGATTTCCCTATTGTAAAATATTGTGCTTATTTTCATTAGTTTGTTAAAAGGCTTATTCCCATGGCTAGATAATTTGCTCAAATGTCAAACCATCCATATTAATTGAGTTTATTTATGGATGGATTAGTATCCATGATGATTTATACAAAGACAGATGTCTATCAAAGATCAACAGGGTTGTATCGAAGAGTAAATTTTGTTAAATTTGGTGAATTTTGATCCTGACATTCTTGTAATAACTAGCTAGTCATAGATGTTTTCCAAGTCAGCTTATTCACAAAGAAATACCAATACAAGTAGATTTCTTGCTAGCTTGTTCATCCTTTGACTGAAGTTATTGCCATCAGATCAGCTCATCACAGCCATCTTCTGACAGATAAGATTTTCATGGAGCTTTCATGAAAATCAATCCCACAGAGCTAAGAAAAGCTGCTCTTTTTGGGTTGGTGCTGGAGAGAAGACATAATAATTCTTACACTGAATCCTTGGCACTTAGAGGAAGAGAGAAACATTTTACTTATAACAAAATTAAAGACTGAATCACAGCTCTTGGAAATATCCCCTTCATGTAAAAAAAAAAACATAAAAAAGCTTTTTGCATTTTCAGTGACTGACTAACACATTTTAAACTGTGCTTCAGGTATGACAGTTATTTGTTGAAACAACTGAACTGCAAAATGAAGGGGGAAAACACAACAAATTCTCTCTGTTAAATAAGGTTTGTAAACATGAATTCTGAGATGAAATGACAGGTATAAAGTGAGGTTTGTCTCACACAAAAGTAAGAAGAACACAAAGGAATTGCATTTTTTTGTAGAATCTGAGTTTTCAATTTAAAGAAGAGGCAGAAAACTGCTACAGCAGAGTAGTAATCTCAGTATTCTGACTGAAAAGATGCTGAAAAATCTTAAAAAATCTTAAAAAGCTTTTCACAGTGAGAGTGATGAGACCAAGCTGTTAGAAGAGCACCAATATCAGTGGTTTGCCTCATACCATCTATGGACTGAAACAGTGAAAATGAACCAGCTTCATCTCATGCATCGAGTGCAAACCATGCCAGTAGTCCTTATGAGGGTGTACAGTTTGTCCAACCAAACACATTTACTGGGTTTTATTTTCCTATTAGGCCTCCTGAGCTGCCTTTTAAATGTCGTCCTCTTTTGTAGCAGTTAATTGCAAGACTTTCCAATTTAAAAAAAGCATTTTAACCTCGGTATCCACTCACAGATGATGATGCTTACAACAAGGTCACAGCAGACCTTTCGCCCAAGCAGAAGCTGCCATTTACTTTATTATTCCCCACTGTGTCTTTTCAGCATTTCTCCTTCCCTCCCATGCCATTTTATCTACATGCTACATTAGATTTTGAAGGTGAATCCCATAACTACTGAAATTACAGAGGAGGATTAATATTATTATTATTATTTTTCATCCTGGAGGTTACATTTGTGTAAAGTCAAAGTTCATTTAGCAGCTGCAGCGATCACCACTGTGAGTCAGTACAAGGTACCATGGCTAGGAATAAGGCCAAGGCTTCATTCTCTACCTGGGAGAGAAGAATGCTGTTTCTAAAACGAAAAGAGAAGAAAAATGAGAAAGAAATATGATAATTGTCTTTTTTCCCTGTGAGGGTTCTTGAATTCCAATATCATCCATGACCTCACATTTCTCCCTCTCCCACTGTTTCAGGGTATGAAGGTAAGTTGTGGAAATGAATCTCTTGACTTCTACTGACAGGGTTATGTCTGAGGCCTCAGATGTGTTCAGCAGGTGTTCCGCCAGCATGTCTGCTTGCATGTGTGCATATGTGCATGTTGCCTTGTTTGTTTTTCGATCTGGATCAGCCATCTTGACCGAGGCATCCTAAGATTTCCTTCCATCTTTGGAACTCTCAATACCAGCTTGCAAGATGTTTTGTGCAAAAAAGTGCCCTTATTTGATACGGTCGTGAAAATAATCCATAGTGAAATGATTACACCTCTCTGACAGTGTGATGTTGCAAGTGAAAGCTTGTAGCAGGAAATTTCCACCTCACTAAGAAGCACAGCCTTTCCTGATGTGGTATTACCATTGTAGTATGGGAGGCCAGAGTGTGGGTTCCAGCTTCAGTGGTTTAAGCTTATTGCCTTCCCCAGAACCCCACCTCCCACCCCTTTCTTCAATTTATTACCTGCCTTGGGGGGGATGGGGAGTTGGGGGACTGGGGGGGGTGGATGGGGGGGTTGGGGGACCTGGGGGGGTGCCATTGCTATGCAGAGGACAGTAATGATGAAGGGGAAAAGGTCACATCAAATTAAAACAGTGCTCCAAGGAGCAAATGGAGTTATATAAGCAGAACATATTGATTTTTTTAAATGGGTCAGTGCTGTCAACATTTGGCTCAATTTTTTTAAGTTGAATTGTGCAATTATGGTTAAACGTACCATCTTTATTTTTCTGTCTGCTGTTTTTGGTCAATTAAGTCAATATCTGCATTGAATTTTGCCCATTACAATTTTACTGTGGAGAAGCGAACCAAATTACAGAGATATGTTTTTCCCAATAATTATTTCCCAAAAAGTACTGTATGATAGAAAAATAGAAAATAGAAAAATACAGAAGTACAGTAGATACATGACAAAACAAAATCTAGGAGAACACATGCTGATGTGATGTGAAAACAGTAATTATGACCATAATGGGGGCTGTCTCATATTTGACTTCAGTCTATTTACAATGGCTGGCCTGTGGGCTGGTAATTTTAAATTTGCAAAAAAAGCCTTTTTTAACGTGATGGTCTTCTCACACTAAACATTCCGCAGGGAGTTGTGGATGAAAAGCCAGACATGAAATGCTAAGCACAAAAAAAACAAGTCCCTGGGGAGAAATATTCAGAGCAAGCGTGTAAAAGTGATAACAAATACAATGAATCTCATTTGCCCAAGTGTTTAATGACGAGAAAGATGCAAAGTGCAAATGGTAGTGCCAGTGAAGAGGCTTGGAGAGGGCCAGGTGAAATGTTCACAGAAAGGCAAGATGCTAATTGAAAACACATTCCACTCTCCCTCCCCATCCATTATGGTGATGTGTAGGCTGGTTATTAATGCTCTCCAATTCCATAGATATGGGTCTGTGCTTATAAAGGACTGCATTGGGAATAAATATGTTTTTCATAGTTGGGGAATAATAGACGGTTTTCTGACCTTGACAATATCTTATGCCTGATTTCATTACTTTGACATGAAACAAGGCTTTGTCTTGAGCAAGTAAAGCACAAATATTCTTATTCAACCAAAAAGAGATTCCATTGATCATACCCAGAGACTGAAAACGATACTTCGCCTCATTTTGTCTGTTAAGTAGAGGTGCTTTTCCAGGGCAACTGACATACTGTACATTTTACATGCCATCAATTATACAGTTGAATATTTACTGAAGAAATTCATTTTTGAGATCTTGGTTCAGCAGTGTACATCAGTGTCATGTTGTGGACTTGAACATGCAATTACCTGCTTACAGGTTCGCTTCCAAAACAGTTCCACCATGGTGGACACATCCCAGAACATGTGATTTAATGTTAGTCTGGATCAATAACAAACCAACTGTATACACAGTGAATTTAATTTTCAATCCCCACGATGGATGCCGCAGACTTCGGTGATTTTGCTAAGTGCAGTTGACTCTACCATGAACATAGCGCAACTTTCAGTCCATTAATTTTTCTCTCTAGACTGTGGATGAATGGTGAAATGCTTTGCAATGATGTCAAATGTTATCTACAGAGATGCATTGCATGTCCTGTCCAATAGCTATTAATCAGATTGTACAAAATTGTTACTTTCAAATGAGTCATGCAAGAGGAATTTGCATCATTGAACACTGCAAATGGTCAGTAGAAATTTATTTTATTTGCTCCCTGAAACAAAGAAATTAAATCTGTCCAAAACACATTTTTGATATTTTATAGTTAAAAAAATAACAATTTCCTTCTATGTTCCTTGAAGGGTTTCGCTGTAATATGCATGTTGATATGCCCCGTATCACCATAGCAACAGGTAAGGGTAAGAAGCTTTTGCAACCTGCCAACTGCTGAAGGATACACAACAATGGCATTCGGCTTTAATAAAGCAAACCATTTTTGTGCAACTTTTGACCCAGAGGTCGCAATTAAAAGTGAAGTCTTACACATGTGGTCCAGCTTTTGAAAATAGACTACAAGGTCTTTTGTTTATAGCGAATTTGCAAATGCACTCTACTCAAAAAAAAAAAGTTAATAAAATAAAGCTTTGTGAGAACTGAATGCTTAATAGAAATTTTCATTTTCAAATCATGACGACGATTTCTTATTTCCTGTTGACAAGAGCTGAATGGTGATTCTTCCTCCCTTGTTGCTGAGGAGTCACTCATGGTTGTGGTAGGTTGAGGGAGGCCACAGGGCAGACACACACACTGCAGGGGGGTGGAGATTAGTCCCCATTAATCTCTCCAGACTGCTGTTGATACAGATAACCCAGTAAGGCTCACTATTGCCGGGAAGCGATCCTGTCCTTTGGGATGCTACCAAACCTCATATTCAGCCTCACGATTTTGCATGTGTTCCCTATCATTTAGCGAAGCTGTGGTAGAGGCCCAAGAGCAGTTAGTGCTCGATTGTGCTTGGAACACACTAATGGGGTCTGTTAACCTCGCTTCCGGCCCCCCCCACCCCTGCCTCATATATGCCAGTGCTGAGAAGCAAGAGCTTATCGATTGAAAGTAGGGGAGGAGCAGTTGAGGAGGGCAGCGAGGACACAACCTGTCCCTGCCAGCCCAGGCAGCCATTCCAGAGGTAACACTGACTGAAAGTGACTTTCACAAGTTCAGCTCTGAGTTGCTACTGCACAGAGTGCGCCAAAGCTTCCGAACTGTATATCATAAAAATCAGGTCAGTGTGCCGCAAGGCTTAGCTTTCCCCCTCCCCCCTCAAAGCCAAATGTAGAATTTGGTTTTGACCTCCAGTACAAAGTCTGTATTAACTGGATTTGAAAAGACTGCATTATAATGTCATGTTAAACTTTACATCAAAGAGTAATTGTATTCTGATATAAGTAATTACATTCTTATTACACCCAAGGAAATGTGACACTGAGTAAAAATGTTAAAAATGATTGGGTCATAATTGCTCTGGCTATTCATTTTGTCAGAGAACAGACATTCTATCAGTAGCTTTAAAATGAGTGAGGGGTGATGAAGGCTTTCTGAAATGGCTGACTGGAACCAAGGTGTCCAATATGAAATTTTAGAGATGTTATTCACAGGTGCCAACCACAGGGATAAGCCACCTTCCCTGAGGGCCCCTGTCTCCCTTCTGTACCCCCAATTTGACACTGAAGAAGACATAGCAAAGGAAACCAAGCATTGTGCATTTTTTTCATTATTATTTTAGCGATTGAGACTCAGCTATGTATATTGTTGTGTATAATGCTCCCTCATCTGTAGCTCCACAGGTATTCTGGCTTTTCTGTTATTTCTAATTTAAGAGCAAATTCTCTGCTGTTGCATCTAAGATGTGAAATTGTCCGAGGGAGATAGAAAGTTTTCTCTCTGATTACGAGTATTCTTGTGCCCAACAGACAGCAACCAGGAAATCATCAGTCAGCAGGAATCCAAGGAAGATTGAACATATTCATTTTTTTCTTTAAATATAAGCTCTGTGGGCCCACATGTCTGTATTAGAACCTCAGCTTGCAGTGGAATGCCACATGCACCGTACAATATTTTGTCACCAGTGCCAAAGCTTGTACTTCATACTTTTATTTTGTACTATGTAGTCATTTAACTTTAGTAAATGTGGTAAAGACAAACCTGGTCAATAGTATGTCAGCTAACATCCCGAGGCCTCCAGGTTTCCTGTGTCACAAAGAAATTTGAGATAAAAATAGCAGATCGAAAAACAGAGGGATTCTAAAAGATGGCCCATTCTGAGATAATTACTCAGATATATTATCCCAATTTATGAGGTGTAAATTTTAAGCCTTAATGCTTAACAGGACCCCCTGAAAATGGGATGCCTCATTTCAAGGGGTTTTATCATGTTTATAAATTTCTAATAACAATAAAATAAAATACGGGAGGACATACTGATTTGGCAATGCAGGGCACCCAACAACCATGAAATGAGTTACCTCTGTACCTCTCATGGTCCCTTGACCCAAACTTGACCTGGGTGTAGGCTAGCTCATCCAGATGGCCCTTTCTGCTATCCACCAAGTACAGCAGTAAGAGAAGCAACAGAGAATCGTTCTCAGTCAATTAGTGTGACTCATTTTATCTGCTTTGGAAACATGAGAGCCATGGTGTTATTTCCAATTCCAACGTCTGTTTTTATCTCTCCTTTCTAACATGACAGAGCTAAGATAATTGCATACTAACATTCATTTAAAGAATGTTACTTTCAGAGTACCGACTGCATCCACAATTTAGTGTGTGATCACTGTTCCACTTACCTTCTGGCTGTAAGAAAACCAAACTACTACATTGACGTGTTTCCTAGGATTGAAGCCTCCTTGGCTTCACAATCTTTATAATCTAAAGTGAAAAATTGTCACTGGCTAATTTCTGGCCCCCACAAAGCTTTACATGATGTATCATTTACCATGTAAAGCTGTCCTCTATGAATGTATTTGTACTGATAGGGAAGAGGATGAATTATTCAGAAGAGCAGCAATCTAGTGATGTCAATGATTTGAATGTACTTGAATGTGCCATTGTCAAAGTGGGTGCATCTTAACCTTCTACTCTCTGACAATTGTGACATGTTATTCCTGTACCTAATGGCAAACAGACACAGTATAAACCATGTTTTGTATTTTATATGAGGGTAGACTAAAAATAGATGATTGTGGAAAACAGATGAATGATGGAAGATTACTGTCACAGTCAGAAAAGAATTATAAATGGTGGAAGGACACACAAGGCAGAAAGGAATAATCTGTAAGTCTGTGCAAAAGGCTTTAAAAGTCAAATGGTTTATGGTTTGCTAAGAAAATGTAGCCGATCAAACTGATATCATAATATTTTCTATGATAGCGACAAAAAATATATCTGTCCTGAATATATTCAGCAAGACACTGCTCCGATGACTTCATTTGTGGGCAATACATTTAATCAGAGTTTAAAGAGATTAATCAGAGTATTCTAAATATTGCAAATGCTAAAACTAAAAAGAGAGGGCTCCTGAAAAAGAAACACACTCACAATAAGTAAACTCTCATGGTTGCGTGGTGATTGTGGCACTTAGTCATTTTCATGTATAGTTGGAATTTGTTGTACAATATGTCTAATAATAAATGACCGCACGCTTGATAACTGTGCTAATAAAGCTACAGAGCTTGAGTAGGATTAGTGGGAGGGATTTTGGAGAGCTGGAGACCACATTATTGCTTAAAGCATGGGATAAAAACCACCAAGTTTTGTGAAACTCCCCCATCCGACGTGAAGGAGAGAGTGAAGAGGAAGGGAGGGAATATGCTTAAACCGCTTAATGGAAACATTAACTCTCTCTCTCTCTCTTTAAATTTTTTATCAGAGAGGGCTGCTTCCAAAACAGAACGATGCATCTCATCATGTTCTAGATTAGCTGTCAAAACAGGTTTACTGCCGGGTTACTGAAATGATGGTTTTGGTGCCACAACAAACCTGTAGATATTATAGTGAGACATGGTGCCTGGTACACACTAACCCTTTGTAGGTCAGAAACAGCATAGAGCAATGTCCTCTTGCCATTTTATTTACAACCCAAAAAAAAAGGCCGACAATGACAGAAGAGGAAAAATCTTTTGCTCAATATGCAATACATCATGTCTGTCAGCCAGCAATTGCATGACAAACGCATGCGGCACTTCCAGCAGACTTGGCCAGCCACTCAAAGATGCGTGGAAATTCCCAGACTGGCGGCGCTACCTCTCTGAGAAATGAGGTTGCGTTGAAACAGCTGGGCAGGCGCAGGGAGGGGGGGGGGGGGATGGCGGGTCGGGTCAGCCTGCCGCGCGCAGCCATCTCTGGTGAGAGTGCCACAGGTCCCTTCGTCCCTAATCAGTGCCGGTCCCTTTCCACGCTGAGCCAGAAATAGCTTCCATGGCTTCACGTAGCGATGATCTTAATGCAAACTGCCGGGCAAGATGTGAGTGATAACATTTCATATGACAAGCGAGTAACCTATCCATAGCACAGAGTTCTCATGGTTGTAATTAAAGAGGATGTTCAGGCTGGATAGCAGGATTGAGCTCCCCTCACACGTCCAGCGCCACAGCAGCCAGCTAGCTCACCTCGCAAATCTGTGCCGACTTTGTTGGCCCAGTCGCCTCTCCCCGTTTCGCCCTCTAGGATATATTTAGCTGACCCACTTACTGCTAAGAGTCCCCCTGTCAAAATCATAATTATTCTGGATTTTTCTTATTTTCTTGTTTTTGCTAAAAAAAAAGTGGCACTGGATAAGAGCATCTGCCAAATGAATAAATGTAAATGTATATGAATTTATTTTTCCACAGTTTAAAATGTAAATTTCTAATTCTTCATGCAATACCTCACACTGTTTTTTATCGTCATTTATTTGTTTGATAGGCGCCTTTGCCTAGGTTACTTAAATAGTTATGTTAGTATATAATAGTATATTTTCCATATTTACCATTTGTAAAGTAAAGGTGTTTACTAGAGCCATTCAGATTTAGTACCTTGTTCAAGAGCATAACAGTGCCCCACACCGGCATTGAACCTAACACAAACCTGGTTTTCAGTCTAAAACAAAACACTGCCAACAGACTTCCTTGTGAGAGAGCTATATAATAAAATACATTCTAAATATATTTTCCTTACGGAAAATCTGGATCATTTGTGTACGATTACACAAATGGGCGTGAGAATGTGTTTGAGAACCTTTTTTCCTTTTTCACAGTGGTTTCGTCTTTCTTTCATGTTTTGACTTACAGTTGCATGGAGGTGGTGGCGGAGGGAGAGGAGTACAAAGATAGAAAGTCATATTCCATTAGTGGGTATCAGCCCAATTTCTTCTGCCTCATTTGTGGCCTGATTGGAGTTGGAGGCCAGGATAAAGGCCAAGCTATCTCAGCCTGATTGGCTCTGATAATCAACAAGATTTATAATTAGTAAGTGGATAACCTTTATATTTCATAAGGAGTGAGTGTGTGAGTGTGTCTGTGTGTATTGATGTGTGGGTGTCTGGTGGCCCTTGTGTCATCGCTAATTGCTGCTAATGGGATGGCTGGAAGACTGTGTGTCAAAGGACTGAGTACATTGCTTCCATATATTATCCCAATTTCCCATGTTTTCCCCTCCACTGTGTCGTGCTTTGAGCCTGGTCGCTTTCCTGCCTGGATGGCAGTCTCTCCAGAGTTTTCCTGCATTTCTAACAATGTGGGGTTGCCAGTGGTCCTTGAAAAGGTTAATTGCTCGTGTTAATTTCAGGCTAATGAAGATTTTACTTGGAGCTAGGACATAACACTTCAAGAATATGTTTTTTTTTTCCTTGCACTGTCAAGAAGTTTGTTAGTGTATACAGCCACTAGTGGAAAATCGGCCTCTTTGAGGATCGTCTGCAGTTTATGTTGCTAGTGCAAGACTTATGAGGAGTTTATTATGCATTAGTACAACCTCTGAGAGGAGTACTTGGCCTCTAATAGCAATTACTAATTGGGCAAGACGCAAATGCTGTCTATAGCTGTGATTCACTGGATGTTCTGATCCCCTATGCATGCAATTAAAATTCAGCTTTAAAGTAAATACTTTGAGCTACGTTTATTTTCTATTATGGTCTCAGAAGGATTTCAATCATAAATAGAATATGATCAGTTTAATAGCATGGTTTTGTATTAAACCAGATTCGCTGTAATTGTCTGACAGTCCTTGTATCAGTCACTTACATCGGTAAACATTCTTATGGGATCCACTAATAGCTATCTGAAAGCTGGTGGAGGGAATCAGGTTCGAAAGGCTTCCCAGAGGAGTGATGTCACAGTTTGTGCGACGGCTGCTTTCTGGGGCAGCCCTCTAAGGAAGGACACCTATATTTTACAGCTGTTTGAACAGCAAGCAAGCTGTGCAGGCTAACTTGTTGGAGGGACAGTCAGAATGCTTGATTACTGCATGGGCATGAGACCAAGAACCCCTTGGCGCAAACACTTACGTAAGCTGCTCTGGAAGTGTAGCACACAACACACAATGCTCTTAAGTGGAAGGATTTTTTTATAGCCACCATCTTGGGAGTTGCCTTATTCAGAAAGGAGAAAGAAAATAAAGGGTCTAAAACATCTCTTAATGAAAAGATTAGGACACATCCCTAAGTAGGGACTTGGGACCCAGCTTGCCATACATCAGAACCATTGATTAAAGGTACAATTATGATTTAGTTGTTTAAGTTTGTACTGTAATTGCTAGGTTTCTTTTGTTGTACATGGGAAGTACTGTTTTTTTATTGGAAAAAAATTCAAAAGAATTTAAGGACAGAAGTTATAACACACTGTACTATACCACACTAATCTATATTATCATGTGCTGCTCATTTAGTGAAACAGACCAGATTTTAAAAATACAGACAATGTTTAGCTTTGAAAATATGTTTATCTAAAAAAAGCTTTAAAATATTTACTCTACACTCCTACTTTGACACATGTAATGAAAGACAACTGTAATCCAACACAGGAATCGCAAAATTAAGAGCAGCAAGAGACAAAAGCACATCAACATGGCATTATGTTGCTGAAACAAATTCAGCCACATGATAATGCAGTAAGAGTCCACTGACAACCTTAAAATAATGTTTCCATTGAAAACCAGATTCTGCAACTCAAGACAATGTGCTGCAGATATAGCAAAATGATCAAGTTTCCCCAGTCAGTTGTCCCTTTAAGGTTCTGCTTCATCCCTCTCCTAATGATACAGTCAAAAACTCCCTTTGGTTAAACCATTGTACATCAACTTAAATACTATATGGGATAAAATGGTGTGGCAAGTCTCACCACAATACTACAATATAATGCATAACCACTGTGAAATGCAACAAGTTCATTTTCACACATGTACCAAATAATGCATTGTTTAAAATACTTTCTGCGTTGATTTGCATGAGGCACCTCTCTGTCCATAATATTGAACAATATGTGTGCCGTGACATTACGGTATGGGTCTGACTGCACTCACAAACCTGAAGGCTACAATATGGTTGAAACTCATGCTGAATGCCTCAAGACAGATTCTATTCTGCGTGCAATTTACAGAAATGTCGTCATTGTTTTTCTTCAAGGCTAAGATCGCCGACCCCCAGCCGCTCCTTTCACGTGAACGCCATGTGGTCTAAATACAGTAATGTTGTTTATAAATGTCACCTATGAGGTGGGGAACCTATAATGGGAGTTCAAGGGCTCCTCCAGACCAGCGTGATATTCTCGACCCTCTCATTCCCTGCCCTGGCAGCTACAACCCAAGGGACATGGAAAACCCCACAATCTTATGATCTATTTCTATGATGACAAGCATGCCCAGTTTCCCAGTTACACTGAAAATGCCCGACTAGCGCACTTTGTTGCAGTGATATACAATTAACTATAACGAGATAATAGAGTTTTTTTTTTATGTAGTGATAGCCATATCTTTGAGTAACGTTAGTGCCAGTGCAACTGGAACTTATTTTAGTTACCATATTGCGAACTTAACATACTCGCCGCTGGTGTTTTTACATGTTATAGGTAGCCCTTGTTCATAATAACGTAAGCTAATGTTGAGTCTCGTAGAGCTAACTTGAATGCCATAGTGAACGTCAACAAGTTCATTTGTTGATCCATAATTTAGCCAGCTGACTAACAAGCAAGAAAGTTTCTTAGCTCACCACCCTCGTCTGTTCTGCGTGAGCACGTCTTCAGTGAAGTCTCTGCAATTTATGAGAGGAACAGAAGCCGTCTCATTGGAGAGCACACTGAGCAACTCTGCTTTCTGCACCACAATCTGGTGCTGCTGAATTGGGACTACTAATTGAGACTCAAATTTAAGTTTTTTAGGTTTATTTATTTTTACTTTATAAAACTTCGGGGAGCTATTTTGTTTATTTATTTATTTATACATCTAAATTTTCAGTTAACTTTATAAGAAATGCTGCTGGGAGCTCCCTGCACTTTTTTGTTTTAAGATAATGTTGAAAAATTATCTTTTAATTAAACATATGCTTAAAGGTATTTCAACGAAGTTTTGTGTTGGAGTTTCTGTTATTCTAAATTTTAGCACCAACATTTTCATTTTTACTGCAAATGTATATCGGTTCCAATTCCAAATATTGGTTATCGGTCTCCTTGATTACTAATAATCAGTATTGGTAAATGTGTGGGTCATCCGTTTTGCTCCCAGCAGTGATCTGTCGCTGATCTTAAATTTAAGAATGATCCGAGTTCGTGCTGCTCACGACACCAAACAAAATATGTTTTCTCGTCTGCCCTTAAGGTTTTAGCTAGTTTTTTTTTTTTTTTTTTTGCACGAGACGCCGGGCGTTAATTTCAAATCCTGTGCACGCCCTCGTGATCCTAAATCGAGTACGCTCAAGTATGTAATGTCCCGTGTGGTTTGTACAAGATTCATGAATGAGACTTGATATCGAACAAAGTTCTGGAGAAGAAATGTAATATATTTACGATTTTTGGGTAAATGATATCCAGGTCTGTACGTGTACTGTTCGCAAACCCATGTGTTTGTGGTTTTTTTTTCTAATCTGGCCTAAGAAAAATCGTCAAACGTAGTAGTGAGTGGCGGTTATTATAGTTGTGGTTAAGCCTTTGGGTCCTTTTGTTTGGAGACGCATCTCATTAGGTAAGATATTGTTATTTAACTTATATGAGGAAAGAAACATGTACATTATGTGGAAGTCGCCAACACTATTTGGCTGGAGCTCGAGCAAATTGTTTTGTTTTGCTTAACACACAATCGTTCACCCACCTCCGGAAAGTAATTATAACTCTTTACACACAACGAGGACATAAAGCAACAATATTTATAAATATGTATTGTATATAAATCAAGTGTGATTTACTGTTTGCAATGAGACACATTTTAACTACGTGTAACTATGGCTTCCAACCAAGCCAGATGAACGTTTGTAATGGCGCTGCTAGTGCTATGTATGCTATTTTGAATTTTGCCTCCTGGTCGTGCTTTTCACGATTTTTACATTGATTTTATACAATTGTAAGTTGTGTTGGGATAAGGGTTATTATAAAAACTTTCGTTTGGTTTGAAATAGATTAGATTAAATAGATTCATTGTTTAGTTACTATTTTCAGTGCTTAGTATAGTCAGCGTGTCAAAGCAAAAGATGCGAAGCTGTGGATATAAGGTTCAGTTTTTTCCCAGATAATCTCTGCACTACGCACATGTTGCCTTGATACAGTCTACTAGGCTCTAATGAGCATCACCTTCACAATCATCTCTTCCATTCATGGAAACAGTTTCTCTCCATTTAATGCCTGCCTTGTACCCAGAGTAAGTTATACATAATGATATTTGCACTGCACTTATGCTACATATACATGTGTTTAAGATGTGGCCTCTTATGTTGACACTGTGTACATAGCTGTGTCTATATATAAAGCAAATAGTGTCTCTTAGGTAGTGTTTCTGAGCAAATCCATCAAATATCCTCATGAGCTTACCTTTTTTGTTGTTTTTTGAATATCCATACTTATATTTCTATACAGCAATGGAGAAAAGTCCCCTTTAGTGCAAAATGGAGACATAACAGTGGCACAGGACTCATTTGATATCATATGACAACAATCCCCATGTGCACCTGTTTTGGAGGGTCAGATAATGTCACATGAGCAGCAGATGGTTGGTCTGCAATTGGGAAAATGATCAAGTGAGATGTATATAGCAATTTTTTTTCAGAGCAGCTATTGGGTAACCAAAGAGGAGAGGTCTTTTGAACCACTGCCACCGCCAGTGGTGATGCCAAGGCAGATTCTGTGGGTGGTGGAGAAAGTCCAGATGAAAAGAGCGGTCTATTCTCCTGCGCATGTCAAAGGGGGAAGTGGAGCAGAGCAGTCAGTCAGTGTTAGGGAGCAAAAGCCTGTCAGATACCTAATAGACATGTAAATTAGTAATAGACAAATGACAGGGATATTAAAATGTGGCAGTGACAGGCAAATATGTTTTAACAAATTGGTGCAAGCGTCTGAAAATTGCCCGTGTCGTTTTTTATCATTAACGTTTTATTAAAATATCTCATTATTCCGCTACCCGAATATGTGCTTCCCCAAAAGGACTTCCCTTGAATGGGATTTTAAAATTAATGTTTCTTAATAAAACACTATTTGCATAACAAGGTATGTAATTGAATTGCTCTTATCTTTTATGCAATCGCTGGGCTTGCCATAAAGACTTAATAATGTCCCTGATAGGTCATTAATAAATTATTGTTCCTCCTGATACAATATTTATAAACACTGTATCAAAAGGGGTCAGATCACAATTTGTTGCAGGGATAAATATCATTGCTTTCATTTCATCAGAAGGGATTTTGGTGAAAGTATGGATTCTTTTTTTCTCCAACAGAGGAAAAATATTTTCTGTTTCAGGTTTGTCTAAATTTATTAAATAATTATAGTAAGTACACTCTGTGTGTATTTGTTTAATATTAGACTGTCAGAAACTGAATTAAGAAAACATTTTTATATCGTAGTGGTTTTATTTATACAAAAATATACCCAACAATCCTTATAGAAATAATTTACATAATAAAGAATAGGCAGTAGTACATTTGTATTTGGTATATTGATGGACAGAGCAATGAAAGTAGTTGGCAGGCCTTTTATTTTTCCATTTACATCCTATAATTTACATCTTATTATGCTGGCCATGTGCAGCAGAACAATAAGTGAATAAAAGGAACCCACATTTGCCAAAAAATAGCTTAAATAAAAATAGTTCATGTATCTGTGGGTGTGTGGTGTCCCTTGCTCTGTATTTCCATTTGTGATTAATGACCATTTCCTCTTCCTTGAGGGCTTCTGTAATGATGTTTAAAAGTGTATCTTCGCTTTGCCTTGCCTTGCCGTGTGCATACATTTCGGTTTAATTGCCTCGCTTCTTGCCTGTGTTCGTCTCAGGGTAGGGGACGTGCCCTTTAGTGTGCAATCAACTGATAAAATATATTGACCCTTCCCGAGAAACACGATGGCCAGAACGGGCAACAAGGCAGAAGATTTCTCCACATAGCGAGGGTGTTTTCACTCTTCAGTGGGCATGCTCCAGCCATGGCTGATGAGGGGCTGCAATATTCAATCCTCGTAAAGGAGTGTGAGAGATACTGGTTGAGTACCGAAACTGCCGGACTGTGATGTTCCAGAAGAGCTGTTTTCTGTGGGGATGGTAATTGGATCCGGGGGGCAGTGGATCAATGGCAGTCTGTCTGAATGGTCTCACACCTACTATCCGTGCATGCGTTTGTGTGCATCTGTGTGTGCAGAGTCAGGGGTCATCACTTTTGCTTATAAAAGGGTTGTATAGGTTAACAGATTTTGACTCATTAGGGGTTATTAGGAATCATTCATATTCAGTTATTTTTACAGTGTTTTTACATTTTCAGAAAATCTATAGTTGCATGTATTGTCAAATGAGCGCATAAACAATTCTCCAGTTTTTGTCTATTCATGTTACCAGACATCTGGAATTACTAGAATGTTTGAATATTTTGATATGTGATAATATAACTATTTTATATATGTAATTAGAAAGGAAGAATTATTGTTACATTGTACATTACAATGTTGGATGTTAACCACTGCATTTGACTACATTTTTGTGTAATACAGAGGGATGTCTTTTGCACATAGGACTTCAGCTTCAATGTTCTGAAAATGCCTTTAAAAATGCCTCCTAAAAAAAGTGGGCGGTGGAGCTCATTTTCCCTGAGGAACACTGATGCCTCAGGGACAGATTGAAATACCTTTAATCTAAATTTACCATTAGAATACAATATATAGCTCTTTCTCAACAAATTATGTGCTCAACCATGGACACAGGCACAAGACCAAAAATAAAACTGTGGCACTTGCCATCCCAGTGAACTAGCATTGGCTGCCAGAAGACATTATTCAAAAGTTTGCCTGACTTTCTTTCCGTTGGCTCCCTGTGTCAATTATCCAGACTGGGGCCTGCTCCGCCCTGGCCTGTCACTCGTGATCGTGTTCAGCTGTGAGATGGCTTCGCTCGTGGGCAGTGGGCAACTGTGGCCGTCACACCAGCTGCCTCAGTTCCTGGTGCCAGCACCGATCTGCATGAATGCAGCTCTTCAGACTGGTGAGGAGAGTCGTCAAATGGCTGATTTCATTTCTCTTTGTTCCCAGCCTCCTAACGCAGCATCTCAAGTGAGGGTGGTGACTGCAGTGTGTGAAGGGAGAAGGGAAAGAAGGCTCACTTTGGCCCAGATTACAGTCCCCGATGGCTCTTGCTAGTGTAAAACTTGTCACTTGGACATGTAAATGAATTAATGGCTGCATTGACCTGCTTTGGAGGGTTGTTTGTTTAGGCTGGTGCTGCTTCTGCTGGGCCTGGTGTTGAATTATCAGAAATAAAGGGGTACTCGTGATCTTTTTTTTTTTCTTTTGGATTGAGTTTGAAGACACTTTGATTTCCCTGGCCGAGGGCAGAAGATGGTCGGAGTAGTTGAATCAATCTCTCCTTCCGCACTCATCCTCAATCGCATTAGGCCCTCAGGAAACCCGAGATGTCTCAGAGCCCAGCACCTTGCGTGCCATGTCGGGGTCATATTTATTTCCCCCTCTTAAATCTGATTGAAACCACAACGGCTCTGCAGTGCCAGACCACTGAGAGGCGTGAAATAAGGAAGCTGTTTTTTTTTCTGTTTCCTCGCAAGGTTTAACGTTTCGGAAATGCACTGTTGGAAAACTAGGCAAGGTTTGATTTGCAGAGGTGCAGTTAACACACAAGGCTCCAAGCACAAAAATGGCAGGCAGAAAGTGATTACGTCCAGGAAATGTCTATCAGCATAGTGCTTTTCGCATTGATTTTTTTTTTTTTTTGAGAAATGCAGAGGTAAAAGTAGATGCTGAAGTAGGTCGATCAGATATGCAGGTATTGCTGTTTTGTTGAATTGCACCGTTATCTGTCATCAAATTTCCCTCCCTGCTCTGTGGCTGTCAGTACTGTTGACCTACCAGTGCCTTTCAGAGAGTGACATTACTAGGTTTGTCTTGGTAGACAGTCAGATGGCACTGGACTTTGAAGTGCAAACTGAATTAATGGATGTCCCTGACCACAGGGAATCCTTTGAGGAATTGTCCTCTTGGATAGCAGATGTCCACAAAAAGGCTTTCTCTTATAGTATGAAAAATTGAAGTACACATTTCCTTCTCATTTAGTTTCTGAAAGTGAAAAGGCACACTTTCCTTGAATAAGTAGAGTTTACCCTTACAGAGCTCACATTAAGCAGATTAAGCTGTATGTCCGATCTGAAAGGTTAAATGGATGGCTGCATCTTTTGGGTTAAATTGGCCATGATCGTTGGACTGATTGCACTTTCCCCTCTAGAGCGTGACAATTGGTGGGAGGTTTTATGTTCTGTGTAATACTAACCTGGCTTCATGCACATGCATATACACAATTAAGATCTTTTGCCACTTGAACAGTTTTCCCACAGTTCCTCATAGAAGTGTGAGATCCCTGCTGTTTAATGAAAGGACATCTGATACTGTAAAATTAATCGTATTCTGTTCAAAGCTGCACCAAACACTTTTCTGTTCAATTAGATGACATTTTGTCTAAGATATTGTCAGTGCCCATGAATAGTAATACAGTATGTGTCTAGCACTGTTAAATGAGTAGT
This sequence comes from Megalops atlanticus, assembly GCA_019176425.1. Classification (NCBI taxonomy): domain Eukaryota; kingdom Metazoa; phylum Chordata; class Actinopteri; order Elopiformes; family Megalopidae; genus Megalops; species Megalops atlanticus. Next base: position 23,947,918 of record CM032888.1, on the reverse strand, counting down.
GTCACAGAAGGAAATTGGATAATTGTCTATATTCCAATTATCCCTGGATGGTTTTTAAACTAATCAGGAATTTTATTCTTGTAGTGCTTAGGTCATTTCATGTGAAGATTACTGCAAAATTGTATTTGATGCTTTGGATGGAGGTATTTTAAAATGATTTTTTTTCCCCAAAATGCATGTTTACAAGGATGTCAATCCTGTATTCATGCTGGGTAAGTACTGTAGCATGTGACCATGTGTACTGTAGCAAAATGAGGAATATTCATGACAGATTTGATGTCATGACAAGTCAGTCTTCCTGATATGTAGGTGTGAACTTCTCATTGAGATGGTAGTATAGCAGTCTGTTGTATGAAATGTGATACCATATATTCTTTTACCTCACTATTCCTTTCCGGTATTCACTGTCTGGCAATGATTCCATAGACCTATCACTGATTTTGCATTTGGTATCCACTGGCACAGTCTGCATGCAAGCCAGACAAAGTGAAAATGCAGCTGAGAGTTTAGAGAGAGTATCACAGGTTAATTTGTTGCAGCTCCACTGAAATTGTTGCGTGGATGGTGGAACCAATTGTTTCGCGTTTTTGTCCTGTGGTGCTCGCTGCTACTTTCTGTGGGCAGTCTATTTCTTTCTTCTGCCGACATGGCATGGCGTGCATTCTGATCTTCATCACCCGGGCAAGTCCTTGCACTAAAACTCCACACCACCGTGCTTTCACGCTCACTTGTTGGCTCAACATTAAATGGAGGCCTATTATAAAAGGGAGCATTCATCCCTCTGCTAATCAGCTGAAATTGCCTCCTTGACGCACCCTTTAATTTTCATCATGGAGGTCAAAGCCCTGTCCCCTCTCTAATTCGGCAACCTGCTTTTTTATCTCATGGGAACATAAAACCATGTGGCTGACTGCATTAGACCATGAAGCCACAGCACCTTGTGGAACAACTGAACCAAGTCTCTGGATGGGATTCAATCTTTTTAAATGTGTATTTCTATGTGAAGGACTCAGCCAGTGTTATGTAACATTACCATGCGACAGCACAGATTGAGAGTCTATGGGGAAGTTTTAACCAGCTTTTTATTTTCCAGTCCTTTGGTAGAAACACACAAGCAATAATAATAATATCTCAAAAATGAATTCAGTGGCTGTCAGTCTTTTTTGTGTAAGCATCTATGGCATGTCATGAGTTTCTCTTGTTGCATAAGTTGTGAAACTTTTATTAAAGACATTTTTGAAACATTGCATTACATTTTGGTTTACATCACAGGCATATGGGTTGACATTGTGAAATAATAGCCCAGAATATTTACACATTTGTTTAAAATGTCATTATGAACTGCAGATTCCTCAGCAGGCTTGTAATGTGATGGAAGTAACTGTGTGTATTTACTGATAAAATATGAATTTCATCAAGGCTAACTTTTATACTGTAAACCACTTCTTGTTGCAGTAGATGAGGAAATGAGTTTGCTTGCTTTTTGCTCCAAACTGTCTTAAAATGCATCAGCCTTAAAACAACCTGATTTTGGTAAAACCACTTGGTTACACTTTGTGTTATGTTTCATTGTATCAGTATAGTTACTAACAGCTAGCACTACGACTAACAGCTACTGTAGGTTACAGTGTAATGGCATGTAGTTACAATTGTTATATTACTTGCTGTACATAATTGTTGAACTGTGTAAAGACCAATTACTGTGTAGTAAATTGTCATGCTGTACAGTTACTCTTGTTAAAAAAAATAGCTGCAACCTAATACAAAGTGTTTCCCAGACCATTTAATAATTTGTTGATATGTGATATTGTGAATTACTGAAGTTTAGACGGAAAGACAGCACACACTAATTAGCCTTTGTTACACTGTGTTTCATTACCGAAGTGCACTCACTGCAGTGCTTTGGTGTTTCACAGCTTTCCTCCTCACCATCATCCCAGCTTTTACATTACATTGCATTACGTCATTTAAGAGACACTTTCTCCATGCTGTGACGACACTGAACGTTCCATGTCTTTTCTCTGAATGTACAGGTTTTTTCTTGTAAGAATGGCATACAGTTGCAATATTTAAAGCAGAAGCAAAACCACTCAAACAGAATCCCTGACAAGCGAGAGCACGTTGTGCATCATTACAGCTTTTTTACTGAGACAAAATTAGTGTACAAGTGAAGTGAGATTGTAGGTGGTTCTCTTAAGGTAGAGCAGAGGGTGAGATGAGTCTGGACTCAGTGTATTCCTAGAGGAAGGGATGATTGTACACACCATGAACCATTCAATCTGCTTGATACAGAACTTCCTCTGTTCAGCACAGCATGAATGATAGAGCACTGCATTGTGGGAAATTTCAAGGCCTCTGTGGAAAGGGCCAGTCAAATGTAGGCAATGAAAAGACTGAAAAAAGTATTCAATCTGTCCACATCTATTTTCTTTTTACTGGGTGATTAGTTGTATTGTTTCTGTAAATTGAGGATGTGGACAGGGCTGTTATTTTTAAACTATTTAAAACTGCATTTAAAATATCCATGGTATGTATTTTTCAAAATTAAATGTCAGCACAATTAATGTTCAGTCATGAAATATGTTCCAGGTGGACATCAGTGTTTCATTACTTGTGTCAAGTGGTTATTGAATATCCAATCATGCTCAACATCAGTTTTTCCCAGAGTGCTTTGCTTGTACTCGAGTATATTTTGAATACAAGATTCTACTTTTTACCTTACAGCTTTTCTTCAAAGTGAGTCCATTACAGCTTGTTTGATCCCAAGCAATATTGGACATGCTCATTATTTCATATCTTTTCAGCAACTTAGCACAGAAAACTGGAGTCACACCTTTGGCTGTGTCACTCACCCTGCTATTACAGTCAAAAATCAGTGGTCAGTTCAATCAATATCCCATGCAAAACTTGAGCAATTAGATTTATTTTTCTGTACCTGTTGACCAGAGACAGTTTTATGCAGACTGTGTTAACTAGGTAATTAACTGGGCGTTGTGTTAATGGAAGATATAGTCCTTGGAAGCAGCCTCTTCTATGAGAATTAACATCCCTGGCCACACCTACACAAACACTCCTCCCATGATGAACATACATGTTGCTGCACAGGAAAGCTCTTTTAACATAAAAATGAGCTGCACTTGAGTAATTTTACAAATAGTTCCAGTGTAATACAGAAGTACTTTTATTTGAATACTTTGTAGTAAGATACTTTTTTACTCTTTCTGAAGTAGTTTCCAGGATGAATACTTTTCATTGTACTCAGATAAATTTGTGGCTGAAATAAAAGTGCCTCTGCTTGAGTAGAATTTTCCAGAACTTTTTCCACCACTGGTCTTATTTTCCCCGACTGATGAGACAGTTTAGATTTATTGTCCCTCCATAGTCCTGCCATGGGGAGAGATGTTTGCAACAGGTGGGGCCCCTGTAGGATGGGGTTGACGTCATGAAGCTTTGTAAAACCAGAATGTACTGGACAAGTAGCTGTTTCCAGTAAGTAAATTTTCTAATTATAATGTGTTATCTGGTAGTAGTTTTACTTCATTCAGATCCTGCAGCTGTATGAATTATAGGAATACAGGCATGCCGGTGTTGGCAATGAATAGGACTATATCCGATTGACCTGAGGATGAGATGGCACATTATTAAATCTCTCACAGAGGATTTAAGATGATGCTGTTATTGTGTCAATGTTGAATGTCTTCAATGCCGTGTTGGAGGAACTAAAGACTCCTGTGGGTGGATGAGAAGCGACAAACTCAGATGCATACTGTCTCTTTTCAGCACATGAACACTTTTTATTTTCTCTGGTTTTATTTATTTTGAAGGCCTGTTTTTTTTTTCTTTTGACTTTAGATTGATACCAGATGCTGTCAATGCGATCGTAGTGTGATGGGCCAGTGATATTATTGGTGGATGGTATTTCATGTATTTGTTTGGTGTGCCGTTACAGGGAACTGACAAAAGTCTGCGCAGCTTAAAGGCTGTTAACAGACAAGGGGAAAATTGTTGTGAAACATGTATATTTGGCCAGTCATGGAGCGATAACGCAATGATGTGACATAATTGCCTCACATATAATCCATTAAGTGGGGGTATGGTATGAATTTGAAAAACAGAAATGATTTACCAAGTAATGTGAGTCCAATAAGCAAACCCAAATTGATGTGTAGTTGCTAACATTATTTCATTTGTCTTAATATCTGCCCCACAGACAACATAAGTATTTCATTTCTCTGCTTGTTGAGTGAGTGTGGTCACGTCAAAAGCAATCCATCCATCAACTAAATGAAGATGTATGCTGAAATACCAGCAGTCTGATTTGGCTGCTTTATCCAAAATGTAATAATCTTTTCTCCCCATCTTGAAAAAAACATAAATATAAGCAGCTTTTGGTCACACTGTGTGCTATATTGTGTTGTTAGTCAGTGCTATTAATTATAATTAATATTCCTGGTGGTAGTAGAGATAGAAACACTCCTCCCACACATCTCCAATGAAGGATTTTCATTCTGTCAACTTGTGTCCTTGCAAATGTGTATTTCTCTGGTAATATCCATTTAACTCTATGGAATGTGTACTAGCATGGCTTGCTTAGCTCTGTGTTTTTGTTATGTTGATCCAGTAGTGTGACTGATGCTGGTCGACTTACAAGTGAGCTGCCGGCCGAGTCGGCACACTAAATATGTTGCTTCTATTGCTGTTGATGTTCAAACTTAAGAAGATAAGAAGTGCAGAGCTGTTTCTGAAAATGGTAAACAACCAAGAGGAAGACAGAAGAAACACTGTACTATATTGGAGTGTGGTGATTTTTTTCAGCTATGGGCTGCAGATTAAGCATTACCCTCCTGCATTCAATCAGAATTTGCCCTTAACTTTGACTCCAGAACTGGTGTGTATTGAATGTAGAGATCGGTAAGACGCGCTGCAGCTCTGGGTGAGGGTAATGCAATGGAAAATCATGCTGTGCCGAATCAGACTGTGCTTTAGTTCCGGCTCATGCTACTGCCTGGGTCCAGCTCTACAGCGGAGAAGGGATAAGTGTTTGTCTCAATCAAGCTGTCATGAAGTGATTCAAAAAATAATGACATGAATGGAGAACATGTGCCTCAAATTTTGATCATCAGTATGCTAATTTATTAATTAGTCACTAATATTAGTCTGTGACCCCATAAATGTGAATGCTAAATGAAGTATATTTGAAGTAGTTTGTTATTTGAAGAAGTTTGCATTAGTCCTAATAGATATGTACACCCTGCAGTACTGCAGACCTAATTATCCAAACCCCTCTACCATATTAAGCGTATAACTTGCAGTGAAATTTAATGACAAATACATCTTTAGTTATTGACTTGAGTGACTGTTAGGCTAGGAGATAAAATGAATAATAATTTGAATGAATTATCAAAACAGGGCAGGGATAAAAATGATTATTCTCTAGATGTAAAGCTTTTCTTTCCTTTTGGGCATAACCTTTGACCCAAGATCAAATATTGAAATAAATTTGAATTTGCCTACATTAACATTGTGAAGAACCCAATTTCATTACTGTGCACCCATGATAGTACAGCTCCACAGTCAGTGAAATCCATGCACTACATACTCTCAACAGCATTGTTCTTGAATTATATGAAGATGTCTCATTAATGCAATCTCAGTGGCTGTAAGATGAATATAACATTTAAAAAGTGGATTGAATTATGATAGTAAGGTTGTGCATGGATTGGTTCTCATACGTTCAGAAGCACTTAAGGAACAGCTCGGTCTCAGCTGAAGGGAAAAAAAAAACCTGAACATAAAATACCCCATTATCTCACAATGAGAACCGTTTACGTCTTGGGTTCCACTGAAATTCCCAACCCGATTCTTAGCCTTCCCTTTTGTTAGTAATCATGAGTTTCTGAAGGCAACCACAAGAAATACGATGCAGTCAGTGAACTTTAAGCCCTCGTTGTGATTTGTTGTTCTTCCCTCTCATCTGCATAAGAATAATGAGATGGAAGTACCGCTCATAGCGATGGGAGATGCTTTTGGAGTTCAGTCTCAGGACATCCAGTTTGAAGTAACAAAAGCATACACACACACACAAATGCAGATCTCTTAAACGATTCACTTTGAAGCAATTATGCGTCCTGACTCTGTGCATAAGTCAAGTGTGTGCACCTTATTTTCTCTGCCACACATAACCCCGTGAACCTCTTTGATGTGACAAGGCCTCAGAGGGCTGAATCACCGTAGGCCCCTGCTGACAAATCCACTTCTTATTATACGTTTCAGCTGCAGCTGATTTTTGGAGTGAGAGAAGCAGCTAAATATTTTCAGAGCAATGTATACAAGCAGACAGTTATGGGGAAAGCAAGCTTGGCATGAGAAGGGGTGAAGAGTTGGTTTAGAGTGTGGAGCTATGAGTTAACTGGCATGGTTCAGAGGGCTGTGTCACGCATCTTTTTCTGTAGCCTTTGGCCTTGCGTGGGTGGCAGTAGAATATGGCCAGAAATTCAAGTTCTTTGCATCTGTGGTTTTTACTATTGATATAATTTAGTTCATTTTAGTTATTTTTAGGATAAAAAGTGTTTTTGTCTGCAATCTTAAGTAATTTCTTGATGTTACTAAAATTTATTAATGTCACTATGTATAGTTGATTTCAGAATAATTTTCTGAGGCATTGCTATGATGTCTGTGGCATTTTATATACGAGTTTCCTCATCACTGAATTATTCTACTTTGTGTAACTGATAACCATAAAACAAACCTTAAGCAAAAAAAAAAAATCACTCCAGTGAGACAAAGGGTTGAATTTTTTTCCTCCTCTCCCTGATTCCCGCCAGTTTCACATCATAATGGCAACTGTGCGCTATTCCCAAGGTATGTCGTTTACTTGAGGTTGAACAGCGGCAGCTGAGGTATATTCACAAAATTACTCAAAATATCCAATTATCCATCTTTCACCGTGGAGAAAGTCATCCCAAAACCCCAGAGAATGCCTGTAGTCCTGACACTAACAGAAAAGAAGCAACTTGTGTCACACAGTCTAAAAATAGATTTTTTTTTTTCTCTCCTCAGGAACTGAAGCTGAGGGGGTGGTGCGCAATCACTTTACAAACAGGATAAAAACGTAAACAGGTGAGTTTACTGACAGAGATGACAGAAATTGATTTAATGCCTGCTATTTTACTCTGTCTTTGTGTCTTTAGCAGCAGACTTGTTTCATCCAGGCTGACATCTGTGAAACTCTCTGACTCCTAAAGAACACTGCTTTTTGAGGCCTAGAAAAAGTGAATTATGTGTACACTGCGATAGCCAAATTGCCATTGCTGTATCCATAGTAATTTCTCCATTTGAGCCCTAGTTTTTTGATGCATGGGCACATCCCCCACACTTACAAATTATTACTACACTAACTTATTGATTAAGGGGAGATGAGAAGAAACATTCAACACTGTTGCTATATTAATTTGGTTTATTGCTTTTAAGGAAACACCTGATTTATTCAATAATACCATTGGAGTACAGCTGGAGGCTAGATTCCAGGATACTGAGGCTGCTCTGCGTTTCCTCCCTGGCAGGGGGGAATGAGGGGCATCGATCAAAATTCCAATGAGCATAAATCAGTCCTGTGGAACCGCTACCGTACGTTTCAAAAAAATATGATGGAACACCCTTGTGCGTCAGTGTGAACCACACCTGCGTGTCTGGCAGACAATGCAATGTCAGAAGAGGCTGACAGGTCAGTGTAGACTGCCTGTCTTCCTGGAATGCAGGGCTGACTGCAGCCAGAGGAGAGGCAAGAGGCACCCCTCGAATAGAGAACGTTGTCTCGTAATGATAGCAAACATACACAGTTGGGCTTTTTTATACCTGAATTTATGAGCCTCTTCAATATTCATGATGCTTCACTTTCTGCCTCGTATAGATATTTCATTGCAGCTTTTCAGGTTTTAAAAATTCGCGTGGCATTGGTTGCCATTTTTGTCCAGCTTTTGTTGAAGCTATTGTTTTCCCGCAGGTGCTCTTTTAAGTCTTTTTGTGCAGTGTGACAGAAATGTGACAAAACAATGTGTGATGTGGATCATACATCACTGGTTTAGATTTGCATAAGACCATATTTCTTATCTTTGAGTCTTTGATATTTGAGGTACCTTAAACCCAACCGTGTGCCTGCGGGCAACAACAGTGCATACTCAGGTTTTGTGTTAATGTCAACTCAAGGATCCAGGAGGTTTGTGCCCTTTGTATATACTTGCTGTTGGGTGCTGTTTTGTTGTGTTTTTGTTCAATGTTTTGTTCTTTGTATTTTTTCCCCCATCCTTTTGTGCAGAAAACATTATATCTCTCAGGTAATTCCTTTGTTAATTGACTCTTGTGCCAGCTGGAATACATATAAACCTTGATTGGTATATGGTGTTACTGCTGTTACCTGTATTTAGTGTTTATATCACATTTATGTGGCCTCCTAAGCACTTCTTCAACTAACAGAAATCAATTATTGTTGTAACCTTGATAAATTAGCTAACCATACAGTAACCATCTCAGCAGGGAACCTGTGATGCTATGTCAGTGATGGTGATACAGGCTCCTTAATCATTTTTGCAGAGGAATTAACAGGATGCAATTGACCAACAAAAGGACAGATATCATAGTTTTAGGAAGGAGGTTAATTATATTTATGTATTCATAATATTATTATATTGCATGTACTACATACATTTCTGACATGTAAGGTGATACAACAAGTCAGCAATTTAAAAATTCAGAAAGTTTAAAACTGTAAAGAGCACTTGAAGACATTTCAAAGATTGAAACAACATCTAGCAATTAACAAGTAAAATGATAATTACTGTGGCAAGGAGAGAAACCATCACCAGACTTTTCACATTTTTTATTGGGTTGGGGAATCATTTTTTCCATTTGACAATTTGCTCATATTTAAGCCATTTATTCTGATGGTACATGTTAAACCGGACTAGGTTCCTGGGTGGCCTTCTTTTCTGTAGTGTTGCTAGAGCTTGTGCAAGAGAGACTTGTAAGTGGGGCAGAGATGGCTTTGCCACAAAAAGGACACAAGTGGCCTGCCACCCTTGCTGATCACAATGAAAAGGCAGAAGCTCATTCTCTTTCATCCATTTGCATACAATTTGCAATCCACTGGAAATTATGACATGGAGGATATGTTTGCAGAGGGCATAGTTCCTGTCATTTTAAAGTGGGGGTGGGGGTGTGCACCAACACAATCTCCTCCCCTCGGGACATCACCAGCCTGGTGCTTATGAATTATGGCCGTGAGTGAAATAATTTCTTGTATCGTACCTTGTGAGAATTCCGTGAAACTAACAGACACACTGCACCCAGCAGGAAATTGTAGCTTAGCATCTATCAATCGAGGTGTCTGAGCTGCAGAGAGTGAGTACCTGGAGAGAGGTCGGGGAATTAAAAGAAACACATATGTACACTGTATGGGAATTAAACTAAAAATGTGAGGAAATTTGAAATTGACTGGGGTTGGGAGAATTCCACTGGGCTACCTTTTAATTAGGCCTCATAGCCGGGGGCTGTGTATTGCCACCAGCCAGCGACTATGCAGAGTTCCTAGAAGTCCTTAATAGAGCAATTGACCGCTCTGTGAAAGAGGCTGATGATAGCCATCATAAGCATTGCACTTGTTTAATTACCCGGGGGTTTATGAGACATGATGAATTACTGCTTTATAACCACTTGCATAAAGATTGATAACTGGAAATTCACAGTTTAAAATCTGTGCTTTCATAATGCTTGTGCACAGCTAATACTTGCTTAGTGCCATTACAAATACATATAAACATCTTCCCCCTCTCTCTTGCTAATTGTAAAAACCCATCACCCATTGTGGATCAATCTGTCATGTGCTGGAACAGTACTCCTGGGAAGCTCATCTCACATATGCACATGTACTTTCCCTTAATCGCAATTACTTTCAATTAGTGTGGAAAAGGGAAAAAAGCCTTGAAAATGGGTTCAGCTTGTGAAATTGGCAGCTTTTCATAGGGGTGGTTACACATGTGTACACATTTATATTGTATGTTTTTTCGTCCTTTACAGTGAATTTATTATATTTTTATGAGAAAAAAGGCCACAGCAGCTCTTTTTCCACATACTATATTTAATTGGTCAGCGAGGGAAATCAGCTATTGGAGCAGTGTCACTGAGGATGTGTGCTGTCCCCAGCAGCACCATTTGTGTGAACACTGTCATCAGCCAACATTTAAAGTCATGGAAGAACCACCAAAATATTCTCCCACTCTCTTGAAGGATATTGTGCAGAATATGGAAATAATACTACTTGGGTCATTTGTGAATGACACTGGCTTCCTTTCCTGGGTATTAGAACATTCTAAACAGTTATTTGATCAGATTATTTGACCTGATCAATTTGATTGCACTCTTTTCAAACCTATCAATCTATGTGACTGCCTCTAACTACCTTTTGACAAAAAGAATTTGAAGTCCACCTGAGGCAAATCCACATACCATTTGAAGTAGTAAGGGCTTTTCATTTTAATGTGCTTTCAACATAGCAGGTGAGCCCAACTGCAAATATAGCCCTTTCATCCAGACTTTCTGAATTGTCACTGATTTTGCAGAGGCTTGTAGGACTGAAAAAGCTGGAATTTTGACTTGTGTGGGGTAAAATTGCATCAATTTAACAAAAAGATTAACTTTAAGTGAACGATAGCAAGATGAACTCATTTCTGAACAGAAACAGTCATATTTGTGTTTCCTCAGTGAATAGTTGTTGTGAGAAGCCAGTTGGCAGTGTGGTCTTTGTTGAGAATATTGTTTATTTGTGCACCAAAAGAATAGTACTGCCCTTTGTCAAATCCGCCCCTTCTTTCTCTGGCATGCTACTAGCCTTAGCAAAAGGATGCTCTTAATGCATGTGACATTGCATACTTTTCATACTAGCTACCCCTGTATGAAAACGTTTGAAATTTGGTGAGTTAACTTAGTCTTTCCTTTCATGCTTCCATTGCAGTATAATTTGAAGCTGAAGATTTTATTGCAGATTACTACCACTACTCATACTATGTAGTGTTGGTTGTGATAAAGTTCTCTAACACTTTGAGATCTGTTCAATGTAGTGAATGTTTCCGTGTGTTTTTCTGTGTCTGTTAGTCTTCCATTGTAGCTAAAACAGTTGCACTTGAAATTTGTTGGAGCGAATTAGCCAACTGTAACTAATGCAGTGGCTTTATAATAATATTACTTTTGGTGGATTTTTAAAATTTTTTTAATATTAGTGATCAAGTTTAAAGTCTAGCTAGTTAACTATTTGACTAGCTAGAAAGCTGCAGAAAAGTCTAATTGTTTGCTAGTGATAGGCATTGATCAGCTGATGGCGATCTTCTGTAATCCAGAGGGAAATACAAAGATTACAATTTTTACGTTAACCATTTATTCTTTTCCACAAAGTTAAGTCTTATCATAGTAAACTGCTAAAGTCTACCACCTGTGACCTGGATCCCATTCCCTCATGTCTTCTTCAGACCGTCTCACCCAGCCTCCTCCCAATTATCTCCTCCCTCAACTCTTCACTTAGAGGTTGTGTGCCTGCAATATTCAAGGAGGCTTGAGTCACACCCCTGCTGAAGAAACAGAAAAAAAACAGACTTTTTGACCCATGTGGTGTCCAGTGTTATTGACCAGTCTGTCTCCTTCCCTGTCTCTCCAACAGGCTGGAACAACTGACCAACTGTCTAAATGCATGTAATGTAAATGAACTGATTCATAAACTAATGGGCACAGCTCTTAAAGTATGTAACAGCTTGACCTAATTACTGAACTCAAATTAAAACAGGTCTCTTCAGTGTCTAACTCCCTATATGAATGGCCATCAGAATAATATTGTCATTTTAATGAAACATGACTGTGAAACTTGACATGCAACCTCTGTATTTGTTTTTTTGTGAACAGACAACCATGGAATATTCCACAGGTTTGTCATTTAAAATATAAATAAATAAATTACCATTTGCAGAGAAAATCAAGGTTTAGTGTCAGGTTTAATTAACAATCAACAGAAGGACTGTCTGTTGATTGTCAAAATAAGTTATTTTAATGATCAAAATGTTTTGAATTCACCCCTAATCACTTCAAATACCACTTATCATGTGTAAATTATTTTATGACCTCATTAATTCAAATTAAATTCACACCTCTCTGGGTTGTTTTTCACAGGTTTCTCTGGTCTGTACAGGGGAAAAAAATCAACTGGGCAGTGACTGGAGAAAGAGAGACATGGAATTATAGTGTTCCATCAACAAACAATGGGGGTTTCTTGTGGATGCTTTGCATGAGCTGTTTGCCTCTCAGTAGCAGTCAAAAAGTTGCATATAACTTGAATGGAATTGCAGGCCATTTCCTTAAAATTAGTTAACATCACAATTGCCATCTAAAACAGGGAATTAATTGGACCTTGAAATTAATTTGAAGCTTTCTGGAAAAATTATTTGAAGGCAAACCGAATATTTACTTGGACATATGAAGCACCTACCAGCTTCAGCCATCTTTTGTCTACAAATTTAGTGGTCTGACAGCACCAGCCAGCTTGAATAACATTTACTGGGACTTCAATATGGAATAGATTGTCTCTGTATCAGGCTTTTGGGTTACATAATGCTCTGATTAGCTTCCTCATCAGTGAGTAATATCGCCTATATAATCAATCTGCACTGATTGGGGTTTTAAGGAGGAATTCCTTCACTGGATGAAAACCATACCAGTTTGTTTTCAAATGGAATGTGATTGGATGCTGTAAACACACTAATACTTTGTTTCAAAATTAAGGAGTGAGTGATGCTGCATTAGTTTTTCATAATGTCTAATTGCTGTTTAAATATTTGTTTGCAAGGAGACAGTTAGGACACAGGTGTTGATATTGGCCAAAAGCTGTCCACACAATAAAAAGGCATGTTGTAAAAAGGCATATTTGAAAAGGCATATCTAATGATATTGATAGTCTCTAAATTCACTTTAAGTTATGGAAAAATACTCTTCCCTACTGCTGCACGGCTACAGAGAAAAAATGGCAAATTTTTTACCACTGCAAAATATAGCCTAGCTGTAACTATTGATCCTGTCACATAAATGCAAGTCTGGCACTGCAGACTGTTAAATCAGGCAAAAATAGTTAAACAAGTTAAGGTAGCTTAGCCCTTGACATTGTCACCCATGATATTTCAACTGTGTTTTTTGTGTGCTTTTATATTTGATTTCTGCAAATTAAATCACACTTGACAGTATTGTAAAGGGCCGGCAAAACTGTGTTCTGTGAATATTGTATCAATATTACACGTCTTGCAGGTAGCCTTCTTTTTTTACTCTATTGAAACCTTTTGAAAGTCAGGCCACTTGTCACAAATGTTTCTCACATTGTAATGAACACTTTTGCCATTTAAATGTAATGCTTTTAAATCCCACCATATTGGCCTTTTTAGTAAAAAAAAAAAAAAAAAAACATTAAATATCTCTAAAACAGATATCACAACATATACCTCTTGGTATGCACTGCCACCTCTTATGTCATTTACTTAGCCATATTGTTTGTCCTAACCATCCTTCTTAAGAAAATCATCTTAAATCCTTCCTGGACATCTGATTCCCTGTTGGCAATGCCTGTGAGACATGTCCAAAGAGTCAAAAAAAGGTACATTTTCTATCCCTTGTCATGGCATTGTTAAAAACATTGCCATGACAAGGGATAGAAAATGTACACTTCTCTGACCTTTTTATTCTGTTGCACACAACACTGGCAAATCCTCTCTTTTTGAATTGATAGATTTGTGTAAAACCTGCAATGTGGCCACTTTAAGGTAATCAGTAACATAAGTGACATTTTGCATAATATACAGTTAGGTACACCACATTTACTTTTGGTTCCACATTGGATTTGGTTTACAAATGTTGTTGTCCTAAGCCAAACAGTGAATTGAATTTGAATGTGATACTTTTAAAAGCATGACCACCACAAGTACTTCAATGTGTAATATTTGCACCCATTTTTTGACTTTTTGATTTTTTTGTGCAAAATCCTTTGATACATGTAAATTTGACTTACATGGTCTGTGGCCTCCCTCAAATTTTTTAATTGGATATTTAAAAGGTAAATTAATATGTATGACCCAACCACATTTCATAAAGGTTTCAAAGCCATAATTCCTAGACTGTTTGTGTGAAGTAATTTTTAAAGCCCTGCAAACTTTCACCACTCTGCTAAGCGACTGTTGTGTCTACAACTTATTGTTTGATTGCCATCTTGGCTTTTGTGATTCTTTTTTGCAGATGTTGACCTATTTTTCCTTTGATTTGTTAACTGTGTCTCAGCCACATTTAAGTTTGATGAAATTGCCTACTGCAACTTTGAACAGTTGCAAAAGGTGAGGCAAAGCTGCTCTTGCAAACTCATGTTTTACACGTTTGCTCAACACCTATTATCCTTGGTTGGCTCTTGCCCATTTCTTCTTAGCATTTAAAGATGAGTGGCTTAAGTTAATGTGTGATGGACAGGGTGAGGATGGTATTGAAAATGCAACCACCATTTTGGCCCTTAGTGGCTTTGTTCAGTCAGTTATCATTCTGCTTTTAAGTCAATTCATCCTGACCTTGGGTTGTAAAGAATAGTGTTTCATAAATATTGCTTTACTGAATTCAGTAATTTATTTAAAGTCAAGAGAGACATGGACAGTTTAAGTTCTTCTTTTTTCTGAAATACTCTTCTCAAATTTTTATTCTTTGGGTTCAGAAGTCAGTTGAGAAGTTACGTGACATCATCGTGACAAGTTATGTGACATCATCCTTGGGCTCACTCATTGGGAATTCTGGTTTCATTAATTCAGATTTCATTTGTTTCCACTGGAGTGTTATGAATATGGCAAGTTAAACCCTGCTTATCTGTGGTGTATTACATGTTTTCTCAAGGAACTCAAGAACGGATGGTCTGTTGCTGTGCAGTGAGTGATAATAATTCACCATGTCAAAACACACCCACTAAAGGTCAAGTGAGTTAATGCATAGCTTTGGTTTCATTTATGTTCTCCCCACAGAAGATCCTTTTAGTAACACAGAGAGATAGACATGTGTAATTGCAAAATAATCAGTAGAAATTAAACATTGCCAGTAAACATCAAATTAGAATTGAACAAATAACAAGATTCCTCCTTCAAATCCTAGTGCTAGAACTATGTAGCCAATTGGAAAAATGGTTTGTACAGTACAATTTTCTTATAAAGCATCTTTTTCAATTTTAATCTAATTAGTTGCCTTGTCAGCATTCATTATACAAATCCAATCATTCTTACTTGGAAGGAATTAACCTTAATAGCTATTTCTTTATCATATCCTGCAAATCAATTGAACTGCAAAAACAGTGCTTGATTTTAAATCGTGTGTTGGAGCTTTATGAAACCCCCCTCCACATGTTATTTCAGACCAATCAAATACTTACCTGCAGGACTGTATTAAATACAAGGCATGGATTATTGAGCAGTATCTGTGAAGTGGGGAGTGACCATCTTGCATATTTTCAACCATCCACTTCTTATTGTAGGATCGTGTTGGATGGATGGATTGGGGTCTATATAGGTCTATATAACCTACATATTCGTCCTAGTATTAAATGTAAAAACTGTATCCTAATACTTCCGAAATATAAGGCAAGTGCAAACTGTCCATTTTGTGTGTCCATTTTTTTTTTTGACCATTTGAAACAAACACAATTTTTTTTGTGTCCATTTTGCAAACTGTCCATGTGTCACTCTAATCACAAATTTAAATACTTGTTGCAAAAGTAAGTTAATGTGTTCTGTCACCTCCATTTGTCTGCTCTGGCATAGATAAAATAAGATATAAAAATGACAGTCACCATAGATTTAGCATTACCCTCTTGCTCAGTGACAAATGCAGATTTTGTTTGCAAAATGTAGATGGTGGTGATAATGATTTCCATTTCATTATGATAAATTGCTTTGCAAGAGAAGAAATGCACTTTTAATGAAAAGGATGGAAATAGAATTCAAACTAGAGCCTGCTAATGCACTGTATAAGTGAGAAGATTAATGTTATATCTTTGATTTTTACGTTCATGAGTTTGAGGTCTTCTAGCTCAATTCCTCCTGCTGCACATTTTTATATTAAGGTATTGTTTTCCCACACACATTGTTGTGAGAGTGATGAGTGCAAAAGCCCATATTTTTTATTAAAAGTGAGCTCTTATTAGATCTATATAATCTAGGTCTTACTGCATAAATTTCCCATTAGTGTCACCTTTCACCCCTTTACAGAAGTCTGTGATTTATCGATGAAGTTCTCATTATGCCACCGGAACAATTCAAGGTCACATTACATTGAGTTCCAGAAGGAGCTGGGGAAATAACAGACACCGGATAGTCGGTTGAGAGTTGGAGTCAGTTGAAACAAGCAAATGACTGCAATAGACACACAAGCAGTCTTGTTTGAAGTGCTGAAAATACAATCTCATACAAAAGGCATAAAAGGTATGGTGGTTTATTCATCCAGCACTTATTCACTCTGATGTTATGTGTCCTCCGATGTGCCTAACATGCAGTGGGTTGTGATTTTGGGTTCTGGTAGATTTGTGATGACAGCTCTTCTGGATCATTCCCAATTTAAAATCACCCATTGATTCTGAATGTCACTCATTGATTCACCTCCATGTGAGTGTGTCATAACTGATCTTTGCCTGGTTTGTAGCACTAGGCTAGATACATGTAGCATGACTTGAGTAGCTGACTTCCTCAATTGCTGGGTGACCTCAGGTGGTCTGAAGCAACCCTCTGTTGCTGGAAAACCACAAATCCACACCACCACTAGGGAACATCACATTACGCCAAGATGGAGAGTTAAAGAGAGTTAAAAAAACAAAAAACGGTTTGATAAAACTTGGATTGGTTTGGTTTGACTCTCAGTGAGTATACACAATCTAACATAAGGCAAGTGAAATATTGCTGTAATTTACACCTTTTTAAAGTTGTTGCTTTAACCCCTCTAACACCAAGCATCCCGCTGGCCATTTAAATGGCTTTTCTGCGATTTAGCCTGAGAGTGTCCTTAATTCAGCTTATTGAAGAAGTATATCATAGTCTGCAAGTGAGAAGAGAGAATCAGGCTGAGATTGGTTGCCTGGAGGTCTTTTTCTGTGTTCTGTTGACAAATCGCGTGCAGTGGGAAGAAGCGAGAGATGGGAATCGTGGGTATTATGTGTCCACATGTGATAGTCACCCATCTAATCAGGGCTGTGTACCCTGTAACAAGTTTTATTTGCATTTTATATGTTTCATTTGTCTGTGACATATCTCATTATGGAGGCTGACATTTTCCCGTAGTGCCCATACCAAGCCAATCAATTGCGATTTGTGTTGTGTGTGAATTTTAATATCTTCCAGTTTCACTTTTAATGACTTGGTACAGTTTTTAAGGTTTGACCCCCTACTGAAAGGTAAGATGTTGTTCAGTATGAACCTCAGCATAGTCTAATGAAGGATGCAGGGGGGTAATTTCCTTAGCGGTGTAGTGTCTCCTGGAGTCAGGTCAGATGGGTTAGGGCAAAATCCTTTTTCCTGTATTCTCCAAACTGGTATAAACAACATCGTCCTGCTGATTTTTAACGCAACATTTCATACTGGGGTCTGTAATCCCCAGGCTCACCTAATGAGGAGGTAATGGAAAGTTAATCCACGTGGCTCTCTATTCCATTGCCTTTGGCTAATACCGCCTTTAAATCAGCTCTCATTAACTTTTAAATCACGGGCTATTAACAACAGGTTACCCATTCACTGTCCCCCAAAACATTTTTTTTTTTTTTTGCCGCAGCTTGCAGTAGAAATTGGGGACAATCAGGGGAAGGAACTCTCCATACACGCCAGCCTCTAATTAGGACACAGCCGGGGCTTTCAGCATCTCAGCTGTCACAATATTGATTTAACTCCAGGTTCTTCCCTCCGGAGGTACTGGGGCCAGGGTCCTTCACAGGAGTGCGGGACTCGCTGATTCGCCTGGAAAGTAGTTTTTTTTTTTTTGTCGAATCCCAGTTAAATGTGAGCAAAAGCTTTTAAGGTGAATTGAAGACGGCTTCCAACTCGACAAGACTTCGAGGTAATTGAGAATTTTTAAACGAGGCTGTCATGCAGAGGCGTCTGAATTGGGCTGTTTTCTCCTCTCGGGTGGTGGCAGGAAAATGAGACATGTTTAACTGGATTTTTTTCCTTTTTTTCCTTTTTCAAGCTGGCAAAAACATAGATTTTTTTGACTATCATGAATTATTTAGAAGGGTAATTAAAAACAAATTACATCAAGTCTCCACACCGAAGCATCTCAGTTATTCAAAAATCACTGGCAGTCTCACTGTAGCTGTGACTCCAGAACTCAGTTCTGAATTGAGTGAGAAATGTTTCCATCCTCACGGCCGGGGATGCACGTGACCACCACCGGAATTATAACGAATCAGTCTGAACCAGCCCATAAATGGTGATTTGATTACAAATGGTTAATGCAGGGCAAACAAGTGTGTAAATTGTGCTTTCCTGGGGCTTTCTTGACAGCTTTCAACTGATTACCAATTCATCATCTTCAGGCTGTGGTGACACATACTTTTCTACCAGTACTGCTCAGGAGAATGTGAATGAGGTTAATGAATGGGAATGAGGCTAATTCTGTTGTCCTTGCCAGACCACCATCCATAGGGCCGGTACATCAAGATATTTTATAGCGATATGTAAATTCTTCTTCAGTTCAAGGGAGCTTTATCCTGGAGAGATTAAAAAGGATTTTATGAGTGTTTTATAAGAGGCTTCTCTCACACATCGCTGAAGCATATTACATCTCCAAATGCCATCCTCCTTTTCTCTTCTGCATTTATGCCATTGTTTCATAGCTACAAAAAGCCATTCATTTGTACGTGTTTGAACACCCTCTCTATTCTCCTCTGAGCCCATAGCTCTGCAGTCCAATGCACGAAAAATCCTTGTTTATATGTATAAGTTTGGAAAACAATCACAGAAGCATTCCCCCCTTAAGCTTGTTTCAAGTCCTCAAACAAAAAAAGGAGGGATAAGCAACCCCGTGCAAATGAATGGAAGAACCCAAATAAATTTCAAGGATGCAGAGCAGCAGCATTCCCTGGTAATTTGGAATACATATAGCGTTGCGTCCATGTTTAAATTTTATTCAAATTTAGATCAGACCACCAGTGAGTGGCAAGGTGTCTTTCGCTGCTTTTATGTAGTCTTGAGGGAGTCACATCAGGCTTGGGCACCACCTGTGACTTGGTTTGCCTTATTGTGCCAATCAAAATTGCCTGTCCCCTCAGGAGCAGAACCATCTCTCTCTGTTTCTCTCACTCACCCTCTTTCCCTCTCGCTCTCTTCCTCCATGGTATTGAGGGGAAGGAAACATGAAATGCATACAGCAGTCACTCAGTGACAAAGTTCTGTCTCTATCTTCCTCCATTTGCATCTTTAAAGGAATCCCACAGCAGGATAACATATCTGCTGGTGTACAGCCCTCTCTCCATAATGGGATTTAGTTTTTGTACTTGTATGAGTTAGTTGGGCTGTGCAAAATCTCCCTCTTTTTTGGAATTCCTTGAGTTAGTTCTGTGCTTCCACCTCACTCCTCCCTCATTTAGTTGCAGATAGAACAATTAAAGGCATAATAGACGGTTGATTAAATGGCTATTAATTGCCTTCCAAGACATTAAACTGTTTGTATCACTTCATTGGAATTGCAACACAGGCCCCATTTCTCTTTAATTAGGAATTGCCAGGCAATGGATAGGCTATGGATAGTCCTGTGTGAAACAAAAGTAAACACAGTATCCCCCTTATAAATTAGCCAATGGAAAAAGGATGATTTTGTCTAATCAGTTCCCACTTCAATGATGCTTGTTAGAAGAGAGGTGAGTTTCATTTTCAGGCAGAGTGCTCATGATCTCATCTGCACCCCAAGAAAGGCGGGGTGCTGAAATTATTGGAGCATTCCACATGATTAAAAAAAAAATCAGGCTGTGGTTCATTCACAAAATCTACTGAAAGGTAACGAGTCAGCAGAAGTACAAAGCGGTATTAATCTCTTGTCTCATATAGTTGCATTTGAATGAAAAACTCTTGACAAGGGTTTCAGGGGTCTTAGTCCTGTGGTGCATGAAGAGTGGGTTTCCTATAGTGTGAGCTGCTTTCTGGGGACTGTTCCCACAAGGTTCAGAAATGGCTTACCGACAGAAGGGGGGAAAAAAAACGGCACAGTAGATCTCTTTGTGCAAGGGAAACGGGGTTCAAATTGCACACCATCACTGCAGTCTCCGTAAAACATTCTGCTTCTTTTCTGGTTGTTGGGGAGAGAGACTGTCAAAGCTCATCGTTCACTCCAGTGTGGAAATTTCAGTTGCTATTCAGATACCTTTCTCAAAAGAATGGGATGGTGCTCGGCATGATGATTTTTTTAATGTGTGTTTGTTTTGGGGTCTGTCCGTTATGTTTTGTGCATTACATTTTCACAAACATGGACTTGGTTCATTCATTCAGCAGTTAGCCTGAGAGAGAGAGAGAGACCATAGAGCGATCACTGAATGCAATAACTTTGAATGCAGTGCCACTCCATTAGAGTGTCTCCTCAGTTTGATTTACAGTATATAGATCTCCTTAGGTAATGCATGAGGCACCATCTCTGAAATACTACCAAATCTCATTTCCCATTTCCACCTGCTTTTAACAAGAAACATGGACTGTGTAATGTAATACCTGCTTTTACAACATATAAAATCTGTGTTTGATCTGTACAGATATGATTTTATGAGACTGGCATTATACGTGTTCGTTGTTTAGTTTACTTTAGGATTTTGGTCACTCGGTTGCCGGTGCACACCCAAACAAATGTTCAACGTGACAAACATTCCTCAGATTTTTTTCAGAAGCATGTCATGTATTTACTAGAAAAGTTCAAAAAGGAAGACTTGCGCGCAGCCACAAACATGAGAGTGCAATGTCAGTGCTTTGCCCTCTGCATTCTCCAACACTTTTACACAGATCATGTACAGATGAACAAATTTGTCGTCTCTCCTGCCACTGCCACCACAGCAGTACGTAGATCGGCTCATGAATATTCCTCGATAATGTAGTTCTGCTTTTTTCCCCCCACAAGAGGGAATAAATACCAATTTTCTACAAAGCAGATAAGAAAGTATCAACAGCACAGCAGCCTCCCAATCAAAGTGAGGGAATGAAAAAGTTCATTTTTCAGTTGCCATCACTTAAGTGCAGAAGCCTATTGTATGAACTATACGTGCAGACAGAGAGGAACAGTTTTTTGGTAGCGCAGTTTGGACACACTCTACTGTCAAAATTTCACTGTCTCAGGAGATGTGGTAGTCATGTCAAAATCATAATGCTCAGTGTTGATATAGTTAAAAATATCTGAAAGTAGGTTTTTGACACATTTTTGCACATTTTTAAATCAAAGGCTATCCTCTCCTGCCCTGATCTTTCTCATTAGTGTCAAGCACTTCAGCAGAGAAGTAACTTGAATACATCTGCAGGAAATAATCTAATGATCCCAGCAGTTTTAATAATGATTCTGATTTTCTAACTCTCGACTGATATTGTATAGCTATATATGTATAGCTATATATGTATGCCATTCATATGTTTTGCAGTGTGTTGTTTGTGAGTTGGTAGGCCTTTTACTCCTGCACGTGAATGAAGCAGCCTAAAAGAAAATGAGTTGTGCATTAAGAAAAATTCTGAAATGGCATGCATACAAATGAAGTGACAAGAGTTCAGAATTGAACAGCAGCAATTTGAGGGTAGCTACTTCATAGCTAGGCTACTTCAGGAAACTCAACTGGAGCATTTGGTTATAAGGCTAATGTAAAAAAATGTTTTCTTAAGACAGGAGAGCCTGGATACACATTTTACAAGACACAAGAAAAAATCAGTCAGCTTGGGAGTTAAGCATCCAATAGTCATTTCAAAACATACTGTAGTTAAAGGAATACAGTGACAATGAACAAGTTTGCTTACTTTCTACTACCATCTAAAGGTATGTTTGATGGGTCTAAATCCAGCATGAAGGCAATCAATGGATCCATGCAAGATAATTGCTTCAATCAATTCATTTTTGTTTTTTCGTCACTGTCTGTTACAGATGCCCTAATTTGTTTTATTCCGTTGCCCCATCCATTGCTTTGTCAACATGTGTCGTCTTAGTTGTCAATAACTTCCTTTTAGTAATTACATTGTCGTCTTGTCGACTGGTGCTGCGCAGGGGATAGCAATATTACCTACATAGATGGTGCTCTCTAAGGATAGGGTACATTCCCTCAAACATAAAGAAGTAATTATTCATGCAGATTATACTCTAATCAGTGTTACAAAGGCCTGCATGTGATAATTCCTTATAGTTATAACATGATGTTCATAAAAAATTCTAAATGGATGCTTAATTCATTCAAAATTGTGGGTATGGAGTAGGTATGGATCTGTTTCATTTAATCTGGAGCAGGACATGGCGGCGCATTGCAGTGCAGTGGCTTCTCAGCTACCGGCGATAATTTTAAACGCTGGTCCTGGGAAACAGTTTTTGTTCCTCGTGTTTTTAACATGTTGAATGACAAATAAAGAATCTATCTATCTATCATTGTGCTAGTGTAAATACCCCTAATGACTCAATTGCTCAATGGTGCCACACTTTGGGAAGGGCGAGATTTTTATTCAACCCAGTGAATTTCAGATTAGCTGCAGATCTGTGGTTCTTGTCTCTGCAATGGTAGATTAATCCATGTTATTTTTGAGGTTTGCTGCTCTGTGTTCAGCAAAGCTCATTTTCAAGTTTCACCACTCCACAGCTAGCTTGGGGAAACTGTCAAATTATTCTGTAACATTAAGAAAAGGCAGTCAAGAGACTCCTGGAAAACTAGAGGAGAATAAAAACAGCAGAATAAATGAATGGAAGTTTAATGGATGTTCATAAATAAATATATCCATTAGTTCACTGAATGAATCCAGAGTATTTTACGAAGCTGCAGGGATTGGATTAAGATTGGAGGGGTGACTGGAGGAAGGATGTGGGGGCGCTTCTGTCTTATGATGTCCCAGGCATCCTGTCCATTAATGCAGGGTGGTCCAGTAATGCTGGAGGGGCGCTCCTGTTGGTAACCTCTTGGCAGGAGTGCTGCCGGAGCATTTGTTGCTCAGGTGGCATGTGAAAGAGAGACAAGGGCCGGTGGGAGGGAGATGGAATGGTCCGAAAAGAAGGGCAAAGTGATTGAGCACAGTATTGAATTGTCAGTGTACTACTTGTAGCCTCAGCAGGAATTAATTGCCAGTGCACAAAAGGGGTGAGAAGCAAAGATAGGCCATGCAGTTATGAAGATGATCCAGGACCAGCCCCATCTCATTTCCCATTATGAGAAGGAGCTAACAATAGCAGGGAGCAGGCCTACTAAAACAGCACAACTGTGAGGGCACTTCTGAGCACCTGCATTTTCTGTAGCCATGGACCACCATCTATCTGACCACACATTTTGACTGTGGGACACACACATTGTTGCGAACTAAAGACCCCCCACCCCTCTTTGCATTTGTATAGGTGGCTTATATTACTGTGTATAGTCACAATCTGTACAGTAATGCCTGATATTGTTCCAGTTGGAATAAAACTCTGATGGCATTTTGCCCAGTTTTTCATGTCATCCAACTGCCAAATGACACTTAACGTATGAATGAATAGAATTAAAAAAAAAAAAATATATATATATATATATATATATATATATATATATATATATATATATAGTATAGATGCTTGGATAATTTGAGTGGATTTGAAAGTTATAAGGCTTGCGTTCTATTGTGATGTTATTTATTTAGCAATGGTAATTGCATTGTTTGGATAAATATGTCTAAACACGTTGCTGCTGTCATACATGCTCAGTTCTTGCCTTAAAAGTATAAAGTTGTCTAGCTCTTGCGTTTTTTCAGGCATGTAACTTTTCTGCAGTGCTTTTTTATGGAAAGTGCTGTGTTCCTCAGTGCCTGTAACTGACAATCTCCTGTTGTCTCTGTTTTTTTTTAAAGAACACCATTGGTATTTTCTATGGAAGTAGACAGGGACTCATATAAGAGGACATTGTAGGAAATATTTGCAAACCTTGCAGTTCTGATTATTCTTAGCCTACTTACATTTACGCCTTGATGATGCTTCTCAGAAGGTTCTCATTTGTTATGTTATTATTGTTGGTGGTGGTGTTATTAACTGATGTAAGAATTACACTGATCTCCCAAGTCCTGAGTTATTGTTTGTATATGTACTGAATTATTTTGCAGTCTATGAAAAGAGATTCCTATTGTATTTTTGACAGTTCAACAATAACTGCATTCCTAATTGCGTTGCTAGCACCCTTGTGAAAAACTGTACCATAATAAACAGATAAATGATTGCCACAGTTCAGGGTCAAAAAAAATTTCTAGATTGGACAAATAAGCAGCATAGCACGACTTTATCCAAAGATGCTGAAATAGTGAAAGGATTCTGTTGACAGAACAAAAAAATGTGATGTTTATGTCAGAATCACCTATGAAACAATATAGGGCTTAGTTTTTAGTGTGACTGTGTTTCCATGGTTTAAAAATTAACACGCTTGTTAGTTTATCTTTCTATGCTTCTCAATTTCGATGTAAATCCTGCTACTACCCTTGTTCTTAACTAGGCCTGCCTGGCCAGATTGTTATGGCCATTGTAAATTCAGCTCTCAGTGAAGTCCACGGGATGAGGATGCAGGCGTATTTCCCTCAGCATGAAATTTCCAGTGCTTGAACCTGCGACCACACTGGATTTCCACCACTGTGGATGGCCGGGGGTGAGTGACTTACTAAAGGCTTACAAAGGAGGACCACGCTGCCCAGGAGTTTAGGCACGCTTGCTGTCTGAGGTTAATTTCTTCTTATTATTTTCAGCTTGATGGCACCCAAAGGAACCAGTCGCCAAACTGCACCAGCAGAGTCAGCAGTTGTCATTGCGTTAAATTATAAGCCATGCACTTCATGTAATTTTATGTAATATAGAAAAGTGTCACATAGAAGAGTGTAATTGGCAGCTTCATTACAATCCATATTAAATATACATTATGTACATATGTAGTTGGCATGATACTGGGCACATTATCTTGAATGCTTGCTTAATTACTACCTCACAAAGGGTTAATTTAGTTACATTGTACAGGTTATTAAAGAAGCACTCATAAGGCAAAACTGCAGATTAAGAATCTCCATGAAGGAAATTTTGATTGCTGCAATTAATTCCATACTGAATAATCTGGTCAAGCCAGATAAAAAGGAAAATGGAGAGAGTTTTATTATCTACACTTTAATTACAAAAACAGGACCGTTAATTTTTTTTAAGTAACCATCTGGTGATGATAATTTGCAACTTTATAATTGAAAATTTGCCAAGTTCAATTCCATTCTGTGGTTAATTTATTTTATACACTTTGTGAAGGGAATGCACAATAAAAAATGCATTTTGATAGTATTTGGTGTGCAGCTGGATGTATCTGAAGTGTAATCTAATCTTGAATGTCTAATTTATTATACTGACGGTGAATTTGGCTTGAAAATGACGAAAAAGCGAATAAACCTTATTGATACTTACTTACGATGTAAAATACTTTCTATACATAGATCTAATATTAAAACACGAGGAAATGCTTGACTTATCAGATGCAGTTTCTCATATATCCACATGAACCTTGGCAATATTTTCCCATCCTTTTATAGTGTGAGGGTTTTATTAGGTCAAATTTTATGGCCCAAATCCTGACCTAATCCAAATCACCCCCAGACCTATTTGAAACTACTCCCAAGCTCATTCCTTCTCTTTCACAGCCTTGTAATTTGGAGTGCAGCTGGGATTGTTGCAGAGCGGTTTTTAGGATATACACTTTTATGCATTGCTAAGTCAAGTTTATAGTCACAATAAACTTTTATGCATATACCCTGTGGTTTTGTTTTAGGTTTTCCTTTAAACTGTATGCTTTATATTGTCATGTACAACAAGTCAAAGAAAATATCACCCATGTTCTTTGTGGAGAGTAAGTATAAGGCAGTGGGAGAGTTAGCCCAGCCAAGCGAAACTTGTTTGTGGTTAAATGTAATACTGGCAAGCACACCTCGCTTGTCCCTGGGTGGCCATATGCAGTCTTCATGAAGCTGTGTGCATGGGTAATAGGCCAGCTGAAATATTGGGATATTTGCGAGGGCCCAGCTTGAAAGCCGTGGCTGCGTTCGTCCCCTTGTCCCTGTTGGAGACACTTTGGCACAGAGAGCACATTCTTCTCCAGCAGCCTTATTTCGGGTCATTTGCCTGAACCAGCCATCTAAGCAAGCTAACAGTCCCGAGGAGGGGGATAGAGGGTGGCATTCGTCCGCTTCAGAGAAGAAAAATTCTGTCCAAGAGGACATCTGTGACATAAGCAATCTGCTCTCTCTAATATCGTTTTTTTTTCTGTTGTTGCTGTTGACATTGCTGTTTGTGTATACTTCCTGATTGAAATGTAGATTAAGGAAAAGTCTTTGTAGTTGGAACACACGACCCGACTGCAGATGGGACCAATGAACATTCTGCTGAAGAGATTGTGAATGATAAAAAGAGAAAAGAGAGAGACCCACCAACAGAAAGAAAGGGAAAAGAAAGGCAGTGATGGAAAAGGGATGCATTGCATTGATGGCATCAGGCGATCAGAGCATTGGAACTTATGCTGACACACATGGATGGTGACATTAAAGGAGCTCAAATTTTATAGCAGTGTTATCATAAGCCTTTTAAAACTCGAAAGGTCATCTGACAATGAAACAAGACTGGCACTTTACACAGCACATTGGAGGACCAATTGAAAATGCTTTGCCACCGAGTAAAATTGCACATCTCCAGTCTTTCCACTGTCTGGTAATTGCACAGTTTAAACAGCCGAAACAAATTGCCAGTATCATGGTAAAGTAGAAGAGAGAGAGGGAAAATCTCATTTTGTGCATGTAGTAGTGCACAATTTGTTGATTGAATGAGTGGCCACTGTGCTGTTGAGTTGGTGTTCCAAATTTTTCAAAAGAAACATAGATTAGAAACTGATCACACGATTCTCATGTTTTTTAATGTGTGTTATGGAAGAGTGATTCATGACACTCGATTATAGGAATTGGGACAAAAGAGGACTAGTTGGGTCCATCTCGCCCAACAGTCAATTAAATTATGCTTTTTAAATCACAGGCATTCCTCCAGGAACATGAATGTGGGCTTTAGTTATCCTTGTTTCTAGTCAAAGCAGTCAAGGATGACTACACTTGTCCATGTGAAAATAATAGACATGTATCTAAAATAACAAAAGGATTCAAGGCAATTTTGCATTGAAGTACCAGGATGTAACCGTATGACCTGACATTTATCACGAGGTTACTTTACTCATTTGAAACGTTGCCCATATAAGTCACTTGACCAGTGACCATGTCCACTTGAATTGGAGTGAATGATTTATGTAATTGAATTTAAAAGAGTAGCGGCAAGCAATACCATCATTGAGGACCATAACGGAGAGGCAGCAAGACTCTTATTATTATACACAAGGGAACTAAAGTGCCCCTTGATGGCTCCATAGTGAGGATGTGGAAATCTGTACCACACTGGAAAACACTAAAATGTTTGTACACTGAAAGCATACAAACTTTCCAGTGAGAATGCTATGATATAAGCTATGCCACATCGTTCTGGGTATTGAGTGAATAGCTTAACTGCATTTCTTAGTCATGACAATTTGTAAAGGAGAAAAGACTGCTTTTGTGCTCGTTTTTGTTAGAAATAACTGTGAATGAATTCACATGGCCAAATAAGTGGATAGTTGTTTAATCTTGGGTGATCTATGCCAAGTGAGTGGTCTCCCTTCGTGCTTCTGTACACACTATGAAATTGAGATTCTATATGCAGCCTTACCAGCCTTTGCATTAAACAGAATGCAGCGTTTGTAACAAGATGTAATGATGTTAATAAAAGATGTGCCAGGTCATTACACTGAACCGTTTGCCTTCCAATGGCAGCATTGAAATATCATTGGCACTGTCCTAAAGCTGCCATTGATCAACCTGGCGCGGTGAAAATAATTGCAATGTGTCTCTTTTAGAATCCTGTACTATGGCTTGTAGTGGATAAGTGATTGTAATCACACCCACCAGACTTATCGATCAGGAACGTGTTGTGTTTGATATGAAACAAATTTTTGTGTGAATTATTCATATATAAGAACATCTTGGTCTTCTCTGTGTCTTTCTGGTTTGACTCGATAATTAATATGCAGCGTACAAATTGTATGCAGCGTGAGGATGTCAATAATACTTGCTGCATAAGATCAATAGCGGGTTGTGGATTTGTTAATTGTTATTGGTGTAGTGGGTGTAAAAGGCTTCCCCCTCCGCACCTCTGTGTATGAAAGTAATGACCCATGTTTTGCTTCTTGGGGAACAATTGGTTTCAGGTGCATGTAAGGAAAGCTTTAAAAACAATTTGCCATCATCAGCTTGCTTGAGTAGTTTCAAAAATCAATTTCTATAAAGTGCTTATTGTTGTCAGACATTGTCTTTAAACTCATGTTACCTACTGGCTTCAATTTAAGATTTAAATCAGACAATGCGATACTTGAATGTGCACATGTGGAGGATGGGTTTTTTTAGAGATGCAAAACTGAGCTCACTTCCACTCTGTGGTGTGTTGCTGTTTCACATATCGCTACACCACGTTCCTTGGCAAACAATTACTCCTGTCTGTTTAACATCAATCAGGCCAAGTTACAGTACAGTCAATGATTTCTACAAACAGAGCCATGCTGTTTTCCCAAACACAACTGCCAAATAAAGCTATAAACACAATGAAACTGGCCTCACAATGCCGCGCTGTAATGCATGGTTCAGAGGTGAACGTGCCCTGCATTATTGGAGACAGGTGGCAGCCACACTCGTAAACTCTCTTGCACAATGGCTGATCACAATGAGGAAGTGAAGTCATTGACTATTACCCAAGGTCAGGAAGCCAATTGACAGCCATTGTGATAGACCAGTGGTCCATTATACCAGGGAGGTTTTCATCCCCAGTCACATGAAATACAAGGAGCATGCTACTGACTTGAGGTCAGCCATAAAGAAGAGCGGCCACAATTCATGTCCCTACAGCTACTTGTGTGGTGGCTGGCGTTTTACAGCTGCATCCCAGTAAGACGGGTGGAGATTATCGCCTCTGAGCATCTTATTAGTCAATCATGTCACTCCTGCCAGCTGTGGCTAGTCACCCGCATCTGCCTTCAAGACATTGAGGCACTATATTTCACCCAAATCCGTCTGCCTTCAATCTCATCCAGTCCATCACGCGCCTGTTTTCCCTCTCTTTGCCTTGCTCTCTACCTACCTCTATTTAATACATGTTACGGTGCTCCAAAATTTTGCATTGATGTGACATGCTCAAAATACACCATAACAAGCACCCCCAACCCTGCACAAATTGTAACTTAAGTCCTTCACTTATGAGCAGAATGTTGTCAATTTAGCATTGGTTAAAATCAGATTTCACCAAATTGACCAAAAGGTTAGTTTAAAGAGAGGCAAAATTGACTGGTCCCTCTGTAAACATATATGTAGGTTAATTTATTTTTCCCCAAAACAGACAGGATTGGGGAAAAAAAAAAATTAAAAGAGGGAGAGACAAGGAAGAGAGCGAGAAAGAAAGATTGATTTGAAGTTAAACGAGGGGCAGCTGGGATGTGACGAGAGCAGAGGAATCGTGTGTAGGCCAATCGTGGGCATTCCAGTGCTCATCCATCCTCATTACTGGCCCTTGTTTTCTGCTGGAACCTAGGAGTGAGGGACAGGCTTCGGGAGAAATGTTGTTTTACATCAATGCATCAGTGGTGCCAAAATACGAGCAGGCAGCTCACTTCCTCTCTTTGCCTTCCTCAGAAGAAGAAGAAGAGAAAAGTGCTGAAGCCACTCTAAAGATGGATGTCTGTATGCAAATGCATGCTCTTAAAAAAGTTTTTTCTTGCCTCATTAATTCAATTGGAATTTGGCATCATGGGTAGAGGTGGAGGTTGTCTCTGATCTCTATGAAATTGCATGTGAAATAGTTGTTCTGGGAAAGCTTCAACTGGGGTTTGTATCACAAAGTGAGTCTATAATTTGCCTGTCATTTCTTTTTATAAATCTCACCTAGTACAACCTCCTGTTTGTTAAACAATCTAGCAATAATACAGTACTTTTTCCTGGAGATTTTGAGATGGGGGAAAAATGTTCATAAATTGACTTGGCTCTTTAACCCTGAAGTCCTCTTAACCTGCATATTGTATTCGACTGTCCATTGTTTCATTTATATAACATTAGAGTTCATAGAAAAGAGATGAGAATATATTTTTTTTAATTTGGGATGTTTCTGAGCAGGACTTAATGCATCTTACTCTCCCACTACTCTGCCTTTGTTGTGTTCAGAGACAGCATATACATTGGAGAGAGTAAAGGGTAATCTGTGTGTGTAACACTGATGGAATGCATCCAGTTCCTGAATTTCTTTTGTTACTATGTCTGGCTCTAATTGAATGGTCATATATATATTATCCATAGACGTTTTACTTTGTAAATGATATTACTATAATGGGCCCAGATTCTCAGCAACACAAAGCAGGATATCAAAGAAAAAGAGGGACCCCCGTCACAGCTGAATTCCTGTGTATATTATTCATATTATCTAGGCAATATTCTCATTATGGCTGAACATGGGACATTATTCCTTTGCCCTTTATTTTCTTATCACTCCTCCCGAAGGACTGAAAGTTGTGTGTTAACAGCAGAGAATACACAACCTGCCAGTATTCAGTATTTTGGATCTTTTGAAAGTGAGACCAAACATATCTATGGGCAAACTGTGATGAATTGAACATCAGAAAGCTTTTGGAATTAATGAATTCATCAGATGCAAGGCAACTTTTTGAAAACATTTGAGATGCTTTACGTTCCAGTGATGGAGAAAGCCCGAGTAAGATTGAGGGGGATGATAGGAGATGTAATTAAATGTAGAGAATTCCTCCAGGTGTTTTATGGCTGCTCACAAGGTCAGCGAAGGTGTGTTTGGGACGCTGTTCAGGCGTGAAGAAGGACCATTGATGTGTGAATTGCCAGCCGTCAGACGCTTCATATGAGTTCCGCCAGCCTGCTGATTTAAAGTTTGACGGCAAATCACAGGAGCGGCGTTGTCTGGCGAAATGCATTATAAGTTCATGATCTGGGTTACTGGAGCGCGCCCAGCTTCGAGCTTGGGATGATATATGGTCATTTCCGTGGGATTACAGGAGCAAGCAACATTGCCGTGCTATCACCACGCCGGTTAACACCAGAGACCCGGGTTCACAACCTCACAGGAGCACCAAGAGCATCAATGTCAAATTTTGGCCTGTGGGGAAGGAAATAAAGGGTAAACACCTTCGTAATTAATCGTGAAACATTTACTGGGTTTTTGGTTTTAGAAGCATCACTAATCATCTAGGGAGGGGTTTTACGTCCCTCTTGCTCTCTCCTTGGTCTGTAAGATTCCTGTGTGTTCCGGTCAAATCCCACTGCCTACAGAGCTGCGTGTCCATTGGGATCAGGTCATTGACCAGCCACCTCATTACTCATGCAGTGGAGCACTTAAAATCATCTAACTTCCTCTGCCAGAGTGGTAATATTGAATTTATCATATTATATAATTATATTGCTATATACAATTATATTTATAATATTAATTATAATTAGTAATTATAATTAGTCAATAATTACTACTACTAGTAATAATAATAATAATTAAACTCTCTAAGTGAATGCCTTGTATTGACTCTTGTTACTATTTTTAGTTTTAGAATTATGAATAAAATGTAAAAGTGCAATAATGATAGTAATGTATGTTGAATTGTTGAAAGTCAGCAATATACCTCTAGTAGTGTATAACAGCAGTGTTCTTATTAAATACAGCTTTGCAGAGCTCATTGTTTGAAGAATGTTATGAAAGCTGCAGTTTGTTGCTTCTCACCATATTCATTCCACTGCTAGTGTTTTTTCCACTGAGTTAATTCGAATGGTTGCCATGGGCAAGTGGTATGGAAATTCTGTCTCACCTTGCCGATAATGAAACACATGTTGGACCACCTGTGAACAGTGTGAGATAATTACCATTTGGGAGAACTTGGAGAGCATGGAGGGCTAATAATGCCCCACGCTGGAGGCCTGTTATAGGGCAGTAATTGAACAGAGAAACGCAATGTGATCGCTCCATGCATGGAAAAAAGAGACACCTGACTATTCAGGACTACTGTGGCTAATACATACTTGGTAAGTTTAACCTGAGGGCAGTTGTAATGGATTCATGCTTGGGTTATCTGCCATGGCATCTAGGAAGGCTGCTCTGCTCTGGCCACAGACCCATGGCTTGTGCACTCTACGATTTCATAGTGTCTGGCCTACTGCTGTGCCCTGGTACTTTTAGTTTGGACCTTAATTGGAGGCTTGATGCTTCGAATCACGCCATTAGTTTCTTTCTACCATATATCTTGCCCAGTACCCCATTTTTCTTTGTGTGGGCATTGTTTGTGTGAAAATCTGATAACTTGTAGAAAACATTTTTTAAAAAGGCATGACATATCCTCCATCATACAGTGTGATTAAAAAAAAAAAAAAACCTGTAAAAAAGTTTGACATGAGTTCCATCATGGACATGTTAGCGAGTTGGACCTCCATTCTATTAACTTTAAACTTAAGGTTTTGCTCTCATTTTACCAATAAAAGTGAACATTGTCTTTTACATGTGCATAGGTATGAGTGATTTAGCCTTATTGGGCTTATTCAGCTGTTCTTTGCATTTTATTGAATCCTGTTGGAGAATGTAGGCACTGTTTTTATTTAATAAAGTAATCACCAACTGCAAAAATTGCTTTGATAATTAGCCCAGATGTCCTATCTTGTCTCTCTTCATGCTTCCTTACCATGTAATACAAATTTAGTGCGCTACAGATTCAAGGATTTGATGTTGACCTAATTGAAATGTGAAAGGAGCCGGTGAATTATTAGTTTAGTCACTTTAATAATCAAAAAATGTGTTGTGTAGCTGTGCCTTGAGAAATAAGCTCCACTGTATCTTCAGGAATGTGCTTCACAGTTGTGATATCCAAATGTGCTCTCTGCGCAGTACATGTTTTACCCAGGAGGAAAGTGCCAGTGAGTCAGAAGGTAATAAACACAGCATTATTCCTCAATACAGGTGAATGTCACCATGGGATTGTCCCCAAAGCCAGCTTTAATCAGGTAGTCACATCTCTCTAGACAGCAGCAGCTTGTGATGATAATGAATTAACTCTGTATTTCACAAAGAGGTCAATCTTCATGTAGGTGGATTTAAGCACCTTATGAAGAGATTGAAATGAATTATTCTAAAGACAGTGTGATTTTGAGAAGTGAATGTCAGTTCTACCCCCATTCCTGTCCAGGTTTGCTTCTCTAATGGTTATCAAAAATTATTGTATTATTGTTTTTTTTTTTTTTTTTTTTGGGGGCATATCAGTGAACATGCAACCCAGACTTATGTAAAAAATTAAGAAGCTGTCCTCATCTACAGCAGGTCAGTCAATGATGTACCATTTGTGATTTCTGTCAGAATCAGCAGAGAAACAGGCTCTCTGAAGAGTGACCCTGGTCATGAAGTCTCCATGAGATGCCAGTAATCCATTACAGAGTAGCTGCTAGTGGTGGATCTTCCACAGCTCTGTTGTTGCCTTCAGAGGCCCAGCTCCTCTCCTTCTCCTCCCACCCACCCACCCTGAGCAGAGAGTGCAACACTGGGCCCCCACTTGCTACACTTCTACCTGCCACTTTCCCTATTGCTTTTCTCACCTCCTGGTAATTCTTTCTTACCCGGGAAATAACTCAGATTGCCCCCCAGCTGAGCGCTACCTTTTCACTAGCCTATTTTTAGTTCTTAAATCTGTCTTGTCAGCTAGGCATGAAAGTCCTACTGAAGCACATCATAACTCCCCCTAATTTTCCCCCCTGTATGAAGACCATCTATATGGGTCAGAGTGCTGCCGGAGGAACCTTTCTTAGTTAATAAATGCAGGAAGGTCACCTGGGAAACCGTCTTTTTAATTGGGCAAAGGTTTACAAGGTGGAATGAGCAAGTGGATAACTAGTTGGATGTAGTCTGCCAGTTCTCGAAACTGACACCCCTCTCACACATTGCATTCAAAATCAGGGACATGGGAGACTTATTGTTTGTGCAATAAAAACACGACCAGGTTAACAATAAATTATCAGGTTAATTAGATATTTTGGATGACCCATATTAGTGAACATCTTTTTCTTGTATCTTGACGCTTACCTTTCCTGTAATTTCCAAATAATTAACCCAATGTATATTTGGATGTCAAAACACACACACGTCATGTCTCTCATCTCCCTCTGCTGGTTACCAGTTGGGAATTAAAATGCAAATCTCTGGTCTTAGCCTATGGGGCAACAAGTCAAACTGCACCCTTTTACCACAAAGTTGTTGTCAAACCATACATTCTTGCCAAACCACTCTGCTCCATGACATCAGGTCATCATGTCATCCTGATCCAAAGGGTCCATCTACTCAGTCATACCAATTCTCTAGTCTAGCCCCCCTAGTGGTGGAATGAGCTCCCCACAACAGTCAGAACTGCTGAATCATTGACCATCTGCCGCTGCAGACTGAAACACATCTGTTCAACCTGCATCTTGGTTCAACTAACATTGAAGCCTCAACAGTCTCAACAGCTATATTTTTTTAATATACCCATTTTCTGTATCTTCAACCTTCCTCTTGGACCTACTATGGCAACCAACATGACGACATGTTATATAATAACTTCTGCTATCGGATTGTGACACTCTGGGTCTGCTCCTGTATGTACTTTTGTGAGTCTGTAACTGTCTTGTGTGTACTTTTGTAAGTCACTCTGGAAAAGAGCATGTGCTAAATGACTAACTGTAATGTATATACAACCACAGAAAACGGTGAGCCACCATAGCTGTGCCACCATCATTCACTTGGGAATGATGATGGGTTTGGTTACAGCCATCCCATAATTGAGATTTGTATCAGTCATATTCCGAGGCCCAGCAGTGTCATTTTGCATGCCTGGAATTTGGATACAAAGAGCAGCGGATGTGAGTTTTGGCACGGGGGGTTGGGGTTGCTCATCTCTCTGGAATGTGAGCGATTTCAGCCCCCCTCCCTTGTAATGTCTTTTTTTTCAGGAACATGGGTGATAGTCATTGGATGAATAAGAATTTCATTAGTCAACGTCGCCTCTCTCTGTACTTTTGTGGCTGAATGAGCGCACTGCGGTTATTCCTGTCTGAATGTGCTCACACTGTAAATGAAGATAAGATGCTTGTCTGCATTCTGTTCCTGTGTGTGTCGCTTTTGCTCGAATGCATCCTTACTCATTCTCTAGCACATCAACACGTATTGATCAACTACTTAACACATTGAAGTTTTTTTTTGTCTGTAGTATGCTTAATTCACAGAGATTTGTCTTTCATCTGATTTTGTTTCAACATTTGGGGTTCTAGAATGCAGAAAAAAATTCACACAGACACGATCAGATGGGAAAACTGAGATGAAGACAACTCTGCTGTATCAGAATGCTGTCAAAAATTTAAATGGACAAATGATAGAGAGTATGTGTGTTTCGTGAGTACACTGCTGGAATGCATGCTGTATGAAGGGCAACAAAGCAACCTACTCATGGAGAGGGTTACCTGCCTTCTGAGATTTGCCCCTGGAGTTTGCTGCAATCTGATGTAGGTTGTCCATACCTTAACTGTAAAATATAATTATGTCTTCTGAAACTGATTAACTTGAGGGGTCATTGCAGTTGTCTCTTTTGAAGGTTGCGTTATTATTTAAGCATTGGTAGATCTATCTAAACTGATCAGTTCTTATGCTTTGTGAATGTTGTCTGGCATTGTGATATTTAACGTAGGTCAAGCGCAAATGTTGCTGAGAACTAAACTGGCCTCCATAGCACCACATCCCTGTAATCTGTCCAAGTTCACCCCCTTCATTTGGTCTGAGCCACAGAAACCCCAATTTTAGTAACCCCACTCTATAGTTGTTGAGGGGTGAGACCGTAACCTGGAGACACTGGTTGTCTGGGAAAATTATGGAGCTTGAGCTCAGCAGAACTGTAAAGAAAACAGCATGAATCCATTGCACTGTGCATCAACTGAATTGTCAAACAACCTTCTATGTGCACTCTGTCAACAGTAATTCTGGCTTATGGCTAAAGTCAGAAAAGGCCACATCCAACAAAGCTAACTCAGCCGTGTGGCTAAAATATATAGCTGTTGAAATACATTACATTTTTTCCCCCAGAGGTTTTGGAAATCATCGGTAAGAATTCTTGCTGTATGAGTAAAGAATTACACATTATACACATACATTATTTGTTGTACCAAATACCTTACCACATCATCCTCATTCAGCTTGTAGTACCATCTCTTGCAGAACATTGTTGCATGCTTACAGCAGATATGCTCTCAGTTGTACTGCCTGTCTTCACTCTGGGTTTTCTCTTTGACCTGAGATTACAAGCCTGCCAAGCACAGATCCGGCATCATTGTATCCTGGGATCAGTCCCTTTCCTTTGCAGAAGCTGTTTAGATTAGTCATAAACTATTTTTGACCTCTCTGGGGCCCTAGTACCTCAGGAATGAGAAAATTGAGCTTGAATGTAAAACTTGCTGTGACCATGGATTAGCAAAAGAAGCAGTTCTTTACCTTGAAGACGTGGGTCATGTTTGAGCTGGGAGGATGTGGCTGATGACCTACATTCTTGCTGTCGTAAACGAATCCCTGTGTGGGGACTTATTAGATGGATGTGGCCATGAGCGTGTTACTGAGGAGAACGCGATGAAAATTGTCTTCTGGGAGAGGGGTTCTGAGTGTAGTTTAAGTACTGATGGTGTGGGAATTAACATGGCAGTGCTTTCTATGAAGTCACCCAGGACTGTCCCCTCCCCTTTTGCATCTGAGCCAAGGTGTTGTGACCGTGTGCTTGTTTCTCTTGAAGCACAGACCACATTAATAAATGCTCCAACAATGTGTGGGTACCATTTGCCAACTCTCTTCTTACCACTTTTTCAACATTGATAGAGGTGAATCCTCAGTTCCACATCTGTTTTTGTTCATCCTCCCTGTCCACATGTTCATTGAGAGAAAGTACTGTATTTTCACAATTACTGCTTTCTGTCATTTCCATATCTTTTGAAGTTTACGGGAGCATTACCTGTCGACACTGATGTATGCAGGCACATACAAGCAAACACTCACACCAGAAGACCACAGCTCTTGAAGACAAAGCCCAGCTGTGTGACTGGGGTCTGGAGCGTCGGCTGTGAAGTAAAACAATACACAAATGGATGGCCACCATGAGGAGACCTGGTAGCTCATGGTTTCCCCATCATTTCTACCGGAAGACATGAGAGAGGCTTGCCAAATAACAGTTATTTGCATAAATAATAGCTCTGTTTTGTATCTTAAACTCTCCCCTCTCCTCTTTTTCTTTTATTCAACAAATAACCAAGTGGCTTGTGTTGCTAGGCAACTATGACACAAGTGCTTATTGCATTGCGTTTTAGCACAGTGTTGACACTGGGCCTGGGTCCCAAAGAAACGCGTGGGTCTTTGAGGTTACGACTGCTGAAATCTACAATGCATCAGGGCACACATTTCATCTTTTTTTTTCGGGAAAGGTGAATGCTGGTTGGCATTAGTACTGGACACAACAGTTTTACTGCCTGAGCATAACTATGTTAAGAGTAATGCTTCTGTAAACATTACTGCATTATACTGTAATTGAACCCCCATATGCATTTACTCATATTAACACACACAAAGGGCTAGTATTCCAAATGAATGGCGCCCAGTTTTCTACCGTTCTCTCAACTAACTTTGCCGTATGGTTTAGTATTTTAGCATGAGAACACTTTTTTTTCTAATGCTCTGTGAATTTTAAATTCTAAACCATATACAGCATATTTTGTGCACTTGAAAGCATTGTTGTTATAGATCCTAAACACAAATGGGGAATGATTTGTCATTTGATTAGCTAATTCAGTCAGATTACCTAAAGGAGCTTCTTCCTAATTGCTTTTGAATCATAAAAAGGATGCTGCTATTGAATACATTACAATTCCTTACCAAACATTTCTAAGAAATTCACACCTGTTTTCTAATTGCAACTTAAAATGTGAAGCTTTTCTTACAAAAAAGTTTTTTGAAATGGATAAACAAACCCTCATAACCCCAAGCTTTTGCATCATTTCTCAGTGTAATGTGGTCATTAGTATTGTCATCACAGCACAACCTGGTGCTTTGTGTGTATCACTGATGGGCAAGATTTAACAGATTGGGTTTTTATCTTATAATACACTTTTGCTTTAGACTCAAGAATACCTTGTCAATTGTGGACGTGTAAATCAAATCTATTCCCAAGATCACATTTCCTTTTGTGTGAAGTATCCCCGTTTATCCTGAGGTGTCTTTATTTAGGTTAGATATACAAACATGGTGGTGTCGTTTTATGCCAATGTGATTCAACATGAGGGTGAAATGTTATGAGATTTTCACTCATTCACAGTTATTGAATCTTTGTCATTTTTGTGCATTTCACTGATCACTTGAGTAATCACTCAAAATGTACATTTCAGTCAGTTTGTTGTACATAGTGTTTCCTGGTTTTATACTGCCTGTCAGCTGATATGCATGGGATCAAACCTGATAAAACAGGTTCCAATGCCTTAAACAGTGAGCTACATGGCAGCACCTGCCAGCTAGGTTTGGTATATTTTGTCCTTTAGCTATGAAGGTCTTTTGACAGGTTGGAGTCTCATTTTCTACTATAACCCCACCTTTCTTTTTTAAAAACCAAATAAACCCACACAGCTGAATGGACCTGTTTACTGGGGGATTATTAGACAGTTGGTAAG
Organism: Megalops atlanticus; assembly: GCA_019176425.1. Classification (NCBI taxonomy): domain Eukaryota; kingdom Metazoa; phylum Chordata; class Actinopteri; order Elopiformes; family Megalopidae; genus Megalops; species Megalops atlanticus. Next base: position 23,908,820 of record CM032888.1, on the reverse strand, counting down.
AGCTGAATTGGGACAGTTTTGTTATAGGTGATATATTTTGACATTGGTGCTAAAACCTGGTTGTGTGACATCGTTATATATCATGGTATACCTTTATTAAATTACATTAGTATGTCATAATTCAATGTTATGGTATACCTTACAGCTTCAAACCAAATTCAACTCATAGTTTGAGCTTGAACAGCAATGTACCTGAGCTGAAGATTGGATATTTAGTAGTCTATTTAGTAGCATAAAGAATGAATGGGGTGGTTAGCATTTAAGGACACCAAGTATTTTTCTCTGATGGTTAAAAAAGGGAATGTGTTTTGTCACAGCATACGTCAGGCAGAGTCTTATGATTTAGTGAATGTGCAGTGCTTTGTAATAGCAGGACGCTTTGCCTGCGTGACATATTCACAACCTATACAGTGTAGTTAGAATAGGCTTTGAAAAAAATGATTTTTTACACACTGCAATATACCTTTGTAAAATAACCTTAAAAATAAGTGCCTCAGCAATTGGAAGTATATGTCATTCTTTTACAGTGTATCTGTACTGGAGAAGTGTGACAAGCAGAGAAAACATGAAACACAGAGAGCTGGGGCATGATTCACTCAACGGCTAAAAGATAACTGGAGCAGAGTAAGTACGCCTCTGCAAAAGGCACACTCAAACCGTGAAAGTAAAGGTAAGAGTAATTTCAGAAAGGAAGATTTGTTATTGTACAGGTCTGTTCCTCAGACATAATTGCATGAACACACTTGATGCATATTTAATTCTTAGTTGTCTGTGTTCGGCATATTTTTACATTGGTGGGTTTATTTTTTTATCCTTGTGTAATGCTAAGCCATGTATTGTCATGATGTTTGATATGTATTATAAGAATTATAAAAGCAGTAGTGGGCAGGCTAAGTTGTCTTATGTATGGTCAATGTAACATGCTTTCACAAGTTCAAGTTTGGTATCAATTTGCATAATATGTGAAAGCTTACGTCAATGTTTTTCCACATAACTGAAGAATTGAGAACTCATTTTGATCTCCATTTCCTAAAAATACTAAAAAAAAAAAATATATATATATATATATATATATATATATATATATATATATATAGAGGATTGATATTGTCCCAAGTGCCATTTCACAAGCTGAACAGTTCAAACGGCCTTCTTGGTGTACCAGATTGCTTACGCCTCCCACAGGGAAGTTGACATCAAATCAACGCCCCCACTCCATACCTCTCACACTCCCTTCCTCGGCCATTTGTTGAGGTGAAACCTCAGAAGTCGTGCCAAGCACACATTCCTTTTGAGTGACGTTGAAATGGGAACAGTTTAATCACATCCTGAGAAATGTGTTGTTATTTACACTGTACATGTTTGACAGCTTCTGTGAACCGCTACTAAAGCCTTGTCTCCTTGGACGTGCAAGTGAATTTTTTTATTGGATACTCCAAGTGTAATTGTGATCTATACTGTTACATTGGTATGCCTGTCTGGCAGGCCTGCTGTCAACATTGTATCCAGAAAAGAAAGGTGGCTGTGAGATGGTCATCTCTGCCTTACATGATATTTTGCCAAGAATGAAATACAGTAGATTCCCCATAATGACTCTCATCTATCTGTACCATTAGTGCAATTAGTAATGCAGTTTTATATGCCATTCTTCCTGATCGTCATACCCCTTGGCCATAATGTCATGCTTTTTGTGCCATGATCAGTGCCGTCTCTTGGCGACATTATTTTTGCAAATTCACTACTGCCCCAAAGTCATTTATCCCTGAGCTCAAGAGAAGGTACAATAATAGATATTGTTTATTTGTCATGGTTCACAGAGAATGACCATTGCTGCCCCTGCTTTTCCAAGCAGATGCACAGTCTAGTCTCATCCTTATATGTGGGGCTCTGATCTGCTGAAAATTGCTTATCTGTCTGTTGCTCGAGGCTCACTTTAATCAATTACTAGTGACCATCCGTGACTTTCCAAGGCATAGGACCTGCAGAAATAGGATGGCTGGATTTGAATTTTACATCAGCTGACAGACCACGCGGTTCTGCCTTTCAAGCTGAACTGCATAATGTTTTCACCACGTAAAGTATACATTTATTTTTTTTGACCTCCTCCCTCAAAATGCAACGCTCTCTCACAGCCTTATCTTTTTCCACTCTCTTGGCTGTAATTGTTGAGAATAACTTATACAGCACTGCCTTCACTCAGGCACTAGCATGCAGAACGTGTTCCCCTGCAGTCTGTTCAGTTCTCCCTGAGTAGTTCCCCTAAAGAAATCAGTTTATGTTGTTTTTTTTTTTCTTCGTCGTTCGAGCACAGCACATTGGAGTTATACTGCACACAAGCTCCCTAACCTGGTTTAACCCCCCATTTCTACTTGAGGTCCGCTGGTTCCCAAAGCTCTGGAATACACTTTTAAAATGCTGATTCTGAGTGAAATCCAATGTCAAAAGTCCATGTAATAAAGGTTTGAGTTTACTCTTTGTAACTGATATTGGAATAGATTATGATTTTATTTTTAAATGGGGAGGCACTTCATCTTTTCACCTTCACTGCAGATCAGCTCTCTGTGTTTTAGTGTTTCTGTTCCCACCTCGATTAGAAATACATTAAGAGGGCAAAACGCTATTACAGTTTCCAGGAATGAGTCAGTAGAAACAGGAATTTATTTTATAAATTTATAAAGCAATTCTTAATTGCCTGTGACATACCTTACACTTAAACATTCTTGTAGGCCTGTAGTAAGTTAACAATATTTGGAGTATTATTAGTATGTCAGATGGCAATTAGAATGACGCACTTAGAATTTCATATCTCCACAGCTACGAATGACCATGTAATGCACCTTAATAGATGATAATAAATGTAATAAAGTAATACTAAAATATATAAGATTTACAGTTTTGATTGTAAATGATAATGTTATTACTAAGCTTTTGCAGTATACTGTATATTGAACAAAAAAAAATTAACTCTCTTTGTAGTGGCTCAGTTTTACTAAAACTTCTGGTAGTCATGGTTACACATATTTGAACAGTTTTGACTTAGATTTCAATTGATATAATATCCTGAAATATATTAGACTTGATGTTAATAGCTGTAATAAATTAAGGCCTTACAGTCAGAGAGTTAATAAGCCATTCAAAATCCTGAATGAACAATAGTTAAAGCAAAAAAGGCTTGATGTGATGTTGTTTTTAGAAATTTTTATTTTTTGAAGGACACAGCTGCTTTCCAAGTGACCTTGGAGGGAGGAGTCTGGAGTTCTGCAATACCAATGATGTCAGATTATATCTGGTGTCCACTGAGGCATTAAGGAATGAAACTGTGAAGGAATGAGCTAATTTTCTCATTTACAGAAAAACTTTTTCAAATTGATTTTGATATTATTGCTTGAAAATACAAAGCATTCCACCCCCCTTTCCCAGACACACCAACACACACACACACACACACACACACACACACACCCCATTTTCTATGTCTGTGTCTCTGTTTTGTTAGGAAATATCAAACCACCTGTCTGGTATGTTAGCATAGCGGGTATAATGTGCTCCAGAAGGTCCATTGTTTTCAAAGTTGGGAATGATTCCATTTCACCACATTCACACAACGACAATGCAAATTATTCAGGAATTGAGCAGCTAACAGGAACTGTCTTCAGTGTGTCTTGCTCTTCAAAATTTCATGTTCTTCAAACCATTACATAACCACCATAATATATCCTTTCCAAACAGGTGCTGTACCAACCATTGTCTTTGTTGATTCCTGTTTTTCCTGCCTGTATGAAGGGGGGACTTAATATATATACTGAGCATCAAAAAACTTACATATGTACAGCTGTATTTATTTTTGTATAAATCTGTAAAATGCAGACATTTTGGAGGACCTCGCAGTGCAACAAACATTGTGAGGATAGCCTTCAATAAACTAATCAGTGGCACTAAGACATAGTTCTCTGAGCAGGTTGCATTGCTTCTTTCTGTTTTTGTGTTTTTGTTTCTTGGTTTTTCACTTGCCTAAATATTCAGAAATGAAAATATCTTACCAGCTGGGGCCCATCTGGGGCACTTAATGCAGCTGTGTGGTGCTTATGCAACTGTCAAAGTCACTTGGCAATATTGTTGGGATTTGTGATTGACAAACCATTTAAAGCAATCAAATCAAACATTTTCAATCAATATCCAAAACTGGTGATGATGATGAAAGATGATGATTATTATTGATGATTGTAATTATGATAATAATCATAATGATGATGATGATTATTATTATTATTATTATATTAAAACTTTGTCTGTTTTTTAATATGTTTGTTTAATCTGTGGTGGAAATAAAGGGAAACTGTTTAGCAACACAAAGAAGTATCAAATCATGGAACTTAATATGCAGAGGTCATTTTAACTTGATCTGTCCTGCCAGTACAGTGGTATGTCATCATAAACCATGAATAAGCAACTTGCTCACAGCAGAAAGTTACTTCTGTAGAAAAATCCATCTGTATACATCTGATTCTTACTATTTTCATCACTCGACAGAAATATATTTCAGTATACATAAAAAGATTAATGACAAGTACATTTCGCAGTGATAAAAATGTAGGGGAAAAAGATATTATTTAAATAGGACAACACTTGATCCTTTTTGTTGTCTCATGTTATGTATGCTCCAAAGAGTATTGTGATGACTTCAGCTTTTTCATGAGGAAAAGGTCTTACAGGTTTTTTTGGTTTAGTTTTTTTTTTTTTTTTTAAGCGAGGACCAGCAGGTGCCAGTTACAAAAGAGGCAATGATTCAGGTGCCTAGGCACTGTCTAATGGCAAGTTATAATGGGGATGGGCAGTTCATTCCACCACTTAAGAGCCAGATGAGAGAATAAGCAGTGCTGTGATGTGAGGAAGTTGTGTAGGGACACAGTTGGCACAGGACAGCAAATTGGGGAAGGGGATGGATGGGAACTAGAGTGGAGACTGACACGGCGAGTGTGTTTTTTTCAAGCCAGCGGTCGATGAGAATCAGGGTCCTGAGGGCAGATTCTTGCAGGTTGCTGCCTGTGAACAGATGAGTGTTAGAGGCCTAGGAAAGGCAAGGAAGACCTAAGACCAAGTGAGCTATAAATGAAAGTGTTTGCAGTCATACCACTATGTCAATCCTGTTTTCACAGAAGTGTTTTTCAGTACGATCAGTACGACCCTAATTTCTTTTGTCTTTACTGTCAGGTCTCACTTCTAAATGTGATTTAGCTGACCCTCTGCTTTATAATGCTAAATGTTGGCTGGATGTGTACCGTGTGTTGCCCAGCCAATGTGAATGCTTGATTTGTCTACAGAGCATGTGCTTTGGCAAAACAATGAATGGATTTTCTGGCCACATGTGTGAGACAGATATTGGCATCAAGGCACATGCTGCTTGCAAAGACTGCAAAAACATGCACAAGCTCCACTCTTCACATTTCTGACATAAGAGACCACCAGTACTCTCCTGCATTGCAGCAGTCCACCTTGTTGTCCTGCAGGCTCATTGTAGTGAAGGGCGAGAGCAGTCACCCCACCCAGCCTCGCATCCGAGTCTATGGGGTACCAAACTGCAGCTTTGACCGCAACACCACAGAACCTTGCGGTTGCGGTCAAGCTGCAGGTTTGGCACCCCGTAGACCCGGATTCGAGGCCAGGTGGGGTGACTGCTCTCGCCCTTCGCTACAAGTGGTTTTAGAAGTGGGATAGCTGGCCGCGAGGCCATGGGAGGCATGCCCAGTGCGTGAGCCATGTGAGGGACCCCCAGGTTAGGTTGCCCCAGTGTGAGGGACCCCAGAGATGGGTGAAGCACAGTGTGAGGGACCCCAGAGATGGGTGAAGCACAAGTGAGCGGGGCACCCTGGGATGGGAGAAGTATGGTGGGGGAATGCGCGAAGGACGCCTCTGTGCGTGAAGCGCATGGGCGCGCTTCCCGAAGGGGAGGGCAGTGTGATGGAGTGCCATCACTACGGTTGACTATGCACTCTGACTGCCATACCAACGAGCTTGGCTCTTTGGAGTTGCGGTCAAAGCTGCAGTTTGGTACCCCGTGGACCCGGGTTCAAGGCCGGGTGGGGTGACTGCTCTCTCCCTTCGCTACACTCATCTTGACCTGCTGATTATTTAAGACATCAAATAGAAACTGCTGAAAAACTGTATACTTTATGCATGCCATGCACTGGTAATGTACATTACACATTTCTCAGTGTAAGCTGACAATGACATACTCAGAAATAAGCAACATAGTTTGCTGGGTGTTTGGTTAAATCCTTCATTTTGAAAATCCTGTGAAAGGCAGTCAAAAAATGTTTAGTTAATACATGGGTACCACTGTGATATTAAAAAAGTTAATCAAAATTGGAAGGCTTGAGTGGCAGAATGGTAGTTACATTAGACTTGGGCTTACTTAGGCTTTAGACATAAAGTAAAGGGAAATATAGTGAGCTCACTTGTTTGTACTTGCATACCTGCCCGCTCTCTGTAATGGATTTATTTTTTGTATTTGTACGTTAGTTGGGCCATGCAAAATCAGGCTCTCTTTTGGAATTCCCAGAGTTAGTTCTGTGCTTCTGCCTCACTCCTTCCTCATTTAGTTGCTGATATATCAATTAAAGGCATAATAGTTGCTTGATTAAATGGCTATTAATTGCCTTCCAAGACATTAAACTGTTTGTATCACTCTGGTGGAATTTCAGCCCCATTTCTCTTTAGGAGAATTAGGAATTGCCAGGCTATGGATAAACTATGGATAGTCCTCTGTGAAACAAAACTAAATACAATATCCCCCCTTATTAGTTAGCTAAAGTAAACAGGATGATAATGTCTAACTCTTTCATCGGTTCCCACTTCAATGAATCAGCCCAGTGCCCTATTAACTTTATATCATTGTTCCCTTTATTTATGGCAGGTACCTGCACTTTGTAGGGTATTTTATCTTAGACTCATATTTCAGTTAAATTAAACAATTTGTGTATCATATTTTTAAAAAAGGTTAAACTTATTAGGTTTAATTTGGCAGCTAGCTTGCTTCTTTATTTATGGAAATGGAAATCAAAAACAAAGTCAAATGAAACATCGGAAATTTGTGTAACACTGGGCACTGCATTAATTGCCCTGATATTATACTTAGCCACATGAAATGCAACATAGATGTTTTCTAAAAATAACAGACCAAAAACAACCATCAGGAAGAATTAATATTTAGTGATTTCAAAGAAGTATGCAGCACCCACAATGTTTTTTTTTCCCTCTCTTTTTTATTTTTAGAGGGAGAGAGTAAACTTTAACAGTGTATTGGAAGTCATGATGACACTTCTTGAAAAGCAAGTATACATTTATGGTAATAATCAAATATGCAGATGAAAGTCATCTTGGTTCTTACAATATTGTTGAAAACCCATGTTTGCTTTGCTTCAGCAGTACTATTATTTTAAAGTATTTTAAAAGGTGTTCTTTTTTTTCTTACTGAGGGCTTAGCAGTTTTATTCATTTTCAAGGATTTCTGAAGGAATTTTTATGGTTTGCTCTTCGCATTATATCAAATTTTATGGCATTCAGTATTTATCCTTGTAGTTCATTGTGTTTACTAAAAATGCAGTAATGAAAGTTTTGTCTTCACTCACAGGAGTGAGTCATTTTTATCATTGTGTTTCTCTGCAAATGTACAGTCTGTACTTTGTAGACAGGCTATGGAACATCCTGTCTGGGGCTGATTTTGCCTATCTCCCCTGGATGGCGAATAAAGGAATTTCTTTTGACATCTTATGAAAGAGTTCCTTGTCTTCCACTGCTTAACTTTTCACTGTCCAACACAGCAACAGCCTCACTGCACCTCGCAGTTGACTCCGTCTTTGTCTCATCTATCCAGCTCTCATCTGTGGAGAGTCAGCTCCAAGCTCACGCTGCACGTCCACCATCCCCTCTGAATACAGGGCATTCTGCCAGCATCTCCGTACCCTCCTTCCCACCGTCACCCTTCAGGTCTCATCGCCCCAACAATGGAGAGACCTCCATGGTCCTGGATCAGGGCCATCCTTCTCATTGCTCATCCCAGCACCCCACTTCATCTCACTGCAGACTGGATACCAGCGAGGGTGTGATGTGGACCCATGGACAAGCCAAGGAGGCCTACCCTCCCTGCCCAGCACCAGACATAGATGGGATACAACAAAAAGGAAGCACCATTACAAGAGAAAGAATTGGATCGATAGGCCCTTTCAAAGAAATTCATTTTGAGCTTGGAAAGAGTCCATCTAAAGATTTTTCCACAAATTAACAGAATAAAGAGTGTGTAGCTGTGAAAATTCAAGGGCCTGGGCCATCTTACGCAGGCTAAATAGGATGTGACAGGCCTCTGGAATGTTGTCATTGAATAGAAAATAATTAGTTGGAAAGCAACTATTATAATCTATTCTTCTGTTAGCAAAGCTGTGACTCTCCATATTATTATAGCTGAGGGGCATACAGTAGAAAATTCAGGGCATCTGAGAATCAATTTAATCAGCTTCACTGGTTTTGAACCTATCTTTGGCACTCTTTTTTTGTCCAGAGTTGTCCAAATACAGTGCCATTTTATTGGCAAATAATCTTTTTTTATCAGGATACATTGAGTACAATTACATCTTGCTCCACTTAATCACGGCTCAATGAATTAAGAACAAAAAACAGAATATTCTTAAACTTTTTTCCCTCTTTTTGCTCAAATGAGATTATATACTTTATTCCCATAAGCATTTTACATAGGATATGAAAACCCCAATGCTTGCTTAGTAGTTGGCATATCCAGCTGAATATTATCTCTCAGACTCATTTTCAAATGCTTGCTGGAAATCTGAGATGCAAGATGTACAATGAGTCAATTGCTGATAATTTTTCAGACAATGGCACAAGATGCCCTTTAACACCACATTAAATAGAATTAAATAGTTTGCAGTTCAGGGTTAGTTGTATCACATTGCAATGAAAATTGAAGAGTTTAGGAAGATGTGTTATGAAATAAATCAGAGAAGACATCCTGTGCCTGAAGATCATGATGCTTCTATAGCTAAGATAATAATTTGTTTCATCCGTAAATTCTAATTAAAAGTGTGAAATCACTAGTTTACTGTGAAATCACTTGTTCGTTTGATAGCAGCCTGTTATCACCTCTCTGTTTGCCTGTGTGTTGAATATAAATGCAGTTAAAAAGGAAATTGGGGACAAGGGTTACAATACCATGCAATTGCTTCAATTCATAAGTGTCCTTTGCTTTTGGTGTATCTCAGACTGTGCTGAAGGATAGTGAGTTGCGGCAGATACCTTATGTCTCACCCCCTTCCTTGGTGGCCACATTAGGAACATGGAACAGGACGCTGGGATTGTAGGTTTCCTAGGTTTGCTTCATCAAATAATCTGTCCCCCTAGTCCAAGAGTTCTCAAAATGGCCATGTTGGAAGTAGCATACAGTGCGATGTAATGAAGGAGGGAGGGTGGAAAGAGAGAGATGACAGAATTTTGCCAGGAGTTTTGGAGAGGCTTGATGTGAATTGAGAACATTTAGTAGGACAGATTGGATCAACAACCCACATGTCTTTGGAAGCTGCTTGCAATTCAAATGTTATCACCATGGCACTTACTAGAAAGCAAGGCTGCATGCTGATAGCCTCAGAAGCTGTAATTCTGCTCTCAAGAAATTATTAAATAGCATTATCAAAGTTTCTGATCCTTAGTGTTGAGATTCAGTACAAGCGTGTGTGTTTTCACATTTCCTCTGACAAGTTGAATGAAAATTCTTTTGGGTAGGTAATGTTTTAAAAATGCTTGGAGAATCATTTTCAACCTCTAATACAAATAGAGTTTTTAATGTGTTTTTCATTCTTTTTTTATTTTTTGGAAGAGATTTTCTAAACGTTTTTCAGTAATTAAATGAAAATGATCTAGTTTTAATTTTGATTTCACAATTTTTACTGCACTGATCCCCATGTATCACCTCTTTGTTAATTTGGTTACAATAAACAGTTTTATTACTGTGTAAATAGATTTGCATCACACAAATTTTTATTTTTTTCCCTTTTCAACCCAGATTTGGAATCGGCAGTTTTATTAAGCTCAGCTTGGCACCCTCTTAATGTTTACAGGAGAGCTGAATCATGGTGATTGTAGTGGGTACACCCGTCCATAGCTAATGGTTTCTTTCACAGTCTGCTGCAGGAGGACAAATGCTGATTGGAAGATAGCCGTATCTTTCACTGATGATTCAACTTATATGTGCCTGATGAATCCCTCTGTTGAGTAGTGTGACAAGAACTCTCACTGGCATAAACCCAGCCAGTCCCCATGGAACAAAGCCAGTTTTTCCCCATTCTTGTAGGTTCCTTGTTATGTTCTGTTAATGGCACAATCCAGGCTCAACTGTGAAATGTTTTAGGCTGTAGTTCTCAGTCTGCCCTCTGAGTAGGCATCTTTACTGACTGAACCACTTTGGAGCAGTTATCAGGAATCTTTTAAATGAAAATAAATTCTGTTGGCTCATGAAAAGGGGAGTTATAAAGGAGTTTGGAGTGTTAGAATATGCATGTGTGTATGGAATAAAAATAAATAACCTCTTCAGCTGTGTGTCTGACAGAATATCCATCTCTGGACCTAGTCTAAGGTATGAACAGAAACACACATTCCATGTTTGGTTTTTTAGCCTTATAGATTGTTGATCTTATGGTGTTTAGATGTGTTGATACACTGTAGTTGTGTTATGCATACAGTGTTTGCTGCAACAATTTTCCCTACATTGACTAATATAAATGATAGCGATTGCATTTGTAGAATATTTTACGCTGTGTTTTTCAGGAACCAAATCAGTGAAAATGCCAGGGGAAGGTCAATCCAGTTACTTGCAAAACTGCAAGTCGTAAGTAGAACTAGGCAAACTCCAAGGCAAGCTTTGTGAGGGCACTTCTTTTTAACAAGAGGCCGCGCAAATTGGCCAAGTGAAAATGATGCAAATTTTCAGTAAAAATACACTTCACAGGGAGCCAGTGGAATCTCACCCCAACTTTTCATCCGGGCAGACATGCTAATAATTCCTCTCACTCTTTGTGCTTCCATTGAGAATGCGGCTATAAATAGCAACAGCATTCATTAAGTATCCTCACACCCATTATTTATGTACTGCTGCACCCACTTTGTTTGCGGCTCCTTAGGCTTGCTCTGTGGAAAATAATTTCCCGCTATTCCTTGTTATTTAAGACAGAGCACGTAAATCGTGAAAGATGAGCCTGTGTCCAGGAGCACGCTGCTGGGCAGTTATCGGTGCACACTATCGATTCTGAATGAAAAGATAATTAAACGCCGTCTGCAAGGACCACAGACCAGTGGAAGACCCCAGATTGTGAGTAAGTAAGTGAATAAATAAATAAATAAATAAATGCATGACCGTAACATTGTCTGCAATCTGCAGCATGCAGAGAACTCCAAACAGGCATGAGGCATCTGATAATGGCAGAGGAGGAACAGGACCCAGCGGGAGATTCCCTGTGAATTGCCGGGTGCATTTATGGAGAGCAGTGGTGAGGGAATGCTAATGAGGGATTTTGATAAAACCGCGAGCCGGAGTCAAGTGAGAAGCTCCGGGCGTGCGAGTCATTTCTGCCAAGCTGTTCCTTTCTCCATTTGAAAGTGATGACGGGGGGGTTGGGGGGGGGTTTACTGGGGTCTGTGTCACTGCCATCCTTCTGTAACATTGGCACACCCAAAAATACCAATAGGAAGGGTGACAGAGGTGGCCTTTTGTCTGTGCAGGTGCAGTGGGTGAGGATTTGCTCACACCTTAGGATGCCTTCGTAGCTCAGCTGATTCGCAAACAGTGACTAGCCAATCAGCTTGTTAAAGAATAGGTTTTATCTTGGATAAACAACACCCACTCACATCAGTGCTATGTCAGTCCTGGCTGTCTGGAAGAAAAAGTATCTTTCTGTCATGACTGATTGTGTCCACGCAGTATACTCTGCAGGTAGGATGAGGCGAATCAATAATGGTGGTGGATGTTGAAATATTGTGCAGTATTGTTTCAGAATCATTTAAGAACAGATGTAGTGGTGGCACCAGCAAAAACAGTACAAAGTGTCAATCATGGGCTAATTTAAGTGATAATATTCGTGTTTACCAAGGCGGCTCTTCTGGACACTGTGATCTCTGGCCATCTGTCTGTTGCAAGTCATTGTAGCCCCTTTTGTCCAGCTCCTTGGGACCAGGTTGGCTGGTTACAGTCCAAATGGACATTGAACTGGATCGGCTTGGTTTAGATCGCCCCTCTCCTGTCTGGAGTGTCCAGGAGCCTCAGCCTCAATCCCTCCTCACTGGCCTTTGACCAAATTGGCTGCTGCATAAAGCAGACTCGACTAGCGCAACTCTGCATCGAGCTGTCGCACCTGCCATGGCTTATAGAAATGGCCAGGAGGTCCGTATGTCCAGGATTTGGCTTTATTTGATGAATATTAAATACTTGGCCCCTTGTTATTTGAATGTATGCATTTTGTTTTTTATGTGATTTTTTTCTGTGTGTGTGTGTGTGTGCGTGTGTGTGTGTGTGTGCATGTGTGTGTGTGTGTGTGTGTGTGTGTGTGTGTGTGTGTGTGTGTGCCGTGTGTGCCTGTGTGCATGTGCATGTGTGTGCATGTGCATGTGCGTGTTTGTGTATGTGGAGCAGGCAGTGTGTGGCTGAACCCTTTCATTCTTAATTAACCCTCTTATTAATGTTGTCATTTAAATTCATATTAAAAGCATCATATGTTGTATGTTTGTATGCAGAGTAGCTAAGATCGTGACTACATAATGTGTACCAGTCAACTTTGCAATATATGTATCTTGTGACCTACAGTATGCCAAGAAAAAGCAATTCAAAGTCAATGCAATCCACCTGCCTTTTTAGAACTGCTTTTTGTTTCCCTCAGTTGAGAAGCTTTTGGAAAAGTATCATTGCAATTTCATCCTTTCTTGTGATTGCATTACAAAAGCCTGTGGGGATTTGGAGGTGTTGAAAAAGGGGAGACCTTTGATCAGACAGAAGCATCTGCCTCCTCTTCAAGGAGGGCTGTAAGACAGAGCCAAAAGCTGCTCTCAGAGGCATGGCATGGAGTTGGGGCCGGGCCTCTGCATCACATGCGATTCCAAGAGAAAAACACAATTAAAACAATTAGAGGAGGGTTTTCAAATGAACAGCACGATTAAAAATGTAAAAGTGCCGAAGCCTGACAGGGGATCTAATGAAAGCTGGCAGCCTCGTCATGGGAGCAATGATCCTGAATTTAATTGGCAACCCATCATCATCCGGGAGTTTGGGGAACACATAATGCAAATCTAGAGAGAGAGAGAGAGAGAGAGAGAGAGAGAGAGAGAGAGAGAGAGAGCAGCAAGGATGCTTCACTCCATCTTGGTACAGAGAGTGCTTTTAAATTACCAGGAGGCTTTTACAAATAAGCAATCTTGTAAAGTCCAGCTGACCAATGGAAGGTTTTGCGCCTGACAGAGGAAGATAACCAACAGAACTTACGCTCCTTGACTGTGGAACTTCTTAATTGGGACAAGCGGCCCATAAGTACTGCAAATAACGTCCCCTCAGAAAGGCCTGATACCTGTAAAACATGTCTGTCTGCAGACTGACGCTAAATTAAAAATTTTGCTTCACACTGAGCATCTAATTAAAAACACTTGAGTCAACGATTCCGCATGGAAGCCGGCAGTTTAACAGTAGATGTCCTGTGGGCCTCTCCACAGCTGAATTATACCTTCGTACTTGGCAAATATGATTACATGTTATTTCATGTGTGTATGCATTTTTTTTTATATGCACAGTCACTCACAACAAATCTGGACGAGTGCATAGTTGCCCTTTTAAGGGTCAGTACAGTTTACTTGAAATGTTTCTAAAAGTTTCACACAGACACCGACCTGTCAGGGTTTAGTACATGTTTGCTCCACAGTTTTGAAACTTGCAGAAGCTAGCCCTCCCTAACAGTGGGAAGCCTTCTCAACTGCTGTTGAGATGTTATTAAAGTGGAAGTACCTGTCAGTGTAAATGCGGTTTCTGTTATTTATTTCTGTTCATTTGGCCTACAGTGCAACCCTGGAGGTCTGAGTGCCAATGGGTGGCCTCTCAATACTCTCCCTTTATTTAGCCACTTGCCGTGCCTTTAATGTGAATCTGCCAATGTTGTCCCATTTCAGGTGGCGCATAAGGAGACCCAGACTTGACTTGCATTGGCAAAAAGAATTAGTTCTGTTCTCTGTAAAATGCATATGTTTTGGAGATCTGGCACCAGCCATGTTAACTGCAGTCACCGCTTTTTAAAGGCAATTTCTCAGTGTTTTTTACATGCAAGCCTGATGGGATGTGGCTGCTACTTTTTCCTGGTCATCGGCTTAACAGGAGCTCTGGATTTTCATTGAGATCTGTCATTACATTCCTTTTAAGAATGAAAGACCATTATTAAGACATCCATTACTATATTTTTTGTAATGTTCCTTGTGTTTAAGTATTTACTGTAATGTCAGTCTGTAATGTCCAAATTCCATTTTGAAATGACTATATATAGTGCATCTATAATAAGTGCACAACATCTCGTACACAGTGTACTTTGTTCTAATCGTTCCCACAACAGATAAGTACAGTTCTGTACATCACTGGCAGAAAAAGAAACATCAATGAAAGTCACATATTTCTGCCCACAGGTATATTTGCCATTTTCTCCGTTATCTGAAAATGCACCAGTGGGCTTATTTTGGATTTATTTGAGGCTTTTGGACCGCTTCTCCTTGGGTTGTAAAAACACAAGTGCTTTCCCTCAACTTTGTGAAACTGTGTGTGTGTGTGTGTGTGTGTGTGTGTGTGTGTGTGTGTGTGTGTGTGTGTGTGTGTGTGTGTGTGTGTGTGTATGCTTGCTTTAGGATTTGAAGTTTCTGGAAGTCTATGTGGTCAGCTCTGTAAATGTAGTGATGTATTAATGTCTGTATGTTTCACAGCCAAATGCATAGGAATCTGCTGTTGATCATAATTATAATTTTAATTTAGAAGTTCCCATTTTTCTTTGCCAATTTCAGTTTGTAGGACAACGCACATTAAAACCATACAGCCCAACCCAAGGCCAACAGGTCTGATGACACAAGTTCCGGTTTGGGCTGGTTCAGGCCTATAATTGCATTATAGCATTCAGATTCACGTTGGGTCAGGCTCACTGTTTCTGGACATCATGTTTTGAATGCAGTTCTGTCTAAACTCTGGGCTAAAGTCTGACTTTGAATGAATGATATGTACTCAAAGGATAAATTAACATTTTAAGGCTACCAAACATATTGAGTCACATTGAGTGGAGGATTAATTAATTTACTTAGTCATGTAGACAGGAAGAACCTTTTTTTGCTTTTTTTGCCTAAGCATTCTGTTTTCCTGAAAAGCACTTCATTTTTTTGCTGAATTTTCCCTTTTTATTAGTTAATTTGTGCAGACATTATTCACCGTGTAGTGCACTGTTTTTCCAGCACTGATGGACTGTATTGTGCTCATTTATTAAGCTGCTGATCATTTAATACTGAGAGATTTATTTATTTTTTCTGTGGGTCTTTATTCAGTGAGTGCACTGTGTTTTACAGAAAAGGAGAGGTATTGGTACGACAGTTTTGATATATGTATGGTATTGAACATTGTTTTGATTGATTTCATTATGGCCAGTAGCTGGTTTGGTAATTACCCAAACTGAACAGGCAGGGTTTAGTTAGGGTAACACTTAGGTTGCATTGTTTAACATCTAAAATGTGCTTACTGCTTTAAAAAAAAAAGTATAATCAATGGTGAAGATGAACCCCTCAAGATAACAGGCTAGCTGATCAAAGAGCTTTGCCATTTGAGGAAATAAACATATGTTGCATGGTGTTTATTGCATCTGAGTTGGGTTTCATGTGAAATACCTATTTATCAGCTCATAACCCTCTTGGTGTTTCACCAACATCATTTATAACCTATATTCCTGAAAATGCTGTGTGTGAAAAGAAAACACTGACTGTGAATGAATGAAAATGTGTCCATCGGCATGTATGCATATGTGTTTATCAAATTATCAATTCATAAAATATCACAGAAACAAATATCAAAGTACAGTTCAATTACAGCCTTTTTAAAGACATGTTAGAGTGCTATCTGTAGCAGCTATACTTTATGCCTTCTGGTCTCCTTTATACTCCTTATACTCCTGCCTGCCACTACTTGAATCTTCCCCATGTGCATTGCTGTACTTAGCTCTATTTATTCTCAACAGATGAAGCTGTTATTAAAAATATATTTTTGAATAATAAAGACTCAACGCTGAATCAACGTGCAGCAATCCCAAACAAAGAATAGTTCTATTGGAAATCTTTACATTCACTGATAATCATTTTGCATTAGATATTGCATGAAGAAAAGGAATAACTCATGTCAAATGCTAATTTGTTCCATCAGTAATGATCCTCTAATAAGGAGAGCAATGCTTAAAGCCACCTACAGGAACTGGAGGTGCAGTGTAGACAGAGATGTTGTGGTGCTGTCAAGGGTGTGTACGCACTGATGAAAGCCTCTGCTCTTTGACCCAATTGCTGTTATTGCATGCAAAACACACATTTTGGGTATTTAAGTCTATAAAATGCATGCTTGCGTGATTTACATAATTATTCTTCCTGAAAAATTTTCCAATCTCAGAAATGTGCTTTGTGAATTCAAGTGGAAAGCTGAATACTGCTAAGCATTAAATGAAGTGATTTTTTCAGATCATTGTAGCACGAGTTACATCAAAACAGAATCTAAATGATTTTATTACTTTTTTGTAGCTAAAGGCGAGGATGAAACAGCTTTGGGTTTTGACATGAAATGTGACACTTTAAAAATCCTCAAACCTTTGAGACTGTCAGTCATCAGGTTATTTAAAAACAGTCTCTTTGGGTCCTCTGTATCAATGTGCCATAGACATCATCTCACTCTTTTGATCACTTACCTAGCTTTATGATTGAAGTAAACCATGGAAATTGGCATCTGCCATTTGTGTTTGAAGTTTGAATGTAGCTGTTGAGCAGGTGCCCTTGTTTCAATTAGTGGAGTACAGATGTGAAAATACTCATTGTATTCATCAAGCTAATCTACATATTAACAAAACAGTTTAGTAAATTAGTTCTGTAAAAAATGTGTTTGGGAATTGGATGTGAACTGGAATAAATAAATCAGTTATGTTTAGGTGGCCTGATTGATGCTGTTATCCAGAGCGACTTACATATGTTACAATTTTTGCATGTCATCCATTTTTCAGCTGGATATTTACTGAGGCAATTGTGGATTAAGCACCTTGCCCAAGGTTACAGCAGTAGTGCTCCAGCAGGGTTAACCTTTTGGTTACCAGCCCTGCTCTTTACCACTATACTACACTGCTGCCCATTCCAAATCCCACCTTTAAAAAAACTCCTTATTAAATTGTCCACATCAATTTAGTTCAGTTTACAATTGATCTCAAATTGTTTATTTGTCTACTGCTTGAAAAATAATGCTCAAAATTGATATTTTGCTGGTGTAGATAAGAGTATTGTAGTTTCCTCTCATGACTGATGACATTTGAATGACATTTGAATGAGCTTCAGTTTCTTCACAGGGCAAGTCATATTTATTTCAAGGGAAATAAACATATATTCCATTCTCTTTGATTACATAATTACAGTATATATCTGCTAAGACTTTGCTAATCAACCTTATCCTTTCAAGATATTTAAAGGGTCTCAATTGTGTTCACACATATACAAGTATATGAGTATAAAACATGTCTTCTGTAATATTTTTTACATACATTTATCCATGTGAAAATGACACCTTACCATAATCACAAATGGAGAATAGTTAAACTTGCAAGAAGACATAATCTCTGTGACTACAAAAAAATCCCATGTTTACAGTTTTAATTTTGTGTCCATATTCATCTCTGTTTTCAGATGGTCTCCAAGGAGACAATAGCCTGTACCGCCAATAACAATAACCCTGTCAGCAGGTTGTGGTTTTGAAAGACCAGAACAGGAAGATCAGTGTTAGTGTCAGCCAAGATTCAAAGACTTCCAGTGGGACGGCATTAAAAACAAAAAAGTCCGGTCCATCTGGATTTAATTTGCAGGGCAAACTCATGTACCCATTGCAACATAGAAATGAAATATTCTTCCCCACACACCAGGCTGGATATGGCTCCACTGCCCGCAAATTTTCTTTTTTTCTTTTTTTTTTTTTTTTGCTTTTTTTTCCACCCAGATAAAAGTTAATTGAATTGGATCCTAATCTCTTTTGAGATGTGTCAAGAAGAAATAAATAAATAAAAACTATTAGTGAGGGAAGAGAAATCCCCTATCTCCCCTTTCTCTGCCCCCCCGGGATCTGGCACAATCTTAAGAATGGTTTTGACGATTAGGTTCTTGGTGTTCTCGGCTGAATGCCTCTTTTATCAGACCTGTTGCCTTTCTCTCCTGAGTCGGGGATCAGTGCGAGGGGCCGAGGTGCACAGCCTCAGGCTCCACATCTCCTGGAGGAGCTGACACGGAGCCTGCCTCCATGGATGACCTTCGCAATCATGCGGCCACTTCAAATGATTAATCTCTTTTGGCCCCTTGTAACCAAGCTGGTACAGACTGTACCTAAACTCCCTTTGTCTCTTGCAGTGGTGCAAATGTCAGTCTCTTATATTTCTGTTTCATGTTTCTGTTTCTGTCTCGGTGTCCTTGATTTCCTTCTTGGCACTGGAAACATTACAATTAAGAATGTCGTATGTTCAGAGACTTTTTTTCAGAATGATCTGCAGATGTTTGAATGACTCACATACAGTGTGTAATCATTCAGGCTGCCCTCTGTGACCTGAAACTTTTGATGCTTAGAGAACCAAATTTATGATATTTTCAAGAGGCCATGTAGAGCAAACAGTTGATTTTCATTTTCCAACAATAGTCACAAAATGCATTGATCATGTGTCTTTCTGCAAATACCTGGGGTTATGGCTTGATGGAAAGCTTTCTTTTGAAATACTTATTGATGATATGGCAAATAAACTAGATTTCCATTTTATAAACAATTCCTGCTTTTCCTTTTAAGAAAGCAGTCCTAGCCACTTTCCTGCTAGGGAATAATATTGGTGACATTCTATATATGCATGCAGCCTCCTTTAAACAAGTCCTGTACTCTTGTCTGTCATTGCCCTCTCTGTTTTATTGCAAATGCACAGGCACTTAAACATCAATTCACTTAATATCTGGGAGTTGGCTGGACATCATCATCCATCTGTAGATTATATCATTAGAGTGCATGAAAATGCACTCTATTGTTATCCGAATTTTTCTTATTCTTCTTTTTCTTCTTCTAACCAATTTTGTGCGTTTAATACAGCTTCAACCGTTTAACGTAGAAACTTCATTCAAACTGTGTTGCGTAGGTCTTACAAAGGACACTTATGCTATGTATTTTTTATTTTTGTAACATTTATACTTTTTAAACTATTAATTAAAAACTCAAAATTTTCCCCATAGACTTAACATCTTTATGACATCACAATAGAGCCATTAAGCAATTAGAATCTTGTGGCAGCTGTTCTGACCACCTACATCTGTTTGATGTAGGCCTATATACTTTTATCTATGTAAAATTAGACTGTTTGCATTTTCATGCACTCGTAATTCCCTGGAATTACATTCTCTAGTTAGTATTTACTCTTTTTATCTTTTTATAAATTATTTTTGATATCTTAAAGATTAAAGTGAACTACGTTCCTTCCTCTGCTGATTTCTCAATATAAGTTTAGTAACTATCATATCCACTTGATTCTGTGTGTGAGAGAAGGTGTGTGCGTACGTGTATAGACAGAGAGAGAAAGAGAGGTGCCTAACCCACGCTTAAACTTGCATTAATTTTGTTCTAATTTTATGTTGCAAAGTATAAAAACATTCCACTGCCTATAGAATGTATTTGCTTAGCTAATTTAATAGTGAATTAAGTTATGAAATAAACTAAAGTAAAGTAAAAACTAAGATGATAACAAATCCAAGGAATATTGTGTTGCCAACTTCATACTGATGTATTGAGCATGACTGTAGAGTGCAGTGACATTTGTAAATTTATTTGTGGTGAATGTGGGGTTGCCGAGGTAGTGACGAGCATGCTTGATGGAACTGGGAACTGAACCCTAGTTTCTCAGTGCAGCAACATCACCACATCACTAAACGGCAGGTCCCTTTAGTGAGGCTGGAATGTCTTGCTAAGAAGCTCTGCTTGGCAACATCACCCTGCCTGACAGGCATGATGGCTACAGCGTGTGATGTGTATGTAAATATTGCTTTTGACAAAAAAGCTGTTCTGCTGGACAGCTGCTGGTATTTTTTCCAGAACCTATTAGTGACTATTCAAATGTGAAATCTATTAATAGAAAGTGTTAATTAGCTATGGGTTCTTTTCCTGATGCTGTAAATGTGCTGAAAAATTGCATTTTCTCCCTTCATCGTGTTTCTTTACGGCATGATACAAAATGTGTCCTGAATAGGAAAGCATAGCACAGCCTCTCCGTCAGTAATGTTGTGTCTAATCGTGTAATACGCTATAATATAAACTGGACACAGGCACTGTGCTCAATACAGCGTGTTTTGAAAGAGAATGTATTGGAGTGATGTTCAAGTGTGGGAGTCATAACTGCCTTCGCAATGAGAACCTGCTTTTCTTATTACAGTTTCTTTTGTGTATTCCTCATGACAAATTAAATTTACCCTCCAGTCTGTTCCTTTGGAAAACACTGTACTGGAATTTCATTTTTGTAGTTTTCAACTTTTTGTTGAAATTGTTTCATCGTTCCTTTTATTTTTTTATTTTCCCCCAGGATGAAAGGTATTACAATACCTACTGCTTAACTGGGGTGTCAGAGACAAAAGCAGGGAAAAGGCCTCAGGGTGGGGGCTGGTGGAAGATTGGACAAATTAAAGGGGTGTTTAGTTGCTAGCAGAAATTATATTAATATGAGCATTGCTTTCCACTGTGGGGTAACCGCAGGGTAGAACAAGAAATGCATAAAACAATGCATCTCTGTTCCTAATAAAAAATGCATGAGCCTCAGAAATTAAATTATTAAAAGCAAATATTGTAGCAAACAGGTTCCAATCCATCTCAATAAATCCTACATTTCCCAATCACTGTCACATTATCACCTCTTGGCTGTAAATCTTTGAAAACCAGGACAGAATTGTGGGTAACTGTGGAGTGAGAAAGCAAACTCTCCAAAATTTACCAAGATGTGTCACCCAGGCAGTCTCTTTGTGTGCTTTCTGATCGATGCAATGTTTTTTGTGGTCTCTCTCTCAATTTAGATATTGTTACCTCTGCAGTTTACCTCTGTGGAGATGGGCTCAAGAGTCATGTTGTGGAAGTAAAAGGAAGTTCCACTAGCCGCAGCATTCTGTTACCTTAAGAGAATGTAGCTTACTAAAATTATTAAGCAATTGTTTAAAATTTTCCTAGCTAAAGGTACTGTATGCTGTTCAAAAGTACCTAATTTACTGTAAGTCATCAATAAGTCACTGGGTAAATACCTCTACCTGCCAAGCTTACTACACAGGTTTGACATGAAATGACAGTTATGCTGCCAGCATATTAAGACTAAGTTTATGTATGTATGTAGCTTATGTACCTAATGTAACAAGCTGCTTCATCAGAGTGAGACATGCAACTTTATAGCCTTTTTGCACTGCTACAATGCTAAAGCAAACAAGCATAGTGGGGTCTAGGCTGATGGTTTTGTTCCCTGTCGATGCACGTTAATAATATTGACATGCTGGTTAGTAACAGTCTAAACTAAAACTGAACTCAAAAAGTATCTAGAACATAAATGCTAACAGCTCTAATAGAAATCAGAAATTTGAATAATAGGTCTGCTGATCAATAAGGAATTGAGATCATCACAATTACAAGGAGCCACATTGATGCTATTACAAACCAGTGTAGAACAAAAATAAAGTGCTATGTAAATCACAAAAAATGCCCTTAGTATACCAGCAGCTCCTTTGCAGGAATTTACTTTGTAACGGATTGGGGCTGATTGGCAGCATAAGCGATGCACTGTTGGACTGCAAAATACTTTTCGGCACTAAATTTCCCTCTGCCGGGAGATAGCTTTCCGATATATTTCACAATGTGCTTTATATTCATGCCAGTAACAGTGAATTTGTATACATTCTCACGGGCAGAATACTAACACTGCAAGTGCTACCTGTCATTTAAGGAAACTGACAGGAAATGAGTGTTCACATACTGGGCTGTTCCCTGTCCTCCAGTTAGAACTGCGTGATTTGCACAAGATGGAGTCTGCCTTGAGGAGCAGGCACCATTGATAAATGTGGTGCATTGAAGTTGCTAAGCAACAACCTGTAACAGTTACTGAGCTAAATTGTTGACTGTAAAGCTATTTTTACAATAAACTGTATGGACTCCATCATTTTTTACACCTTTTCTTTATTTAAAAAAAGTCAATCCTTGGCAGTTGCTGAAAATATTAAAAAAAAATAAGACATTGACTGAAATTAACTTGAATCTGGTTAAAGATGAAGAAAGTTATTATCTCTTTAAACTTAAGATTTATTTCACTTTTCAAAACTTTTTTTCATGGGATTGTTTTTGAATATGAGCAGAAGCTGCCATGTGTAACACCATCTTGTGAAAAGAAGGCACATGCTCACTAGGACTTGGTTAGTTTCTGTAGAGCATGCAAAATTTATCTCAACAGGGAGAGTGAATTTTACTGTAAGACAGATGTAGCACACATGAATGTTACTGTTGAGAACACTGGGTTCAAGTATGAGTAATATGTGAAAGCTAAAGATCGGATGAGCTGTTGGTTTCTGGAGGCGTGTGATGTGTTTTTTGGAAAGTGGCTCAATGGAAGCAAAACAGATGTCTCCAAACATATCTTGGGCATGCATCACAAAGACAGGAAGAAAAACTCAGAGCAGGAGTTTCCACTTAATGTGTTCACACCCAAGGTAAGAAGTAAAATGACTTGTAGGGTACATGTTGAATAGAAAAAAGTGTGTAAAAATTCTGTTTAACTAAGCTCCACCCACCAATAAGACAAAGGAATAAGACAAACGATTATTGGAGTATTACTGACACTATCCAGTAAATAAACTGTCCTCAGAATCATGGCTGCAGTGTGCAGACAGAAAGAAAGTGGGCAAAAGAGAAGCAGAAGCGAAGCTTCAAGGCGTTAAATCGAGCTGTGCCCATTAGCACCAAATTTGCGTCGCTCCCTCGCATGAAAGGTACACTTTCTAACCGAGGCGTTTTCTTCTGTGTATCTAATTAATATATTAAATATTATATCAATCCCGCAGCCCACAGCTGCCAGGTTCAAAGGAAGTTTCTCATCATGGCGCAGTGCCCAGGGCCGACACACAGCCAAGTGGTGCCAGTTTCGCCAGGGGCCGGCTGATCACAGGAAGGAACAGCGCTTTGTAATTCAGGGGAGGATAGAGCCAGAGAGTCGCCAGCATTGGGGTGGGTTTGTTATTTTTCAAAAGCCTCCAAAGCTTCAAATGGAATTTTAATTGGTCCTCTCGAACGTTCCCTGCATCCCCATCTTTTTATTTGTTTTGTTCCTTGTTTTGTCGCATCCTCTTTGACTACTTGTGGTAACCAACTGTTTGTTTTGTCCCAAACATGTTGATGAGCCTCTTATAGTTCTGGTCCAAAGGGCCTCATCTTAATCCCTAAAGCTTCTGCCACATTAATTATTTTTTTTAGTTGTCTAATAGTGTCCCAAAAATGCTTTGCTTTTTTGTGCCTGATATTGTAGTCAAAGGCATATCTGTCAGTGTGACCAGCGCTGGTAATTGGCAGTAGCAACTGGGGAAAAAAACTATTTTCATCATCATATCTAAGAGGTAGAGACTCCCTGCAACAGAACCAAGGGAAGGAGGAATTGCAAAACAGGTGTAGGCTATGTGGTTCTTGATTTTGGCATTGAATCTTATGTTGTGATGTCAGTATTATTAAATTATCAAATGATTTATTGGCCCTGACTTGTAGAGCAACCTGTAATTTCACAGCTTTTTCTATCTTTGTTTACAAACTAAGCAAGGAAACTAAACAAAAATCAATGAGTGTGGTGCACACAATGTCATGGGCAAATTAACCTTTTGGGCAAAGTCTCTAAGCAGCATGGGCAAAAAAATATGTGTGGTCTTTTAAGTGTACTTTTCCAGCTTTCTATGACTCCTTTTTCTATGAATCTACAAGTGGAGAGTGGGAGGGGAGAGGAGAGGTGAACATGGCTGCTGGCCTTGCTCATCCAAGTAACCAATCCAAATAAATCCATTCACACATTCAGCCAAATTCCTTTCTTTCCTTAAAGTCACATATGCATTTCCAGTGCTGTTATGACATAGATATGTTTTATCCCACCAATGAGATGGAGGGATAGGAATGCTTTTTAATGGGATTGTTGAAAGGATTCAAAAGTGTTTTATCGGTCACAGAACATCAGAATACGTATTGGGCTGTGTGAAATGAATGCTGATCTATTTCAACATGTGACTGTTTCAGCAAAATGACAGTTCCCTCCGGAATCTTCCCAGCATTTCCCAATCCTTCAAAATAACAGTGATGAAAAGTGCATTAAGGTCACTCATTTTTATAGGATACACTAGGTTACACCTGTCATTTGAACTCTACCACATGATTTTCAAAGGTAGGTGCATGCTCTCTGAGATCTGATTTTCACGTGCGTGTTGCTGCGATACACCTGTGCGAACAGGCAGATCTGCGACAAGTGGCACTCCACTCTGCGGGTATGAGGGGGGAGCCGATAATCTGAAAAGGTGCGATTAGATGGAGTAGAACAAAGATCAAACCTGGAAGCAGTGGAGCCAGGGGACACACTTCTCTGCCAGTAGAAATGTCATCTTTGAGTGTTGCACTGTGGTGTGCAAGCTTTGCATGGCCAGCAATGCCTGGCAACAGGCAAGACAGTAAGAAGACCCCTGGGTTGCAAGGCATAGATTACTGAATCTCCAGCAGGCTAAAACAAGCAAATTCAATCTAAAAGAAGGGAAAATTCTATTCTGGTGATGTAAACGCTCGTGTCAAGAGGCATTTCGTCTCTCACAGCATATCTACTGTCCTGTCAAGAGACCCACTTTGTCTAAAAAATGTTATTTACCGGGCAGAGTTTGGCCATTCTGGACAATTTAGTGTTTCCCCTCTTGTATAGTCTAGGTCAGATGTTAAGTCTGTTTCTGTTTTTTTTTCACTACTGTATATATTTGCAAGATGGCTTCAGCAGGCTTCACATATGTGCACTCACATGTAAGAGCAGTTGTAAACATCTGCTGTACATGTGCAAACACACACATGCACATGGGGGGAGAAATTTATGGCGGTAGTAGGGGCTTGCTGCTGTCTTCAGGATAAGACAGTGTCTTTTCCATGACTGCTGGGCCAGGGGCATCACTCAAGAGTGTGCTTGTTTTTTTTTTTTTTCTTTCTTTCTCATAAACAGAAAAAATACCAGCTGATCACCTAAAGCCTCATCCTCCCTCTTTCATCCATCTCTCACTGTAACCTGACAGAATTTTAAATTGGCCCACTAATTAACATTTTCTAAACATGTAAGGGCAGTATTAAGTTAACAGGCATCCTTTTAATTATTAATGAAAACAAATTAACCTTTAAATATCAGCAAGAGTGAGGGTCCTGGCTGTTTTCCTTCCCGGTACAGCCCAATTGAGTCGGTTGTGGATTTATTGAAATCTCGACATTCTCGATTTTGCTCTTCTTTTAACTTCACACCCCCCGCCAACCCCCTTAATCTTTGCACGGCTCTCTGCTGCTGCTGTGGAATGAGGTAGGATTGTATGTGGGGCATTAAGTAGCTCATTATGTGACTGCGCAATCAAATCAGGTCAGAGGAATGCATTGGTGCCTCAAGCAAGGATTTGATAGCCAGCTACGAAATGCCTTATAATAAGTTAATTAGACATTCACTTACTGGACCCGGAGCCATGCTATCACTGCCACAGCTTCTTGATAGGGTTTAGGGCAAGAGTATGTTTCTAAAACGAGTGCTGGAACATCTTATCAGTTGATTGAAGTAACAGGAGCACCCTCATTAGGATTAAAACCATATGATTTACGAATTTTAATTGTGCCCGTCTAACAGAACTGTTTTTATTTATTTACTTGCAAGAATTATTTTTTAACCATGTTTATTTTGCCCCATGACAATGGTGGTCTCCTTTAATTCTGCTGTATCTGTTTGCATCCTCGTAGCTCCAACAGTATGTGACCTTTAAATATCACACTTGGAGCAGTGGTGACTGTCTCTGTTTGAAGCTGTGGTGTGTACATGGGAGTGGACATGTGGTGGAGAGGCAAGGGAATTTCTCGCACAGCTGTGGAAAGGATGTCATTAAAGGAAATCTATCTGGTCTGAGAAAACAAACAAAAAATGGAGCTGGTTTAACCAGTTTCATCACAGAAGCTGGATGCAGTTTCTGAGGACGATCATCAGTCATGGGATCCAAATGCTGTGTTTCGGGCCAAGTGACTTTTTTTTAATACATGGAATTAGAGCACACCCAATGTTAGCTGAGATACAGCCTTCCGATATAGTGTTAGCCTATATATTTTACTTGCATACTAAATAGGGTTTATAAATATGTCCACTGCCTTCAAACTTTGATGACTGTTGCTGACGCTGTGTGAAAAGGTTAAAGGTTGTTCACAAAAATGTCAACTCCCTGTTGATTCACATCACTGTTTTTCCAGGCCTCTGAATCAGATACCTTCCAGCCACTGACCAAGACATAAAGTGTCTGGAGTGGATGGACATTCTTTTAGTGGGTTCTGAAAGCCTCACTCTCCCATTCTTACCATTTTGGATTGAATGGTTAAAAACAAATAAAACAGAGCTTTTTTGATGAATCATGTGTGACTCTGCAGCCACCCTCATCGACAGTCCCAGTCTTTCTGGAAAGATGTGTCTTCTGGAAGGGAAGGGCAGACGAGGGTGAAGTATTGGCCTCATCTGTCATGTGTTGCAGTCCTACTGAAGCGTACTGTGTCAGAGAGATGAATGACCAGTTCAGGGTCAGTGGAGATTATTTCCTCCTGGTCTTTCACTTGGGTGCGAATGGTCCAAGGCGACCCACTCGGCCATCCTTGTGTGTGCAACACAATCTGGGCCGATCCCAGGAACCTCATTCTCAGAGGAGGGGTCCTGAACATGGCAGCCTACAGAGGATGCATGAATCAGCAGTTTTGTCCCAATCCACAAGTGAGCAAGGAAAGCAATTGAGCGAGTCCATTCTTTGTGTGACACCACCCAAGTACACATTTGAGGAGGAAGAGGAAGGATGTTATTTGGGGGCAAATGGAGACACACACTGCTGTCATCATTCTAGTGCCATTGCTCACGTTGAAACAAGCAACTACAAAAAAAAAAATACACAAAACCATGGAAATGGCAGAAGTGGTGATATATGGAAAGCATGTCAGAATCTGGTTGAAATGTTGAAAGGCATTATGAATCTGAAAGTGCATTTCAACAGTACACAATTTTGAAAAAATCCTGGCTTCTCCAACATTCATTTTCCACATTGTTTATAAGCAGTTAGGAAGGGAGAGTTTGAAGGTAAAATTAAATCAATCTGCAGGAAGTAATATTCAATGCAAAATATCAATATGGAAATGCAAAAAAACAGTACTTGCAAGAGACCCAATTGATTACATCTCCCAGTTTTAGACAAGCAATGTGAATTTAAATATTATATTGTTTGGAATTGACTTCAGTGACCTATCCACATTCTAGCGAATGGCAGTTGCTTGTAACGACAGTCCTCACTTCATAGCCACGTACATATCAGTTATTCAGATTAGTTTGAGTCTTGAAGTCTAGCAAAAATTTTTAAAGCCACTTGGGATAAAAGGTCTGGCAAATTATTAAATGAAAATGCAAAGTTGTTTGTCATACTTTCTGTTCCCTTCTAATTAAAATGCGCTGGAATCATTCAGTCTAGTGTTACCACTGTTTCTTTCTGTGAGTGATGAATGTCCATTCGTACAGTAAAATTCAATACTGTCTGGAAACAGTGTGTTCGGCATCACTGCGGTTGAATCAAACTCTTGAAAAATTTGCAAAAAAGCAGACTGTATAAACAGGCACCCTAAAATGCCAAACGAAAGGGATTCTGGGATGCCACACCAAACACCAAGGGTACATGCTTGTACACTTGCGCAAAGGGAGCAATTGAGGACAAGTGAAAGTTCTTTTTTCTGGATTGGGGTGCCCTCGACCATGTGACTCAGCGCCTTTTTTAGGGGAAGTGCTTAGGGCAAGTGAGCAAAAAAATAAATAAATAAATAATGCAGATTGGCACTCAGCCAGTGATTTAGAGAAAGAAATGCAAAAAGAAGTGCTGGCTCAGTCTTTTGAGCCATAATCCAACAATTTACAACATTCATGTCAATACATCAGAGCCAGTGGTGCTGCTTACTAAATAGTTTCCATCACGATGCCTCAAAATGCCACTTAATCTTTATCCACTGCTTCATGCATGAGGTTATGAGCAAGGCTGTGGACTTTGCTGTAAGGATTGGAGGTACAGATACTACGCCATTGTGTGAATATTACACCACTGTCCTAACTTTGAGTGAGTTACTTAACCTCGCTCTCCACGTTACTGAACACAGCTTTATATCAGTTTGCACTACCTTTCAATAAACATCAACAACTGTTGGTAGACAGGTTATGAAATAGTGTGGAACCATTTGGAATTATCTCGTTCAGAAATGATGCTCAGGAAAGCATTTTGAATATGTGGCTGTGATCATAAATAATGTTTATTGTTTGTTTATCTTTGGCATTTACAGGATTAATTTAAATGATCTATTGAAGAGCTCAGGAAAACAACATTTTCTCTTTGGCAATCAACCAGTAAAAATTGAGGCGCTCATTAAGAGAGACATTGTAATTGCGATGTGGTGTTATATTCAGATTTACTCTCATCAATAAATAAGGAACCATAAACATCATTTGATAACAGTGCTTTCATTATTCTCTGCTCAGTAATGAGATTGAATTAATACAGAGATAGCCAAAGATTTATTTGAAAATATGAATAATAGAAGTTTTTTGTTATTATTTTTCTTGCTTTATTGCAGAGTGATAATTGATTTTACTTATTACATGCCAGACTACTCTGTGATCCTGGTTTTGGTGCTTGAAAAAGTTTTGATATGTCTCATTTAAAATACAGCTTTGACTGCACACTCATGTATTTGGGACTGTATTACCCTGTAGTCATTTGCAGTTTTATCTGAGAAACATTGAAGGTAAATGATCCACATTGTACAAAGGGAATTTTATTGTATTACTTTTCCTCTCAGTTTATTTTGTTACCATTTTTATGGCCGTTGTAGATGAGTCCTCCAAGGTTTTCTTGTTCTTCATAGAAATTCATCTCAAGGGCCTTCGTCTACCTTTAGTACTACATTCAGAGTCAAATCTTGTGCAGTGTGAGAAAACCATATTCCCTACAAAGAAAGATGTTGTTCTCACCTTGTCTGGGGAAAAAAAGGTGTGGGGTTTACTGAAGTCTTTGTTAAGCTTTACAGGTGACATGAGTTTGTCAGTGACAATGATCCTTGTTACAACTCCTCAACAGAATACAGTACAATGTGCTATAATGTTTTTTTTCCCCAGCAGAATAATTAATTTGTTGTACTTTGAAAGGATGTACTTTGTACAGCACCAACTGGGTGTGTGTGCTTGTTTTTTAATCAGCTTTGCAAATCAAAACCTTTCCAGTCCTGCTTCTGTCAAATAATCATTACAGAAATGATTTTCAACCTTCTTTTCAACAGCCTTTAACTTATGCACCCTTTTTCTGCTGTTTTCCCCCTACAAACTTCAACATAGTGTCAATATTTGTTTATTGTTGCATTCATCCTGAAAAGTATAAATACACTTACATACTTTGAATAACATATTTGCATTTGTTTTTGTGAAAGCACATTAGAGGAAATTCTTCAGTTTCCAAGGCATCATCTGAGCCTTCATCAGTCTAAGCCTTTCCATCCCTCAGTAATTTCAATAAAAGACGAAAAGCTTTTCCAACTCCTCACGTATCAATAGTTGATATCCTTTTGTTTGGTAACTGTCAGATAGCTGACATCTCCTGATATCATACATCCTGATATCATATGTTAACAGAGCTCAGACTGAATAGAACAGAGAGTAATGGCAATCTGGGCTAATCTCTTTATGAACACAGGACAGTCTGCAGTTCCGCTTCTGATGTAAATATTTTGCTTCACGCCCCCCTCCTCCTACATTAAACCCGTCTTTGAAGTAGCCTTGGCACACGCCGCAGCACTTCTCAGCGATGTTGTGATCATCATCTCTCTCTGCTCTCTTCCCCTCTTTGCCGATAGCCACCAGTATGCAATCAACAGCCTCTTCTGTTCTTCTCTTTCATTTCTGTTTAGCTGAAGAAGGCAGCAAACTTCACAGGGCAAAGCTGTCAGAATTGCAATTCAGGTATTTAAAGCTGTGCAAGAGCTTCAGAGCAAACTTTATGCACACAGCCTCATTCTTTTCAATTTTTGATTTATGCATTAAACTTGCATGGTTTCAGGCAGATACTTAAGCCTGCTGTGTTCTGCAGAGATGGTCAGCTGTTGATGTGACGTGAGAGTGGGACTTCTCTCAAGTTTAGTTTGGCTCTGTGCTTTGTTTTAAATGCACAATGAGCAGAGAATCCAGCCTTACTTGAATATGTTGTTGCATAGCGCAGGAGTACAGTACACTGTGTTCACTGTCAATTCTTTGTTTATTTGAAGTATCCATCCTTAACATGAATCTTTGTACACATATTTTTCACTTTTCTGATGTGAACCCAGAAACATTTCTGGTGTGAAAGTCTTATTATTATTATTATTATTATTATTTACATTTTTACATTATATTAAACAGATAAAAATACAGGGGGTAGACAGAATAATAGAAACACAAATAAAAAAGGGACTTGAAATATTTTGAAAGAGCTAAATCATAAATTAAAAGGAGTATACACATGTTTCATATTAATGTCAATACCAATTACCAATATGTTGTAAAATCAACGCTATAATATGTGAGTTTCTAAAGCAACATGAGTGATGTAACAGATTTTGAAAGAAGTCAAATAGTTGGTGCCTGAATTGCATTTGCATCAGTCATAGAAACAGAAAAATGATTCAATGTGTCAAGGGGAACAGTGTCAAAAATCATGAGGGCATATGATATGCCACACAAGGAGGTACTGTGTCAGCAAAGAGGAACAGTGATCGCAAGTTGAAGCTAGATGAAGACTTAACAGGGCAAATGCTAAAAACCAACAGCCTCAACAATTAACACAGAACTGAATCTAAAGCACAATGACGCAGTCTCCATTTAAAAAAAAAAAAAAAAAAAAAAAGTTCATTGTGAGCTTCACAAGGCTGATATGTATGGTTAGGCTGCCAAATTGCTTCTAACCAAGGCCAATGTGCAACAATGTATAACTGTCTTAATGAGTACAAAACCTGAACTTCTGAGTGGTGGAAGAAAGTATTATGGTCTGCTGTGTTGTCTTTTAATCATTTTTCCTGCATCTGGTTGGGTTTGTGTTTTGAAAAAGCCAAAGGAAGCCTTCAACCCACATTAACACATAATACCTGTTCCCAGCTGTTAAGAATTGTAGTGGATCTGTTATGGTGTGGGACACCTTGTTGGAGTCATTGGGTCTGAGTATTATTCTGTATGGTAGAAATGTGGCCAAGGAATACAAACCCATTTAAGGCATTGTCTCCACAAGATGCTCCCATATTCCAAGACAAAACACCCTCATACACACTGCTAAGAGGATTCGAGACTGTTTTCATGAAAACCAGGATGAAGTCAAAACCTACCCTCCCCAATCATCAGATCTAAATCTCAATGAACTCTAATGGGACGTTCTGGAATGTGGAGTGCAGAATAGAATTCTGCCTCATTGATCTCAGAGAAGTGGAGGCTTTCCTTTTTGAAGAATGGTCCAGTGTCCCACTAAAAACAGTTCAAGGGTGGTCCAACTCCTTATTAGTTAATAAATAATTTTGGTGTTCCCATTATTTTGTCTACCCCTTGTATAAATTTGAGATTTATTTTTACGTATAGGGTCAATGACAGTTATTTGTCTAAGGATTCCTATGTGTGGAGGGGCACATGAGGCTATGGTTTTATGAATATTGGCACACCACAGAGTTTTTGCTTCATATCCTGATCAAGGCTTTTCTCAATTCTTGCTCCGCTGTGGTTGAGCAAGCGAATTCTCTACCTCCGTTGGACCAGCACAGCCACTGTCCATGTTCCTATGCAAACCAAAAACATGCCCCCTTGCATCCTGGCTCCTTGAACCCAGATTCCTCTCTCACCTAACACTAACATATATAATGATACATATTGGCCTATATTGTGATTCTTATTATAACACTATAAATAGCTCATTTCATGTCGTCTTCTTCCCTGTGGCATTTGAGCATAATAGTGTGTTGATTGTAGCATTGGGTTATACTGTACAATGATGTTGTTTCAACTGTTATGCACTTTTTTGTATCTATACTACTACTGTACTACTCTATACAGTTACTATTTATCTTGCTCTGGGTAAGAGTATGTGCTAAATGGAAATCAGAAGCATACTGCTGTTCATGTTATAGTCATCATTAAATATGAGAGATGTTTAGTCAACTTGCTTCATTGCCGGACACACACACCAGCACCTAAGTTGGTCATGACTGTACTTAACTGTAATTATCTAACTAAGTGATTGCTGCTAGCTTCGTAAGATACTTATGAAGATACCAGTGTTAGCTGGTAGGCAGGTTCCATCCTCTTCATCATATGTGGGCATTTTGTACATTTTGATCTGATAATTGCTGTTAAAAGTACCATGACTAAAGAAGCTCCCTGCTTCATTCAAGGCTATAACTGACAGTCTGTTTTGCTTTACGGTCAGACGCCTCTCTACTGTCAAAATGTCACTCCAGCACTGCCTATTTTTAGCGAAACTCTCAAATTTGTAACCACGGAGACGTAATGTGTCCATCATAATACCCTTACCACTTGCAACTGTCAAATCTTTGGTGGCCAGAGGTTTACCAGAAATTTCCCAATACTGACAAATGGCTGTCAACCTCTGGTGAAATTTTTGATGAATGGTTTACCACAAATTAGCCACAAATTTACCATAGTCTCTGGGGAAATCTTTTTTTAGAGAGGTCAAAGATGAATTGAGCAAAGCTTCGTAAGGAACCATTTTGTAACAGTTTTCCTTAAGGCACTGAAACATTCATTATTTTCCTTTTGCTGGTGTGTAGGAGCAATCAAAATGTGTGTGGATCTAAGACTGAAAGTGTCAATTGATTTGGTCCTAAGCAGAGTGCCTTACTGTATATTGCTGTTTGCTGCATTTTTGTTGGTTTGTTTTTGGCACACTGATGGGGCCAATATTGTTCCTCTCTAAACCGGTACTACAATCTCTTCTTATCTACACAGTATTTGTTCTGATGTTGTTTCTGAGGCATTGGTGAAGCAGCATGCTCAGCCTTTGCCTTGTAAGTGTCAGTGTATTTGATGTCGTGTTTTACAGGACTGGGTGGAGTGAGTGGCAGTGCATATTTGCAATCGAAGTTGTCTTAATTTGTGCCTGTTTCATTTTTCTTTGTAATGCAAGAGAATAAAATTAAGAAACACAGAGAGAGAATGCATCTATTTGCATGTTCATGTCTGCTTTTTCTTTTTTTTTTTGTTTGGTCCAGTATATACAAACCAAGCATCTCATTTTTGTTATTATATCCTGCTAGTATGTAATACCATATTTGCCATATTTCAGCTTGGCTTCTGCTGAGGCATGAACAGTTTATTATGTTGTCAATGTAGATTGTTTTCATTAAACACTGTAGAGTCCTGTTTGGTGCACATTAAAAATTCCACTATAGTTGATAGCCATGCGTATCTCATTGACCTTAGTAAGCGTTCTTCTTTTGTTCGGATGCGTACCCCAAATGATTGAATTAATGCTGCCCTTTCTCTCTATTGTATCACATGCTTCCCTGTATTGATTTCAGTGCCTCACCCCATCTGCTGTGGAGTCAGGATGACTTTGAAAGAAAAAATAGGTAAAGACGCAATGCACACACATATCAATAATTCATATGTGTGTGCATACATGCATTTTTTCTTTTTCTGCATTTGAGGGTACTGATATTTTTAATGAGCATTGCTAAGTATAGGTGTAGGACTCTGTACATCCATGTTGACCCAGCTGTGTAGATGATTGTTTTTCAAATGCATACTTTCCCTTAATTGTGTGGTTCGGATCTTACAGATCTCAGCAAATAATATGAATGTTATATAGTGTTGATATATAGTGTTGTTTATGCAGTGTTTCACTTCAGAATTGAAATATGCAGTACTGCCCTGTGCTTGCAGTTTAAAGTTTCTTTCAGGCAGTATACAGCACATCATATGAAGGTGAACCCAAAAGATAATATTGCAAATATTTAATGCTCCCTGTCATATCAAATGTAAATATGCAATATCAAACAGGCAAACAGTGAGGGCAACCATTTGCATTTTGCTTGTACTGCACACAAAGACATGCACAGTAGGTTATAAATAACATTGGAAATGTAATTCAGTGATCAAAGGTTTGGAGAATCTTTTATTGTGCAGAATTTCATTTCCTCCCATCTATCTGTCTGCAAGATTAAGTGCACACATTACAAATGAGCGTCGTTCATTTTGATGTCAAAAGACACAGATGCTTTTGAAGGCTGCCGTATCTTGAGAACAGGGGATGCACTTGATGTTAGTCTGTTGATGCACAGGAAACAGT
This sequence comes from Megalops atlanticus, assembly GCA_019176425.1. NCBI lineage: Eukaryota > Metazoa > Chordata > Actinopteri > Elopiformes > Megalopidae > Megalops > Megalops atlanticus. The sequence goes on along the minus strand of CM032888.1, from coordinate 23,873,870 downwards.
GTGACTGGATGGTTGAATTTATGCTTGATTCCAAAGGTCTGGGATTGTTCCACAGTATTTTTATTTAGGGTCATGCCGTCATTCTCTGACTGAGTGACTGAGTGGCTTCCCCAATGTAGTGGCAGTACCTTTATAATATCAGTAGAGAACAAAAACAGCACCAGTGCCATGATCCACCAATACAGTCGCAACCTCCAACACTGCCTGTTCCATTCTTGTTTTTGGTAGGATCACAGTGTGTCTTGCTGTGCTGTGGATTCCACAGGGCAGATTGTAAGCAGGTAAAATGGATGCCAGTGTACATATGGCAAACAATCAGCCTCCTCAGGCCTTACATCTGTCCTTTACAGTCACTGCCAGTTTGACAATTAATCCCATTTTGACGGAGATGTGTTTCACTGTGAAGGGATCTAGCCAAGCCTTGTCTGTCTCCCAGGGTGAGCTACTGTAAACAAAATGCACGTTAAACTGTGAACAACAATGAACCTGAGGATACTGAAATAATGGGTGAAGTTTATGCCCCTCTTCTCTACTTGACTGGGGACATTCATCCTTGGGGGGGGGGGGGCAGCGTAGTACAGTGATTAAGGAGCAGGACTAGTTCGATTCCCCACTGGGGCACTGCTGCTGTACCCTTGGGCAAGGTACTTAACCCACAATTGCCTCAGTAAATATCCAGCTGTATAAATGGATAACATTGTAAAGAACTGTAACCTATGTAAGTCGTTCTGGGTAAGAGCGTCTGCTAAGTAATGTAATTTAGTTTTAACAAGATATAAGATACAAGTGACTCCAGACTCTTGACCATAAAACCACATGATTTGTTTAAATTGAGTGAGAAATGAACATGTCCCAAAATGGACATCTTGATAGGTTGCATCAGGTGAGATTAGTAATGGAATTACTTGGAGGCCCAGCAGCTAATGACAGAAGTGTCCATTGTCACCAGTGTCATTGATGATGAAGCCTGTGGAAACGTGACAGTACGATATGTATATATTTAGTGTATACATCGTTTAAAGAATGGAGTCTCATTAAAACTCAGGCCATCACCCTCTCCATATATATATTTTACAGATTTTTTAACTAATGTACAATTATACATACAATTGTACATTAATTATACTGTAATTAAGATTTTTAAGAGCCATATTCTCCATATATTATGCCATTTAAGAAAACGTTTAGAGTTTTTAATCATTTTTTGTATGCAGGTAACTGAAAGAAAGATGATGATGTCTGTTTATTGATGTGAAGATTTAGGGTTTGTTCTAAAATTGAGACAGTCTTTATGGGATCACTTAATATGAAAACAGAAATAGTTCATTCATAAGTGCATGTGTAATGTAATCTTATGGAAAATTAAAGCATTTGGGTTTAAGATTTCATACATGTATTTTAGATATTTACACCAGACAGTTCATTATGTTCATGCCTTAATAAATTGGAATCGCACTACTGTACATGAGCCATGATTTATTGGAATATTCAAGAACAGATGTGTACTACTGCTGGTCTCATTTGATTTCACACTGAATACATATAATCTTTTAATTTCTCTGTTGTGTGGTGAACATTGCATGTAATTGCACACAATATGTTGTGTAGTCACTATTTAATATGGAATACATGCGTGCACTTATTAAATGTGCCATATTTGGAAAAAAATGAAATTATCCTAAGAAATATTTATTTGAAGCCATTAATATTATTTTGATATCTGGAGTAAGAATATGTACTCTACCTGTAGATATCGAATGAATGAAGTATTTAAAATTTACTTTAAATTATATTCAAATACAAACCTGGAATTATTTGAATCTTGTGCGTCCCTGCACATCCAACAGTGTTCCTGAGCTAGGACAGGCCACCAGATGTATGCGCAGGGAGTGGACAGCATTGCCTCTCAGAGGTGGCCACTGCCATTTGAAAATAAACAAGTCCCTTCGTGGCCCAGAGCTCACCCACAGAAAGCAGCCTGGAGGCGGGGGCCAGGGGGCAGGGGGTGCGTGAGGGTCCTGTTAAAAAAAAAAAAAAAAAAAAAAGAAAAGTGTGATTAGCATTTTTAGCATGCATCGGGGCCCCTCTAGGCTGTCTCTGCCTGTGTCGGCGGGGGCAGTCAGGATAAATAGCTTTAATACTGCTGCATTATGATAGCATAGCAACAGTTGCCTTCCCTCCTAGCTGGGTGGTGGCAGACGGAGACGCCAGGCTTTAGAAAGTCGTCTGACCTCCACCCCCACCCCCCTCGTCTGGAGGAGTCTCCTTTTCCACTGATGGCCGAGGATAGTGCGAACAATGGGAAAGGAGTGCTGGGAGAGGCCCGGGGGGAACAAAGCCGGGCTAATGCTGTGTTTTCCCTGTCTAATCCCCAGTGGGAGCGGACCACTGTTTCTACAAGAGGAGGACGCCAGCCTGCTGACCCCCAGCGCCCTCCTCTCTTACACACGCGCTTTGCTTTGCTCCCCACCCCCCGCCCAAAATAGAACAGACAAGGGGGAAAAGTCACTAATGTCTAAATGTTTGGTGCAGTGGCAGAGGCAGACACTCAAATTATAAGGCGCCGCTGAAAACTCCAAGATGTCTATCGCCTATTAAGTGTAAATTGTAAGCTGTGCCAGCTTTATTGTCATTACTGTTATCATTTACCTCATCTTGTGCTGTTGCTTTTTAAGCTCCTTTGTCTCTGGTTGCACTTTTGGTTAAATCATTTTAGGAGCATCTTCCTGTGAACACAACCAGCTCAGGTTTTATACGTGCTGACAGAGCACAGTAAGAGTCACTTGAACATGAATTGCTCTTTTAAGACACAAGATTGCGCATTCGGTCTGTCGTTTCATCCAGTCTCCTCTAGGGAAATTTCAGACTGTTCTAACTCGATTGTTATAATGATTGACTCAAAGTAATGTAATAAAACAGGTTTGTTTCAGTGCATTAATCATTTGTGCAAGTCGAACTCAACATGTGGCAATAACGGAAAGGAACGGAATGTATTATTAGGCTACAAATCACCTTTTGTTCTGTCTCAATATATTTGCGGAAATGTCTTTGTAGTAAAATGTTGCCATCTTAGCTACCAATCATTGGCTTGCCAGTTTAAAAATAACTACAGCTTTGAAGCCCTATTTACATCTCTGTTGGGTAGCTGCCATGTTGTTCACTCCTTCAAATGATTAATGGATAAACCTCCTGAGATGGGCACGATCAATTAAAAATAGATACTGTGGCAGTGGGGAAAAGCGATTGAAATACAAAATGCAGCAATTACAGAGGCGAGTCGGCATGAGTTTGGTGAGTTGCGTTGATGATCACCAGCCCTTTGCGGGAAAGTCATTTTCATTTAATTTCCAAACTGACGTCGTTGCAAAGACAAAAGAGCCCTTGCTTTGCTGCAAGGCTATACACTCGGAAGGGGCACAGAGAGAGCACTGTAGCAATAATTGCAAAATGCTAAGGACCATTAGCGCAACAGAGGAAGATCAGAAATGAACTGGGCACAGATGGTGTTCATAGAGCACAATAGCATTTGCACTCTGTATCCATCTAGGTTTGTGCATCAGTGTCTGTGGAAATTTGATTTGTCTCGCAAGATATTGGGGATATAAAGAGATCTGTCTGCAGGTGGATTCTACTGACTGTCAGTTGAGACGTATGGGAAATCTGACACAAGCAGAATATATGGGGGAAGTTGTCATCGTCGCCTGCATTTTTTCCTCCTATCTCTCCTCTCCCTTCAGTTGCAGACAAGGTGCGGGGCTGCATATTGACTGATGATCCTCTTGGGGAACGGAATATTTGCTCAAGCCTATGCCCTTGAAAATTCATTCAAGTGCTGTTAGGAGAGGGACTTAGGTGGAAAATGTTATACATAAAAGAAAGATCTTAAGATTTTTCTACCGTTTTCCAATAGATTTAAACTTGAGGTTGTTTGTTACAGGTCGTCTTTGAAGCAGCAAGTGGGGTTATGGTTGTGTGTAGTGAATTTGACTGCATGATGGAGGACATATTTTCCAATAAAAGACTAATGGTCTGAAATGGAATGATTCGATTGAAAATAATTCTTTATTTCATTCTTTATTTTCTTTGCTCTAGCAAAGGCTTACTGTTTTGATATACGGATGGATTTCTTTTGATGGACTAGGAAGAGCAGCTCTGCAAATAAACTCTGACATGCAGCAGCGGTGTATATTTACATTCCCCCCGACCATTGAGATCCACAAAACACCGGTTTGTTTGGACGTCTGTGAGTCATGTGATTCTAGGCAGAGGCTCAAACTGAGAAATCGACATGGTGCAACATTGATAAATGGCCAATAAAAACCAGGCGAATGCGTGGCTCCTTGTTTGCTCAGCTGTTCCATTAACGGACACGCATTCAGCGGCCCATTTGTCCAGTTGGCGGGCTGACCCTGAGTGCCCGTAGCCCAAGAATGATTCACCATGGCGATGCCTTGATCAGGGACGCCGCGTCGCCGTGGTGACACACTGTTTCATGTGAACTTGATGGTCACTTTGATCCAATTGCTGCTGTGGATAGCATTACCTGTGGCTTTGATGAAATCATGCACATCTTGGCTATTCCGCCATTCCCTACTGGTTGGCATTATTAGATCAGTGTCACCAGATGAATTGTCAGTATGGGATTGAAGAGCAAAAAAAAACAGCAGAAAAAAAAAAAAAAGAAAAAGCTGCAATAGCCAATAGATAGTTTCTTTCTGTGTTAAGCATCCTGCATTTGATGAGGGATCTAACATCTGGTCCAAAATGTTCAGGTGTGACTGGCAGAAATGCAGTGGTCATCACCATTTTAAATAAACCCCATTTTCAGACATGCTACTCCTGGATTGAAGCAAGAGTTAAGTACAGGGTGGTGTCTACAGTCAATCAGTGAATTCAATGTTTTTGAATTGCTCTGTGATAAATACATGAAGGGCTGAATTTTTGGCTAGTCACAATGTAGCACACTTCATTATTTTCCACAGGCAGTGGCCTTGTGTGAGGTACTTCTATTACATTTTTCTTTCAGAGCTCAGATGCTCCATCTCTCCAAGATCTCCAGTTGCAGATGGCTGTCTCTGAAATAAAGGGCTTATGATTGTCTTCCTGAAATTGCAACCCTCCCCTGTTTGTGGGTAAAGCTGTTTTCCTTTTCCTGTGTTTAGGATGTTTTTGAGAAGAGCAGGTCCCTGTCTGAGGGACATAGATGACACACAGGTGATTGCAGTCTAGGCAATAGATGTGCGCTGTGTTTGAACAGAGATTTGACCTCCGCCTTGCCAGAGCCTCCCCTTGCCATGCAGGGAGCAGCCAGGAGTGACAGAGCAGGTCCGTCTGCCTAGATTTTTATGCCTCAAGCTTTGTGGCAAACTGTCACTACAGGACAGCCTCATCTGCCGGCAGATCTTTTAAGACAGGTGAGAGAGTGACCTCTGCATAGCTGCAGACAGACCAGTGGAGGGGTGGCGTATAAAATGTGGTCAGCTCCTGTTCCAAACAGATGGTGTAGATTCTGCTGGAGCTTACCTCTTTGTGTACACCATGGGGTCTGCAGCTCAGGACTGAAAGTGTTGGTGTGGGTAATTCAAAAGATCTGAAAATTGTGTTAGGTTACAAGCAGACATGAGCAAATGGCTATGTATGTAGCATGATTTGATGCTTGATACGGAGTTGAGGTCATTTATTATTATTTATTCATTCATTTATTCATTCAAGAAATGAATTGAAATCCTCAAGGAAAATGATAGATGATTTTCAATTCATGAATTGACTCTCAAGTCATTCTCTTCATTGACTGAATTTGACAACAACTTTTTTTTTCCTTTGAATGTTTGTTGTTTTACACCAGAGGTTGCTTTTGGTCATGCTTTTGATTTGAACCTGTATCACAGCATCAAAAAATACCATCAGGGGACCGTAACTATTCAGCTGACCTCACAGGTAATGGTGGGGTGGGGGTGGGGGAATTTTCTTTCTCAGTGGTACTTTTTTTTGGCTGGTTGGTTAGCTCTGATAGATGGGAAATCTGTCACCATGTCATTAACAGAAAAACAATGAGGAATTATTTATAGCGCTTACCTCCAAAGGTCACCTACAAATTGAATAAATTAAGCCAAATATCAAAGTTTATTATGTGATTAGCATTACACAAATGCTTTGTGATTGTGTCTGGTGTGCTCTGCCTCTGCACTGAATGAACCTGTTAGCAGCTCAATAGTTTAGAGGTATAAGTGTCATTGAGAGCAATGATCTCTCATCCTGTTCATTTCAAGGACTGCAGTAAAGCATATGTAGAATAAAGATAAAGAGAAAGGAAGGTTTTTCTGTGGAGTTTTAACTTTTTTTTGCTGACCTTTCGAATACGTAAACCTATTAATGTAGCTGTAAAAAATGTCACTGTAGAAATATCAGGGCAGCTAGATGACTGATCAACTATTTTGTGTTATTTAATGAATTGGTTGATTGACAAAAACATTTCTTATGCTGCAGCTGGGTTTAAATGGCCTCTTGCCAATGTTGCTGCAGAGTAATATTAAGCACTTGTCAGAAATTAATCAAATGCTTCAAAATAGACATTTTATTTCATAAAAAATATTGTGGTTATATTGCTGAATGTGCAATCAATTAAGTACCTTAAAGATTACCTCTGAAAAAAAGGCCAGTAAGTTGTGCACCTAGCCAAGAAAGTGGCGTGTACACAGATTTAAGTTTGTTCTTTTATTCTTGTTTGCATGAGTTTCTCACACGAAAAACTCATATTTCAAGAAGCGAAAAAGTCCTAAAAAGAGAAAAGTACTGATCCAAGTGGAACTGAGAGACCAGATGTGCGTGTCATTAAGACACAGGACAGATCTGTTGCCTGTCTTTGTATGATTACTTTTCTTGTTTGTTCTTTAGGCACCAGTTTGTCTGTTTTGTCTGTGCAGCCCTATCTCTGCTCTCTCTTCACTGCTCCATTGCTTTGCCGAGGATCTGAATTACTACAGTGTGGTTCTGAAAGCCTTCACGGTAGCTTTCCCCAACCTGCAAGTGACACGTTATGGTACTTCACCCAACACAGAAGTGACAGCACCTGTTGTACTGAAACCGCTACATTTACATAAAGTCAAGTCAACACATGTAGATAGCTATATGCCAATAGTCTTTAACCTGCCTATGTAATTCTTTAGTCATGTGTGTTGAGATATTTTTGCCTCTCTCGTTGCAATTAGTATTGAGTCACATCTAATAAGCTTAAATGGGCTATGTGGGGTGCCAGGGCCAATGAGAGGTGAGTGGGCCTGATGCATGAAGAAAAAAGCATCCCACCACAAACTGTAACATTTTTGTCTGCTGCTGAATGGCATTAGCATCATTTCAGGGATAAGAAGGCCAAATGTTACTGATATTCAGTTGGAGAATATTGTAATAATGATATTCTTATCTATTTGTCAAATCAATCTGTGAGTTTATTGCTTTAAAACTGGACACATTGCACTGAAGGAGATTTTAGGTAAACTTCACCCAAACTTTAAATCAGCCTTGTTTCAAGAACTGGCTTGTTGTATGCATTTTAGCTCTAACCAAACACTTTGCCAGAGTTCATTTTTTTAATAATTATTGAGTTCTTTCAGAGAAAAAAAAATAGAGCAAATTGACTCAAAGCTCCTGGTGATGTGTAAATGAAAGTTATTTCTATTTAGAAATACTGTGTTGATAATTGTTCACAACCATAGATGCACTCTAAAACAGATGGCACTGGAACTTCTGGAGACCATTCTAATACATTGAGTTGCTAACTATAGTTGCTAACTATGTAAATGTAAAAGTAATGGCTTCGCATGCTGCTTCAGTGAAAACTCTACTTGTTAGATGTTGTAGCGCAGTGATTACATCTTACAGATTGTACATTATTAAACATTATTACATTATATACATTATATCATTAAATGCAGGACATGTAACACTTAATAGGTACATTGTCTGATTACGTGATGTCCTTAGTGTATACTTGGCATCTGAATGGTAAGAGCCAATAGCTGTGATGCTTCAGCATTTGTCTCTGTTTTTGCCTGCCTGTGGTCCATGTGGCCACATCCATTACCATGCACTTTATCAACAGACTGGTCTCTTGTCTTGTTTTAGTCTGAATAGCTCTTAATGTTGAAAGTTTTACTCCAGTGGCGTCTGGAATTCATTGACCCTGAATAACCTATTTCCCATGATCTGATCTACTAAACCGTGTTGTGAATATAAAACAATTTTTGAAAAAAAGGAATGAGAAATCTTGTCACTAAGCAATTTCCAGGTGGCAGTAGTTACTATGTAATTACAGGCCATTACTTGCTGCTCTCATTATGGGAACCATACCAGTTTAATTGCAAAGTAACCCCAGTTGATGGGACTGTCTCTCTGTCTAGTGCCACAGTCAGATGGAAAGTGCTTTGTAATTCATGCGACCTTTTTTTTTTTTTTTTTTTTAACCATATTTATCTTCCACCTGAGTGCATTACGCACATACCCACTCATACATGGAAGGCCTCGACTCATTAAAAGGTAGCAATAAAAAAGTGAGTTAATTTAAATACTTTAATATCAACCGCTTGGTTAAGAAATGCACCGTTAAATGAGCCAGTGTTGCTCATCATGGGTCATTTTGAAGGAGGATCTGATGAACCCTCCTGCAGTTTGTCTCTGAATGTGGGCATTTGCTTTCAAAAACACAAGCATCTATTTTTATCCTTCATTACGTGTTCATGCTGCAGATGGGGCTAGCATTTGGATGCCGAATTATGGACCTGCGGTAGCCTGGTGTACGTCTTCACAGTCATTTGTTGAAGCCAGTGTGACGAGATGGCCTTGAACTGGGGGGGAAAAAAAACACAAACTTGTATGCTAATTAACTTCTTATGCAGGAGTATTTATGTGCTGTGATTTAAATGATAATGTCCATTACGCATTTAAATGGTACTTGAATGCCATTATTCCAGGCTAGTAAATGACCCCGCTATATGGCCTGAGTAGGCTCTCTGGGTTTTCATTCAGAAACTGGCATTTTGTGCTCACTGCATATCCTTTTCACACACCCACACAGACACACACACACACGCACACAAACAGCTGAGTTTGTGCTGTTTTTATACAGTGGGACGCAACAACTTATTTCCCTTGTACTGATAGTGCAGACATCAGATGGAAGGAAACCTTATTGCCGTGCGGGCGGTGAGTGCGGAATGAGGTGGTTGTCGAACAGCCCTACCCCGTCCGCACATACCGGAGCGGTCTCATTACTGGAGAGATTTCATTACCCGGAGTTCAGTAAACACTTTCAATGGAGGGCTGCGAGACTCCTGCGAACGCTTCAGAGATCATCTGTCTCCTTAAGTGTGTGAGACTTTTAGTACCCCTTCGCCCCCATCTCTCACCAGCCCCACCCGCACCCCGATCCCTCACTTACACCCCTGTTTAATTCTCACTCTCTCACTGGCACTCACCTCGCTCGCTCTCTTCCTCTGTCTCACTCACTCTCTCCTCCTCTGTACCTGTTTCAGTTTGCACAGTGCAAATTGCCTTCAAAGTGTTGATCTTGCTGTTCAGAAAGCGATTCGGTTGAAATTTTCCAAATCATTCAGATTTAACCCCATCTTGACCTTAAATGTGAGCTTCCTCTTGGGTGATATAAATTGGATACTCCTGGAGCAGCAGCGTGCCACCCAACATATTTTATTCAGAAGCTGACTAGTGATTGCTCTGCATGTGGGGACAGCATTGAGAGTACAAAGAGCAACTTAATTTAAATTAATATGGCTTTGTTATACTGCAAAAGTAACTAATTAACTCCTGTTTTTGCCTGTATGCTCAAAAAAGATGCATTTTTTTGTATGTTGCAATTATTGTCCAGTGGGAGTGATTATGATAAAAATGTGTTTTAATATCTCAAAAATACATTTGTAAAATCTTTAAAATATCTGAAAAAAAAGTAATGTGGAAATGTTTGATAATTGCATTTACCCTGTTTTGAAGGCTTGGTTAAACTGTACTATATAAGAAATGTGCACATGCATGTACCTGCTGTCACTAATTTAGTGTAACAATTATTAAAATAGCAGTATTACCTTTTTGCTGTCATTAGAGCAGTGACAAAAATCTGTCACACTACAAGCATGTGTGCAAAGCACAAATAGCACAAGCAAAGTGCTATTATTTTGATTAAGCTACATACCTGACCAGATGTAGGTGGCAGAACCAGTGGGGCAAAAAAAAGCCCTTAGTGGTCACCATTAACATGACTCAAGGTAATGCTGGCATAAATACCTGCTTGGCAGAGAAGTGACCTGTGTGAATGTACTTTGAACAAAAGGCTTCCTGTGACATTCTGCTATTTGATTCTTGCCTGTAACCTTGGCAATCGGCTCAATCATAGCGTATTAATTCCAGTCACGGCCCCACGATATTGGTCCCTACATCCTACTGCCAGCTCCAATGCACCCTGAATACCAGCCAAGCGAGAGTATTTCTCAAGTCCCCTGGCCCAGACCCTACAGGTGTGTGTGCTGTTTGTGTTCCTGGCACACATTGTGAGGTCACAGTGTATGGGATCCCAGATAGTTTGACAATCTGTGTAAAGGGGAATGAACTATACCTCTGAGAGTGAGGTGTTATTTCACTGTTTGTGAAATTTGTGCAGTTTTCCAGAATTACATTGTCTGTGTCAATAATCTGTCTAGTACTCAGTTCTGTCTTTCGGTCAGGTTTTTTTCCCCTAACAAATAGGATCTCACAGTTATGCTTATGGCCTCCTACTGTTCATTCTCTTCACCATCAGCTTCTTCCTGGGTTTTTTTTCATCCAACACAAATGTGAATTGACGGGAATTCAATAGGGCTGCAGTTAGCTAGTTGGCTAAAGTCCAAATGTCCAATCTCTTCAGTGGTATCCACAGCCAAGTCATAGCTAAATGATGCTGGATAAAATGGACACCTAGGCCACCAAGTTATTGTCCAATTAAGGCTGTTTTTCTGTTTTTCAGAACCGGTTCTGAATATGAATCATTGTTATGCATGAAGTAATATGCACTTGCAAATGGACTAAGTCATTTGAAAGTTTTGTAACCTCAACGTGTACCTGACTATCAAGACAGAATTAGCTAACCTAACAGGTGCCTGTCCCCTGTGTTTCATAAAATGCTATTGTATGGTGATTGTTGCATTTCCTGAGCCAGCAAACTTCAGACTTTCTTTTCAAATGAATAGAAAACTAATCTGCCAGCAAAATGTGTTTCAATTTGCACGTACATTTGTCGGTGGTGATATGACAGTGAGATGCTACATAATTATAAAGTGCAGTAGTATTTTGTTGTGCTGTCACTGAAATGCCTGTATACAATGAAATGTGGCACATTTGTTTTACAACAGTTGTGTCCTCTGATGAATGTGCTAAACACCCAGTTATTGTTTCCAGACTCTGATTTCCATTGTTATGTGACTGTTTTTTCAATTGGACTGGCAGTGGGGTTGGACAAGATTACCTGACCTGTCAGGATGGCGCTCAGTATTGTGTCCAGTACAGGTGGGTCTCTTGGCCCTAATCTTACTGATAACAGTCAAAAACTGGTAACACCTTATTCCTCTGCCCCGAGTTAGTGTGCACCTTTAATATCTAAGCAAAACATTCCATTCTGATCCCAGCTAGTGATCAGAGTGAACAGGCCAGCCGGGATAGTGCTCTGATGCAGGGCAGATCTCTGCTGCATTTGTGTGAGCGTGTATGCACTTGTGAGTCTCCGTCTGACTGCAAATGTCGCCCCCCTTCCCCCTCGATGAAAGGGGGGTAGAGTGGGATGTCAGTGGCCACTGTCCGGGGACCTCATTTCCCATTCAGCCCACAGCTGCCTGACAATGGCGGCTGTCTCAGAGGGAGATGGATTTAGCTCCAGCACTGAGGAGCTGCATCATTCAGATCCCCGCTCCCAGGTCCTCCAGTAAAGTGCCTGCTTTGATGTTGGGCAGGTAACCCTTTCTTTGTGGGCCCCCTCTTTTAAGTTGATAATTAATAAGCCTATTCATAATACTTTATAGGGCAAGAAGAGAGATGGTGGGAGGGGACTTGAGGTGGTGTGGGGGGAGTTCTTGATGTAGGGAAATAATGGTTTGGCTTGTTTTACATATTTACAATACATACATCTCTTCATTTTCTCAGCTGTTTCATGCTTCATGTTAATATCTTTTTCTTGAAGTTAATGTTATTGAAAGAACATGCCTGTCAATGAAATTGATGGAATTGTATTTGCTATATTAACCACAAAAATGGACATGTCTAATTCAATCATTCAAGTACATGTTGGGCCTTATGTAACAGCAGTACAGTCACTGGTCTAGCACTGACTGCAGGCACAATGCTTGTGTTTGCAAACTTGGCCATATGTATCATACTGGCAATATGTTTTAGTTACAGTGATGATTTTTAATGAGGAATTAGGAAATGCAATTTCTTTGCTAAGTGGGATAATGTATTCAGAGGGAGACCTTATGACACAAATGATTGAGCATCTTCAAATCTGCTTGTTTTTTTTTTTTTTTCCTTCCAAGCTTCGTTTTATTGAGCCCTGATACCAAGGTTACATGTTGCCTTGCCAAGCTGTTCTGACTGAGGCTTGTAGCAGTCATAAAATCTGTTACATCCCCTCAGTTTACATGCCTGCTTTGTCAAGGTCTTCTTTGATTGAACTCCACATAAGGACTGGTAGTCTGCAGGAGGCCAAAATAAACCTCATTTACAGTAAAAGCAACACAACAGTGCCTCATCCAAGATGCATAATGTGAATAAGATAGTTTACCTTGTCAAAGGCTCCTGCTTTGCATTTTACAGTGAAAATGCTCCAGGGGGAAAAAAATTGCAAAGCGGGCAAGTGTTTGAATGTTTTGAACACAGACATGTGGGAAAGGACACAATGGGATGTGATGCAAATTTTGGAAACTATAGAGGCGATTTCAAGGCCTGCCTGTCCCCTCTTGGGGTTGTGTTTTATAAAAGCATCTATGCTACGCTATGACTGGATTCCCTTGCAATGACTGGATTCGCTTGTCTTTACATGCTCCTTACAGCAGCACAGAAGATTGCTTCTCTTTTATCTATCAGGCTGAATGTGGTGGAGGCAACATATGCATAAAGCTCTGCTTAAAAGTCTCTTGGACCTCCTGGCACTGTGTTGTCACGGTGGAATGTTCCACAAAAATTAGACATTATTGTTACATTTTCTCAATTATTTTTGGCAGGGGAGTCAAAAATACACCAACTCATAACACATAACCCAAAAATATGGGGGATATGTGAAAGCTATAGGATAGTTTGAAATCCAAAACAGGGGTAAGATAATGCAACAGTTGTGTCTGTGCGTGTAAATTTGTATTGGAGTTACTTTGTGCCTGTGTTTATGACTGGCGTATGATGCTCTTCCCCGTTTACAATGCTATAAATACGAATGAAGATGTTATTAAGATGGACTAATGTATAGATGCTCCAAAGGAAAGGTCTGAGGCGATAGGGGTGTAAGGCACGCTTTGACCGAAGGCATCTGTCTGGGAGTGGCTGTAATTGGCTGCAGCGTGGCGCTATCTTATTAATATGGAGCCCAGGGGAAGGAGACAGTCAACTTCCTCCCCTGTGTTTGACCGTTTGACTGCGTCTCCACTGATGCCAAACCCATAACGTCCCCCCCCCCACTGCCTTGAGCCTGTTGCCTGCTTTGTTAAAATAAAGAACATGAATATTAATATTGCACAGACGTAATACTGCACTAACCGTGGGGGGTAGACAATTTGAGCCTGTTTTTGAATTTATCAGTCATGGTTTCTGGGTCCCCTTTTCAGGATCCAAGCATGCTTTGTATAATTTTATCTAATCAACGTTCTTAATGATGTAAGGCATTTCTCCCTCCTCTTCTTCCGTATGATAAACGTGACCCTATATGAAGGGTGCATGCACAGTGTGTGCCAATGACTTTCGAAAGGCAAGAGAAAATTACTGGGTAATTAATGCTATTTGCTTACTTATTACCTCGTTCTGGCCAAAATGTTGCTTTAGTAAGAAAAAAACAAGTGGAACCTGCTTTTGATAGATTTGAATGAAAAGCTCATAATTGAGCTACTTCACGATTACCTCTTTGTGTCCTTTACACGGGTAATTAGACTCTCTCCTAATTAGGAGGGAATTCTAATCAATGTGAAAAGATCACAATTAGTCTCGTCTTTGGTCGAAAAAGCCAGAAGCTCTTGATTAAATTATTGAATGGAATGGGTTTTTGTTAATTTTTTTAGACTGAATCAGTGTGTCAGTGCTGCTATTGTTTTACCATAAGGCATCCCCTGTATTATTATTGAGTGAAAGCATTAATGGTTTGTATGCCTAACATTCTGCAGACACTGAGGCACTCTTATAGTTATATGCTTATGGACTTATACGCTAGATGGACTTATAAAGACTCTAGCACCTACAAGTTGAGTTGTCTGTCTTTACATCGATGGAAGAACTCTGTATATAACCTGCGCTGGGTAGGGGGGTGTCTATACTGATGCTCATATGCGCTTGCCCATACAGTTCTTTGGATGGTTGGTATTGTCTTGAGTTCACATTTAAGCACCTCACATGAAATTTGTTTGATGTGCATGCTTGTTTCTTAGTAAACAAATTTCTGGTGAGACTGCTGAAATGAAATGAAATGAAATGAAATGAATAAATGCTGAACCATCTCAAGTGTAGATATTATGCTTTGCATTCTCAATGTTTATGAAGGGTATCTATCATGATGTGAAAATGATTATGCTGTAGAGGTGGAGAAAATGGTGATGAATATGATGATGATAAAGACATGAAGTTGATGCCGATTAGGATAGTGATGAATACGATTATGAAGACTAAGACAACAAAGATGAGGTTGCCAATTCAGAATGATGTCACATTTCCTGATAGTTAATGTTTCCTAAGTCATTACATTCTAATTCATACCGGCACATACCCTTGAACAAGCTTTAAAATGACAAATGGCTTTAAGATGAAAACTACTGTATAGATAACAAATTTGAGATACTATAACACAAGTATTCTTAAAATAGTGAAGAAAAGCTGGCAAAAGTGGTTAATAGGGTTGTTATAAAAATACAACTGACTCATTTTCAGTCAAGCATGAATGACTGTTTAATCAAGTGGAGTTTATTTGTTTATTCTGTTGGCTTTTACTTTAAATTATAAAATACTTGGAAGTTTAAACAGGTTGGAGGACTGTAGTTTCAACAGTATATAATTGGTTATATATGCTTATCTGTGGTAGCTTCAGTCTATCTGACCAGATGACAAAGAATTGGAAGTCTAGACAGGTATAGTGCAAAACTGTGTGGAAATTCACTGAACAAAAGACAGGGATAAGGGCAGGACAATATTTATATTGATGAGCAAACAGCTATATTTACCATATGTGCAAAATAAGAAAGGAAAGACAAGTCCAGATAATAAATAGTCACATAATGAAAAGTCACTTTGGCAGTAGAGACAGTCTATTGCAGAAATAGTGTCTGACTTTTATGTACAGCCTTTCTTCAGCCTCAGCAATTACCTAGATTATGTACTCTCCAGCCATGCGAACTTGGTTATAAGAACTGACATGATTCCCGGCTCTCGGTTACCTCCATACTCCAGGGAGACACATAGAGGGACAGACATAAGGCCACAGCTTCACTCAGTCACACAAACACTGACCTTTTGCGGGATGGTGACCCCTCTCAGTGGGTGATGTACTGTCACACAACTGTCAGACAAGTTTTTGGGCAATAACACTACCATTTTATACACAAATATCCCTGTGCCACTGATTGATTGAATAAGTCTATTCAAAGCTGTAGTGTTAGTGTCTCGATGGGGCCTGTCCTAGGCCTAGTAATACCAGCCTTATGTATTCTGGGTGGTGCATCCATAATTGCAGACAATATCAAGGATAAGACAAATTTGCATTAAAATGGAAGCAGAATTCATTTGGAAAGAAGCAGCCATGGATATGACTGAGTGCATCTGGTCAGAAATCAGAACAGATTCCCACAGTCCTTTCATTATACTGTGCATAGGGGTTAAAGTGTTGTTAGATTTTAATTGGAGAATTCACCATTAAGCTTTCATAAGTGTTAGCATTATGATTATTTTTAAATACATATATAAAAGCATAAGCAAGTTTTGGATGTGATTCCCAACATACAACATACATTCCCAAAAGTGAAAGAAAAAAAGAAACTTCACACATGCATATATCCACAGAGGAGGGGTACAATACGAAGGGCACACTACTTATTATGATATGAGAGAGAAACATAAAGAAGTATTAGCGGCAAATGCAGCAGATGATGTGGTTTAATTAGGAATTTCAAAGATCAGAGTCTGTTAGTATGGGACCACAAACATAATAAAAAACAAGAAATTAATTGGGATTAAGGGGAAGACGGCCCTGCAACTAAAAAGGCATTGCTTCCATTCAAGTTTACTGCAGGACTCCTATTAGTTAACAATGAATTATTAATTAAAAAATAGCGAGTGCTCTCACTGGAGAAATGTGCTTGGAGTCCTTGGAGCAGAATCACTAAGGGAATGCGAAGGTCAAATTAAATAGGTTTCCACATGAACTATTTAATGATAAAGAAGAACGAAAATTAGCCATAATTGGTTTAAAATGTTGAAATGTAAAGGACTCTTACAGGGCCCGCAGTCAAATTACCATTTTCTTCAGTCGTCTTTGAGCAAAGTTAATAAGTCTTCAATTAACCATCTGGAGTCCAAATGCGGGCCCATCACATTCATGAGGACTGAGTTGTTTCACACTGATCTCCCTGCAATGGATCAAAATGGCTTTTATATAGGGAAGAGCAGCTGTTCAGATGTATGGAAGCATTGGAGCCACAGTTTCTGCTTGTCTCACTTCTACATGTCTCACAGCTATGATGTGCTTCACTTTCCAGTTTTGGAGAAGCCTAAGTAGCTTCATAAATTAATTACAAAAACACATGCATTACATCTGCTGTTGCTCTGTACAGGTTTGGCAGAGTTTACATGTTTTCATGAGTGCATGTTTTTAAGAGTTCACACTTGCATTTCTACCATGTTTTTGTTACACTGTATCAGGGGTATTAAGATATTATGTGTTCAAATCCATTTCTTTAGTGTTATGTGCATGCGCGCGTCTGTGTGTGCGTGTGTGTGTGTGCTTTCCCCAGTAATTCTTGAGCATTGCATGGCATTCTCACCCATCTTGCATTAACTGCCCCCTTTCTCCCCCTCTGATTCCCCTGTTGCTCGAGTCACTTCTGGCTTAAGACTCAAATCTCGGTTCGCATGGGCAGCTAAAACATCGTAGACCTTTTGGAGGGACCCTTGCCATTCATCAGCGGCTCTAATCTGTGTCACCTGTGACCCCCCTTCCCCCGCCCCCTGAATGCAGCACGTCTGAGTAGATCAACAGGCTGGAACAGCTCTAAATGCCGACACAATAGGCCCATTGCTGGGTCTGAGGCGGGCTCCACTGCAACCGTGATGTCACCTCCGATAATGGGATCTGATCCCAGCTGTTTAGATTATCCAGTCCCTTTAAACAAGAGAAACCCAGCGAGGTTCTTAATTGATACAAAACTCTTGAGTGAAAGGAGATTTGCCGGGTGGCATTGAACGGAGAGCGGATCGACATACCATTGTCCCCTTCCCCAGATTAGAGCTGTTAATGCACGGACCCTCATCTTCCTATCCCACCACAGCTGGTCTCCATGGGGCTCAAAGTTTGCAGCGAGTCTAAGATAAGCTGATGCATCTTCACTGTTGTTTGTTGGCTATCTGAAAACTTTGCAGTCAGTTGTATCCGTTCTTTCCCTCCTACTATTTCTTTCTTCCTTTTTTTATTAGTTTTCCCTCATGGGTTCCTTCATGATGCCTCTTTTTCTTTGTTTTCTTTCTTTCCTTTATTCCTTGTTGTCAATACATCCACTTATCAAGCTTTCCGCTCCTTAAATTGTGTTTCCACAGTAGATGTTTCTCGCCTCCATTTGAGGGTCAATACTAGGAGATGATAGCTTTGCTCCCACTGATGAAATAGGAGTCGATGGCCTGCTGTAAGGACAACAACAGGCACATTCCCAGGGACCAGGCGGCTGTCCAGGCATTCATTGTTCTGATGGAGCAGTAATAATCTTGCTCAGGCTCAGCTCTCTCTCGTTTCTGAAGCTGCAGCTCTTGTGTCGAAGGTGAGTGGAAAGAGGCTGAAACAGAATTGGAAAAATCTACCCGGTGCTTTTGGATTTTTAACAGAGTTATCAATGTTTTATCAGAGTTTAATCATAATGTAAAGTGAAATGAATGAATCAAGAATAAAAGTAAAGTCTGGAAACTTAACATGAAAGTTGAAAATGTCCTAGAGGGCTCAGTGACATGGTAAATATGGGGTAAAGTGATTTGGGAAATGAGTGGTATTTTCTCTCTACCTGCACAAGTCCCATATTTTACTATTTGTGTGGCCACTGGAATTCTGGGAAATAATAACTTACATTCCTTCCTCAATGAAAGCAATAAAATTTAGTCCAAAATGATTTTTGTAATGTTTTGTGGGTTTCTTGAATAGGACAGTCATTTTGGTTTTGAATGGAAGTAAACTTTTGTTCAAAACAGTTTATTTTCTATCTTCTTTTTTAGAGTGGCTTCAACTTCTTGCTGTTGCTTTTTTCATTTAATAAAATGAAAGTATAGTTTTGCTCTCCATGGAAGATTGCTCAGATTGTCAAGTCGCATCCATGAAGTGACCTGATAGCCATGAGGTGGAATGCTTTTCTGCACAACAAAGTATCGATCTGATTCTCATCAGACATGATGAGTTTAGTTTCATTTTCCCATCTGTCTTAGGCAGGGGGGTTGGGGCATGTCTTGAGGAGAAACTTGATCGTTTCACCTATTAGGACAGAATTTTCTATATCTATGAAGGCCGAATGTGAAGAATAACAATGAGTACAAATGCATTCCTCATAACATAATAACATAATTGCTATTCTTTTAAAACATGCTGTCCTGACCCAGTTACTATGGTTACATTTTAGCACCAAACAATGAAACATGACCTTAAAAGTTTATAGAATTAGATATTTGCATCCTTTTATTGCCATTTCTCAGAGGAAAAGAGTAATTTCGCTGAGGTGTTGCCAAAATTCCAGCAAAAGTGGCATACCAAATGAAATCATAACCAGGGTAGAATTAATAAGTATAATTTACAGTCACTGTAAGGTCAACATCAGTATTCATCTTGTCTATGGCTGTGAGCAACCTCTGGGGCTCACAGTGGTGAGGACTGTCCCTCTGCCCCCAATTGTCACCATATTCTCCAGCACATCAGAAAGTCCAATTAATCAGATCAGAGACATTCTCAGCCCTTATACCCAGTACTCCGGCATGAACTGTCACTTGGCTGACTTCTGATGCACATTTTAGTATTTGTTATGTTTTTGTTCTTCTGAAACATTATGTAAAAATGGAAAGACCAAGCAAAGGACAATAAATATAAAGCAAAATAGCAAAATATAAAACATGTCATGTGGCTTTAACTACTTTAAAACAGACATGCTTTTTAAAAAAAAAAAATAAATAAAAAAATAAAAAAAAACTAAATAAGCTACGTGGTGGGGACAAAGGTATCTTAAAATAAAGACCGAATGGCTGCCAGACTTAATTAGATTTACAAGCTGATCCTAATGTATTTCAGCTTCAGAAAACTGAGGAGCGTCATTAGTTATTTGACTCACTGCAGGCGAGAGAGTAGAACCGCAGCATCCTCTAGGGTGGCTCCTGAAAGGTCAGTAATAGAGTTCAGGCCAATTGGCTTATCACTTAGGAGGAAAAGCAGTGAAAATAGAAGACCAAAAGGGACAGGACCAAAGCATTTTTGCAGTCTGTAGCAGGAGCTGAGCTTACACAGATGGCATATATATGTCATGGTAGATTGTGGCCAGTTTTCTTTTAAAAAAATTACTTTGGAATCATCCCTGTAACAGATATCATCTGAGATGAGAATAGATAGATTTAGATAGAACTGACAGACAGTTGGGAATCGCGGTGTTCCCTACAAACAGGAAAGATTACAAATGCTATGTTCTACTATGTCCTAAATTTTATTGACATCCTTCTTGCTTTGCGATTATCCCCAATATAGGTGAAGTTAATGCTGGGTCTAGACCAATTATGTCTAGTGCTGTAGAGAACTAATACTGTTCAAAGTATTCCAATTCCTTTTTTGTGTCTACAGAAAATTGAATCTCTGCTGTTAGTAAATGTTAAAAAAGAAATATATCAGATACTTATTGACTACAGTAAAGCCTGTCTAGACTATTGTGAACACAACATTATAAATGGAGTCTGGTTTCTAGGCAAGTATGTTGACCATGTACTGTATAGCAGGGAGGGTAGATGCTAGGAACTGAATTCCTGAAGGCCTGTACCCCCTCTGTAACAGAACTGAAATGGTTGTTCAAGTCTAAACTGAGCAATGCTTGCTCTAGTAGAGGCATCCAAAAGAGTAAGTGAAGGTGGTATTTTGGACAAACCTGTATGAATAGGTACAGAAGCCAACTGGTGCTGGCATTTCCTCAGTTTGCACTGCGTTATCTGTTCCTCAGGTGTAAAGGAGGTGATTGAAGTGAACACCTCCTGAAGCTGTTGCAATCCTCTTTAAACCAGAGAAAGTCAATTGAATTAATTGTTGGAAAAGTGATGTGCTGGCTTTCTCACCGTGTTCATTGATGTTTAACCCAAACTGTTCGCTTACAGCAGCACTGTTTCAGGTTTTGATATGAGCCGTGTGCTTTCATGAAGTAATTGCAGTAGTCAAAAATATATATGTAAGCAGTGGGTTTTAGCCATCTGAATCCCATCATTTATTTTGTATTAATGATTCATTTGATGGGGTCATCTCCAATATTCTTTGCCTAATCCTCACAGTTGCAGACTTACCAGAGTAAGGCTGCTGCCTGCAGTTGAAGTGCCCTCCCTTTTGGGATGCAGCCCACAGAACGGCATATGAACTGACATAACAGAGAGCATCCGTGAATAAAGGAGCGTACTTTGTTGCATTAACCGGGATGTAGGGATCTACTCTGGCCTCTGCTCCTTTGCAAGGAATGATGAAGGATTAATTTCAACGTTGTTATATTTTATGTCTTGTATAAAATCTGTGTTGTGCAAAATGAAAATCGCCAGACACTGCTCAGTCCAAGCTGTGGATATACAGCCATTCATCTAGAAAACCGGGAGAGTGGAGGAGACAAAATGAATCGACCTGAGTGTCTACTAAACACAGATTGGGTCAATACAGCCCGTGCAATGAATAACATCAGCACTGCAGCCGTGATGGACTACACGAAATGTTTGAATGTATGGCTTGTGGAAACTGAATGTATTTTGTACCACAGGAAGCAGCAGGAAACGAGTGACCAAACGACTAATCTCCCACTCCTGGAGTTGTTCTCACCTGTTTGCCCACCCCTTCAGTGTCAGGGAGATATCTCATTACAAAGAAAGGGCACACTTCTGGCCCGTGCAAGGCTTCTTTCCGTAAAGGAATGAGATTTCTGTGCAGCCAATAAATCCCAATCACTCGGGCTGCTGTGTTCCGGTGCCTCCAGCACGCATGTCCGTGCACTGTGGGAGAGTGGTAAGGTCACAAAGTAAATTTCGCTGAGGTCCACCTCCACCCCCTCTCCTTCCGATAGCCCGTCCCTCCACCTCCAGCGGTCTGGTGCTCTGCCTGTCTCACTCCCATAGTGGGCACCCTTGCCTTCCTCTCTCAAAACAACAGTCATTAGGCAAATTTGCTTTGGTGCAGGATTACGGCAATTATTGCAGAATTATCACTTCATTAAAGCGGGCAGAGATGAATTATCTCTGATAAAGTGTTCGCGGAATGGGAAAATAATGATCAAAAAAAAAAAAAAAAAAAAGGGAAAAAATAGAGCAACCAACTAATTTGATGAAATAATAAATAACTCACTTAATTACAAGGAGCAGGTCCGTTGAGGCTGTGCGGTGTGATGCAGCTTGACGGCATCGTCTTTGGTTTGACAGGAACATGCAAGGACCACCCAAGCCTCACGCAGAACAAGACACTTTTTTCATGGAATTCTCTGCAGAGAGCCTCATCCAGTAGCAAACGAGTTACAGGTATCCATTAATCATGCCAAATACCAATTATAATAGTGGCCTTCACCAGGCTCGTAAAGCTCGCTTTGTTTTCCAAACAAAGTGTGCAGCTCGGCAGAAAGACAGAAGTGCAATTTTGTGGATTGATGTCTGGATAATAATAGTAATTATTATTGTTGTTATTAGCGATATGACAGGTTTTGGTGATATTTTTGGGCCAGCATAATTCCATTGAATGTCATAAGTGCAGATATGTAATGCAGAAGTGTGCATGGAGGTACCTTATTTGTACTCATCAGTGTGTGTGTGCCTGTGTTCATGTTCGTGTGTGTGTGTGTGTGTGTGTGTGTGTGTGTGTGTGTGTAAGTGAGTGTGCATGTATATCGATGGTGATAACAGCCACAATTTTCAGGGTATCACACCTCCTTCTGGGGTACAAGCATTAAAAGAATCACATTGCTATGGCAACCTCGCTAAAGCTCCTCTCACCCCATTGCTTGTCTGTCTTTGGTGGCAGATAAAAGCCGATTTGATTTCACTGAGGCCAACAACAGGCCAGCAGGCAGAGAAGTGTGGGAATCGTCTGAGCTATGCATAGGTTTTCCTGAATTCATAGGAACCATGTGACATTGCTGATTGTGTTAAAGTTTCAGTATTAGCCTCACCTCCATCACACCACTAGTCTGTTTCTTCTGAATAGATGAATGAATAATATGATGATGCCGTGAGTCTCTGTTTAGTTTTTATCAAGGCCATACATAAAGCCTGCTTTCTTGGGAGTTTGGATACATAAAGTGAATAAATAGAGTTGGGTGAAATGCATATCACTCCTCTGATGAGAGGCAGCTAGTGGCGGAGGCGACCTTGATTTTCCTTTACAGGAATCAAGGATTTATACTTAAGTACGAAAGGGCACAGTATTTAATGACTTTAGCCTGACACCCATGAATGCAACAATGGTCTACTAGATTCATCTGATATGGTACAATTCATCTGCTTCACAAAGGAGCCTTTTTTAACCCTTCATGATCACCAGAGCTCTGAAGGCTTGGGGCAGTTTCTGTTGACCTTGTTCAGCAGTCTGCTGAACCATGCTTTGTCTTTGATTTAAAATGGTTTAAACATTTAAAACTCATACTCTGGCATGCGTTTGGTGTATTTTTCTCATTTATTTTTTTGTTCTGTTTGTAGCTTTCTCAATATTTTTTGCACCCAAAATCCCAGAAAGAAGTCTTCAGCCAATTGTTTTTAAATGTTTTGTTTAAATGGGTATTTAATATCAATGAAATCAATGAAGCTGTATTTGCTATAGCACATTTTGCATGGTAATTATCATAAAGAGCTGTACTTAGTGCATTGAAGTGTCTCTACTACACTTAAATGCGCTATACTGGTATGGTTTAAGATAGGATAGGAGGGGAACCTTCTGTCCAGCCCAGGCCAGGGCAAGGATTTTATGAGTTTTACAATATAGTGATGGTACAGGCATCTTGTCCATTGAGACAGGCTAAATTCTAATCAGCAGGGTGATGAAGCTGCAGGAGCAGTTGTTCCTCAGGTGGCATGGGGGACAGAGAGGAAGAGGGGTGTTAGGTTAGAATGACCAGGGCATTTCTGTACTATTGTAGCATTGAAAAAAGAAGTGAGCAGTAAGGTTCGGACCCATGACCATGAAGATGGTCTGTTACTGTCCCACCCCATTCAGAGCAGGAATCTGCTAAAAACACATGGTAGTCCCCCTAGAAATGAGGTGACAAGAGGAACAGTTCTTAGCACCAGAAAAGTTCTATAGCCAAGTGCAAGTGTCAATGTGACCTGCTGTTGCAATTCTAGGTAGAAGGAAAAAATTAAACTTTGAGTGTGAAGCAACTGAAATCTGTTTTCACAAGAGGTAGGCTACAATACTGTTTTTTTCCAGACTCATTTCTGACAAAAGTAAAATCAGTATAAATCTCACATGCTCTCAGTTATAGTTTTCTCTCTGGAATTAGGGTTTGGATTTCCCTCCAATCACACTGTGTCTGAGGCGACGCAAAGGATCGCATTTCTGACCAAACATCAAGAACGCAGCCATCATCTTCATTATACAAAAGGGCTGCCGCTCCACTCCTGAGTTATTTAAAGTTGTTTCAAGTCAGCCTCAGCTGAGAATACACACGCTTTAAAGCTGCCTCATCTTATATTCCTTTCAGCACAACTAAAGAGGAGCCCCTCTTTCAGCAAACGCTTCATTTTCTTGTGGAACTCATTTCCTTTTCCCTGAACTTCTGTCTGACTGTGTGTGGCTCTTGCTGTGATAGCCTGTCTCTGATGCCAGTATCCTGTGTGAGTTGGGATATTTGATTGTTTCTGTTCATACACCACTGGCCTGTAAACCTGCACATGTGTGTAGTGATTTTGTTCCTGGAGTTTTGTTGTTTCCTTTCATCTGCTAGTAATGTGCAACAAGTGTCTTCCCCCCCATCTCATCTTCATTACACCATCTGAATTTGAATTTGCAAAAATTTTGATTAACCATACAAAAACGGATTGATTCATAAATGTAGATACACACATATGTACATAGTTCATTTGACTCTGTGTGTGTGTGTGTGTGTGTGTGTGTGTGTGTGTGTGTGTGTGTGTGTGTGTGTGTGTGTGTGAGAGAGAGAGAGAGAGAGTCATCAAATACTCTGATTTATGCAGTGCATTTTCCTTGTGGCAATCTAAATTTTGTCTTACATGATAATCCATTCTGTTCCCCGAAGTTCACACAACTAAGACTCTTTGATGCTTTAGCCAAACATCTACATAAAAATCTTAAAATCTCTAAGCAACTTGGTAAAACAGAATGTACGTGGCGATAAAGCAGGAAGCTTTATAAGAAGAAAAAGAGAATTTATTCAGCTGTATATCTCAGCAGATAAAACTTGCGTGTGTGTGTGTGTATTGTAATTGTACATACCTATATGATGACAATAATTTCTCGTACTTATTGCTGCCAGAGCATCTTTTGGAAGGCAGACATCTGTTGTCTCAGGAATTCATTCTGCTTCATCCTAGGCTAATTTATAATGCATCACAATCTGGGTTCACATCATATGTTTTAGGGAGAAATAATCCACAGATCTGCATCAAACAGCAAATCTGGTGCTTTGCCATGAATGCCAGTATTACTTTCATCCTTCCCTATTCTCCCTCTTTTTTACTCTCAAGCTATGCACAGAAATTGCTCTCTTCAACAATCACTTTGTTTATGCATTTTTGTCATGGTCATGGCTTCGAGCAAACTGTCTTGTCGCAATATGACTCTGGCAAACTCCCTAAAGAATCCTTTTTAATGGCTGCACGCTGTTCCATTAAAAGAGTACGTTTGCTTTTGATTTGAAGTGCGGGTTCATTAGCGCCGTTCCTGTCCAATTCAGGCTTGTGCTCCCCAGTGTAGTGGAGAAGCTCTCAGGCGTTGGGACCATGGTGGGGCGACGTGGAGAGGTGCTGGGTTGGGAAATGGCACAAAGCACCTGGCCCTCCCTTCCTCACTGCTCCAGGAGAGGTGAAGCGATATCGACTGAGAGTGCTCTCCCCATGGGCTGTTTGCGGTGTGTCTGAACACTCCCGTGGGCCCCACGGCTATGGTTTTGCCCAACCCTCCGTGCTCGCACTGCTCAAATGAGGAGCGGTCGCACGGCCCTGTTTTCTCTACGCAGCAGTGAGGGTTAGACGTGGCCATAACCAGCTAATCACTCTCCCAGAAAGCATGTGACAGCCGTTAAAGTGTACGCATAGATGAAGCGGATAGCCAAGAAGAGATTTATGACCGGTGTCTGCCAGACCTGGGTCTTTGCAAATCGGTCTTATTGAAAATGACGCCTCAAAGAGCTCCGTAACTAGTAGCCAAGGACATGATAGGGTAGTTAAGTGCTTCTGAATCAAATCTAATATGTGTACATCTCCTCTTGTGACCCGGCTCTCAGATGGCTGGACTCTGTGTTTAGCCAGAGTGTGTGAGTGGACTCCACCCTACGCCTGGCTGCAAAGGTATCAGATTTAAAGGATGAGCTTTGGACATCCTGAAACTGCCATCATCTCCTCTGGCTTTACCACTGGAATTTCAGGCTCCATCCAAGTGGATCGCTTACCGGCTGATGACAAGATTTTAAGCTTCTCATCTTAAAATAACATTAAATCAAAACCTGCTGCCGGTGTAGTTATCAGCATTGCTGAAATAATACCCCGCATCTTTGACCACTTTACTGTGCTAAAACACCAGTGCTTTTTATGATTTTGGGGGCATTGAGTTTAGAAGCGGACTTGAGTCAACATTGTTGAAGGTTTGAATCCGGTGTTGTTGTGCTATGGAGCAAAGTTCCTAGGCAAATAATATTTATGGATATTATCCAACTGTACAAATAAATAATGTGTATAATGCAATCTGTGTAGTTCACCCCTGGGCAAGAATGTCTGCTAAGCAAATAATTCTGACAAACAAATGAACAACAATAATTATAATGACAGTAGTTGTTTAGCCATTTTGATATTGTAATTATAATTTTTTTTTGTATCTGCTAGACTTTATGATGTGCATGTGCAGGGCATACACAGTTTATCTGGAAGCATGAAATGATAGGTAGAAAGAAACAAATGGTACATCAGAAGCAGGTGGATACAACAACCCGAGTGTGTATGTGTGTGTGTGTGTATGTGTATATATATGTACACACACACACACACACACACACACACACATGTGTATATGTATATATACATTCTCATAATCATCCCTGTCATACCCCTTTGTTGCACTTTGAAGTTTACGTTTGTGGTAAGACCACCTTTCAGATTTTTATAGTCACTTAAATGACACTACGTTATTTGTTTACAGAAACACACCAGCAAAAAGTAAAAAGGTAACACCCCCATGACACTCACTTGGTGCCCTCAAGCCCCAAAAAATAGCAACATTTGGCTCAACTACCATTCTTCCTAGTTCACGTTGTGCCAAAATAACAAATAAGCGCTCACCTTCTGAGTTTGGTCTTTGAACCGGGTATTTCCGCTGCTTAAATAGGGCAATCTGTGTCAGATACTTCCACTGACACTATGCCTATGAAGGCCACAATGCCTTGAGTCAGTGCCTGACTTGTTCTTCTCCGATACAACTTGTCCTTCAGGTTTCCACTATACTGCATATCTTACATTTCTCATGGATTATTCACAGCACAGGTGTGTGGGATGCATTGAGAAAATGATTTTTGAGTTTTATTTATTTATTTTTCTACAATTTAGAATGATGTATGCTTCCCACTAGCTGTCATTTGTTACATTATCAATAAATGGTTACAATTAATGAACTGACACATGCAAATCAAATATAAATTTAGTTACGCAAATACTGGTGTATGGAAGGGAAATTTATCTTGTAATGAAAATGATGGTGGTTATTGATAATATCATAAGGTTTAATTGATGCTGTTTGCACAGTAAATGCCATAAGTAAAAGGGTAAAACATGTGCCTATTTAAATGGGGAAAAATAATCCTTGTCCTCAGACAGGCTGAAATGTGTTTGTGTGTGTGTGTGTGTGTGTGTGTGTGTGTGTGTGTGTGTGTGTGTGTGTGTGTGTGTGTGTATGCATCTACGCATCTGTATGTGTAGTATAGGTATGTTATTGGGGTGTTAAACTGAATTCATAATATCTGTCAAAAGAAAAATGTCTTGTAATTGATCCCAGGGAGAATATTTCCATTCTGGAGAATCATCCATGGTGTATCTGGAGCTGTCAGTCAGAAATATCTATAGTTATTTGCCATCAGTGAATTAATGTACCAGCTAATCATCACTGATTAATCATTACCTATCAATTATTGCTGTTACTATTTATCATTTCTGTGTAGTCAATCTATTTATTGCTTGGCACAAACCAATTAATCCAATTTAAAATTAGTTTAAGTTTAAATACTTTTAATTAATGGACATCTTTATAAAGATTGTTTGCACAGTATAATTAATGTAGCAATACCTTTTGCATGTAATATGGTGTATGGTATGTATCAGTCTATTTTAATATCTATAGCTATACTGGAAAGCAGAAGGGTATACACAGTATTGAAATTTTATTGTTCATCTGTGTTATGCTGGACAGTGGTGTTCTTGAGGGTGCTTGAAGGGCCACCTGCCCTTCTTTCACATCAATGTTTAGTAGTCATGTGTACAGAACATTGATATAACTTGTACATTTTTATAATATTTGGTAGCTTTTTTTTTTTTTTTCTCATCAAAATTTTTTCAGATTAAAGCTGATATTCAGTAAATTGCTGCATCTTTCCTTTTAAGGTTATTAACTTTAAGTTTGCTCTTCTAAGAAGGCATGGTGTGTTATGATCAGCGGATATTAAAATGTTGTGAACTATCATAACT
The DNA here is from genome assembly GCA_019176425.1 of Megalops atlanticus. NCBI lineage: Eukaryota > Metazoa > Chordata > Actinopteri > Elopiformes > Megalopidae > Megalops > Megalops atlanticus. The sequence goes on along the minus strand of CM032888.1, from coordinate 23,845,301 downwards.
CCACAACTCCACAGATCTCATTTCTGGGGTCTTTTTCTCTCAGTCAGACAGGCTTTACCTGCAGAAAATAAAAAATGCCTGACTCTTCAGTCTGTCTCAGACAAGCATATTGTTTCACATCAGTGCTGGTTGGCACCCGGATAATTTATTTTTTTCATCTTTTTTGAAATTCTGCTGGAAAACAAATACAGCTGACAGAAAACCAGTGATACAGTGCAATTTTATCGATGCAGCTACTTGACATGGAATTATAACTGTTTTTTATAACAGTTTTTTTTTCTTTTGTTTATTTTTTTTCTATTCTTTTTTTAGTGGAGAAATCTGTCTCCAGCAATCTTCCAATAGATGGACTCGGGAGAAACAAAATCCAATTTACTCCACCTGCTGCACTGGAAGCTGCGTGCACCTGTCCTCAGACCTCCTGGCAAGCGCCAGCCTTTTGTTTAGAGATTTAATTAACATCTGAAAAGCAGAGGCAGTGCAGGTTGCGTGTGTGGTTAGACTGTCAAGGTGTGTATCATGGAGAGCGCGTGGTATTGATGACAAGTAACCTGCCATGATATAGTGAACTGCCACTACTCATCTTCCATGGCATTTGTTGTTGAAGGCTACCTGCACTGCCGTTCAGGCACCTCAGATACAAAGAGCGAGGGCAATATTTTAATGCATGTGGCTTGTTTATTTTCCCGTGAGGTGTTTCCCAGAGCAGTATTTTTTTCTTTCCCTTTAATAGTATGGACAGAGAAAAACAGTGGGCCTAGACATGCATGTCGTTTGTCCACCAGAATATTCAGGGCTTTAGGCTTTTGAGGTTGAGCCAGGCTCATAGCATCGGACATTGGCAAATGTGCCTCCCATAACTTAAAATCAATGAGCCCACAATGCAATGCAGGAGTTTGTCCAGGTATTTCCCCCAATATGCTATGCTACTTTTGAGGAGGGCTGGAGCCCCAGCACTCCTGTGAAAATGCTTTGCTCTTCAAAATGGCGTCCCTCCAAATGAGCGTTTTTTTTTTTTCCCTTTTAATTGTAGACGGGCAGCGCCTGCTAGGGCACAGCTGCACCTGATTGTCGGCCGTTTAATTGGCAGGAGGCTGTGATTGCTCGCTGGGGGGATAACCGCGAGATGCCATTTGATTAGTGATTGGATCAGTCCCAGTGAACGCGGAGTTTGAGGGAATGCTGCGCCGAATGAAAATCGACAGCTTTCGTAGGATGCTGAATTCCCTCAATACTGTGCACTGCATAATGAATGTGTGAGATAAACTACAGTACAGTGCAACTCAGTGCATGAGGAACAATCTGGAATACCTTCTCATTGCAATCCTATTTGCATGTAATATGACATGTCTGTATTTAGCAGCTGTGCTATGTACTGTATTTGGAGCTGATTAGTTTAACTGTTATTTGTTGGGACTTGCTCTCAGGCAAAAGAATTAGAACAAAATTATAATATTATAATTGTGATATATCTATACATAGTCAGGTCAATGTAGGGAGGCTGCTTTGGTCGTGTGTGTATTTTTTCATATATAAGCAATAATATTCCAATATGTACCAATAATAAGACATTTAAAGTTCCAGTGGCTCCTTTTGGAAAACACATCCAGCCAATTGTAGACTTGTGAAATACATATTTCCCCCATCTGTAAAAGCTTAACTGGCACACCTTTTTGTAATGGTAAAGGATAAGTAGGAAGCATTTTTAAAAGCTATTTTGTTTTTAATTAACAGTTTAAAAAAAAAAAAAAAAAAGACTCGGTACAAACATAATGACAAAAAATAATGCTATGATACCAAACTCATTTGATCTATTAATGTAGAACAGCATGCAATGAATTGCAAAACCATACATGTTACCTAGATATAACTTACATTACACACTAAGTACAATTCTTACTTGTAATTCATAGGTCTTAATAAATGACAGTAACATCTATCTGCGGAGAAACCGGGGTGTATGTGTTTGATTTATGTAAATATTTTCCTCAATATACAGACATCTAAAATGGAACATTGTGGCTTTATCCTTGACCAAGGTTCTTAACTTGAACTGCTGTAGAATAAAACCCCAGCTCTGTAAGTAGCTTAGAGAATCTGAGAAATGTTTAGCTGTAAGCATTGAAATGTTTAGCTGTAAGCATTGAAGCATGGTGTACACACACACACACACACACACACACACACACACACACACACACACACACACACGCACATGCACACATTCACATGTACACACATTGTGTACACACATGTACGTGCATGCATGCATGCACACATGCATGCACGAAACATGCATATGTATGTGTGGATGTGCTTCTGCATAATTGCCCATGTATTTTTCATTTTTACTTTTTACTTTTTTTATTCTCATTTTTCAGCATGTTATGACATTTTTCAATATGCTCTTTGAGTTATGAATTTTTTATTTATTTTTACCAAGGCTGCACCTGTGTTCCTGAGGAAAGAATAAGAGCATAGACCACTCGTCATTTAAGGCCAGCTTCAGCAACAGGGTACAATTTTTATTTATTTATTTATTTGTTAAGCCAAAGGCCAACTTATTTGTAACACCAAAGTAAACAGCTCTCATTAATAGATACCCCTCTCTTTCTCATTCCATTCAAAAGTCCCTTTGGACAGGACTCAAAGCCATATCCCATTTGAAAGCAAAGCTCACACTGCAGAGGGAGGCAACAGCAAATTAATTAGGAGACAAACAAGGAAAAAAAATGAGCTTTTGCTTTCTCCAGCCAGTGTTTCATCTTCCCACTGTGTGTATCACAGCCTTATGTCTGGCCACTATAAAAAGGCTTTCCTTCACCTAGCTTCCTGCACCTCTCATGCAAATGTGTTTCCTGCCTTTGTGCTTCCTGTTTGATGGAAATACTGTATGCATGCAGCAGTATGAGAGAGCCCCACTCTCTGCCTTGTTTCTGGTGTTTGTATGTGTGAATAATTACCAGCTCCACAAACACTTCTGATGTTCGGTGCCATTTAATGTTTAGGGCTGAATATGTTTTAAGAGTTTTACCTAGTTGCTTCTTTGTGTGATTACAATTGTATCTGAGCTGTTAGAAGTCCCCCCCCCCACAGTCCCTTGTTTCGGTCCTCCAGATCTATGATGATCATTTTCTCCTGGTTCAGTTTGAGGTTTGCGAATGCCTCTCCAACATTGGGGCCCCCTTATGTGGTTTGCTGCAGCACCACCTTTGAGTAAACTTTCAGGAGGAAATTCTGGAAGGCTTCAAGAATCAAGAGGTGTTGAGCTGCCGCAATTAAGCTTACTGATGATAAAGCGCAGCATCACTTATGAATTCCTGACCAAAGGACATGTTTGTTTTCAATTAGTCTATTGTGGCTCTTGTGACCAATGTTTATCATGAGCATTTTCCATCTTTACCCCTCAGAGTTTTGAACATTGCAGCTCAGTGGGTGGATTAATTAACTTAATCACGCACACAAGGGAGAAAAAAAAAAATAAAAAAATATATATATATATATATATATATATATATATGTTTTTTTTTTCATTTAAACAATTTTTTTCACCTAAGCATGATTTAAAGGGCTAATCTGATGTGACATTTTGCATGCGCTGAATTATTTATAACAAAATAAAGAGCTACACTGGTGACTTGCACTTTGTTGTTACCAGCATTTAGTAAAGATGTTATCTTGTGAGATCCTTTGCGGTATGCTTCAGAGGGAGTAACATGGTCTATGGAATTGTGGAAAGGCAAAGACAGCAGCAGGTTTGTGTTTTGCCAGGTGATATCACCCTTAGGGATTGTTTAGCACCATGATAATGCTCTGACACACTCTGGTCATGTTGCTGTTATAGACCGTTTGACTTTACCAGAGCTTCTAAACCAATCAGCTTTCTTTCAATACTCTGCCACTAACCATAACTTCTAAAAATCTCTCAGTCTGCCTCAGAAACAATTAGTCTTCCCATTAACATAACATTTCTGATTTTAACAGTGTAGCTATTTGGCAGCTATTGGCCATACTAGTTTAATACCAGCAGACACATCTCCTTAATCAATGTTTTGAAAATATGGCTTCAGGGAGTAGGTACTGAAGCATTGTTTGTGCTGAAGAAAATTTAACTTCAGCAAGGGTTTATTGCTGTTGCTGTAAACATCCTGAATAAATAATCAACTGACAGGTTGTCACTAGTACAACATTTTTGAGTTCTGTATTGTTTAAATGTCAAAAGTATACAGTAACTGCCAACATGACATTTTTCCATGTTTTATCTGTTTGTATGTCTATGATGATGTCTTGTGTGTTTCTTGTTTTTCTGCAAGAGCTATGGAAAGAATATCCTCCTTCAGGTCAATAGATCTAATCTATTATTACCAAATCTAATCTAACCTCTACTTGGTGAAAAGCATTCCAAGTCATATAAGATATATTCATAAACAAAAACATGCCTCAGAACTATTTTAGTTTTCTTTTTACTTTATTCATTCATTTAAGGTTCACTTCAAAATGTATTCTCTAGATTTATTTTGATTTGTTTGCTTGGAAATATTGTCATGTTTGTAACTCGTCTTATTGTTATACAGCCTTTAATTATACTTGTGATGTTTACTTGCATATCTTTTTAAGTAATTCATGTCTTATATAAAATATTTGTTTTTACTTATCAATTGATTGAGAACTCAACCTACGACATATAATAAAGCAGATCTTTTAAAGTAAAACGCTCCAAAGAATTACTTAGTTCTGTCCTGGGAAAATGCTACTTTATCTTGAAGGAATCCATTTGCATTTTTTTTTGTCTCATTCCATTTTTTTCTTACACCATACTGACATGAAAAATGTACTCTGATGTGGGCTTGTCAATATAATGCTAATTAACAGTACATCACTTTTTTTTTTAAACTTTTTAATTTATTTATTTATTTATTTACTAAACCTTATATTTGACAGCTTAATCTACTTCTGACCAAAGGGAGTATTTTATAAGAGATAAAGCATGAAGTGACACTTTTTGGACACATTGTTTTAAAATTGTACTAAAATGAGCCCCGTGTGTGCTATTACTTGCCGTGACGTATGTGTACCCAGAGGTCACATCACGTATACCCACACATACATTACATGCATACAGTATGTTTTGTGCCCCTAACAGTGTTACTGTCCCGAAAGAGTCGTGGGCAGGGGTGTTCACATTCTATTTAGACAGATTGAGCAGTTTTGTATGAACAAAAGGCACATCCACTTTCACCCAAGTGTGCACTCCTTCCATGTGCTCTGCTTTCATAACGGAAGGTAGCACACCTGGCCAGTAAGGTTGTCAGCTGTCCAACTTCCCTCACTCTGCACACTGTAGTGCAGTAATTTAAGAGGAACAGCACTGTGTTCACATGTTAGGTTGACTGCTTTGTTTTTACTCCACCCCTGTCATGAAAACTTCTGAGATAAATTTGAAGGTCTTATGTAAAATATGTGAAGTGTATTCACACTATTAAAATGATGACTCAAGAGAGAAAACTGCAAGTAGAGCTTATGAAATGTCTCATTAATGAACTTTTGGACTTGCGTCAAATAAAAAATGTATTCAAACTATGTGTTGAGCTTATTATGGATGTTGATCAGTATTTTTAGCATCACATACCTTTCATTACCTCAGAGGGGATGACACACTGAGGGCAACAACACATGTCTAGATTTTTCTGTAATGACAGAGGAATGCATGTAATATTGAATGTCTGCCTTTGGACAGTTTGTTGAGATTGCTCTATGTTGCTGAATCATGGATGGTACATATGGTTGAGAATGAATCACAGATGTCAGTAACTGCACTAACTAAATACTTCAAATTAACAACTTTTTGAAGCTACAGCGAGTCAAAGAGTCGTGCTACAGCGAAGGTCGCAGCGGAGCCAAAATGCATTAGCGTGACTCAATTTTGGCTCTGTTTTGATACTTGACATAAATTAGTGAAATGAGGTCAGCATGCAAGTGTACTGTTTCTTAATTATATGGGTGCTGCGTTTTATCTTCCCAGTGAGTTCATTTGGGCAAAGATTGACCTGTGAACTATTCCCCTTTTGTGGTCCCCCCACTTCAGTCTTGCTCACGTAGCACATCTGATGTACTTCTATTTAATAAATTCCAAATTCAATTTAAATTCCTCCTCGAGTAAACCATTGTGTGTACAATTATTTTGTGTGGCTGGGTCAGTGATCTGATTATGTGCAGTAGTTATATACCAGGGAGTTACTATCTCAACAAGCCTGTTATCAATATTGTAATTTCGAAACAGGTGCAAGTCCTCATATTGACATGAGAACCCAAGACTAAGCCTTTTAGCCGCAGGAGAGCAAGAAAGGAATAGAGGTCCATAACTCATCCTCATCCATTAAAGATACAAGAGGATTGCACAGATAAAATACTGCTGACTTCTACAGATATTTCTCCCCTGGCCAATACCTGAACTGGTAGGCACTGAAACGACTGCGGGGAGTGACATTTTAAGTGCCATGCTCCTGTAGTTTTAGCTTATGCCTTGCATACCTTTGGATGCACAGGGGCTCATGATCCATCTTTTTGATTCACTGTAATGCAGGAACTTTTGCTTCTGATCATCGGTCTAGATACGGCCACCACATGTGTAAAAAGGTTTCCTACTATGAGGAAGAATAGAACAAGTTAAGGTCAGATACACAGTGGAGAAAGGTTGGATTGGAAAGGTGTTTCAAATGTGCATGTTTTTGTGCTCTTTTGCTAGTGAAAGCTTTTATTCCTTTCCGCTATGTGGTGAGAAGAAAACGACTGAGGCATGTCTGTCCGCACAGTGAAAGTTTTGTCTGAGCTTGTCGTTTTTGCCCGCATTTGGACCAGAGGGGTCAGTGAACTTTCCTGAGTCAGAGTAAAATAAATTATTCGTTGGAAGAGAGTTTGGGTCAACTAATCAACCCTTCCTATAATGCACGTCCACTGGTTGAGAGAGGGAGATTCATTGCCCGGTGTCAGGAGATAATAACGGCTGCTCCGAAAGGCCACACTCTTTAATTTCTTGCCCCTGCTATCAGTGCTTTTATTCTCCTGAGAGTAGGTCAACAGCGCCCGTCTCTCTGCACCAGCTCCACATTCTGTGCAATTAGGTCTGCGGAAGGTGGTGGAGGTCAGGATCTGATTGCCCTCTCAGAATGGCAGCTGAAAACTGGTCTCATTGAAGTGCAGGCCCCTCAGACAAAGACAGCCTGAGAGCAATGCTCTTGGGTTGCTCTTATCCAGCCATCTCTAATGGTTATGATATCTTACGTCTAAGATCTGGACCAATTACCAGTGTGAGACTTCTTTCCCAGCTAAATCTGTGCAAAGTGTGAAGAATACGTGCCATTGTGTCATTTTTTCCCTCCCTTGGGGCTGTTGAATTGATTAAAGCTTTATTGTACCCAGTGCAGCAGCGTGGAATGCTCTGTTCTTTTTAGACCAGTGACATTGACAACTTGAATGTGCTTGGAGTCCTTGGACATCTGTAGGTCACTGTAAAATGTTACAAATGAAATAATCATTTTACTACACTGCGAGAAGCAATAATCAGACCACATATACACTTATACAAAAAGATAATCAACTAGAGATGCTTGCAGGAATCTTTTGAGGTAGAGATTAAAGGATGACAGGAAAACAGGAAAGTGATGTTGTTAACTGAAGGTCTTGCCCATGTTTAGAAATGAGGTGTAGAGAAAAGACACCTCCACTGACAGAAGGTGATAACCAGCCACCCAACCCCAATTCAGTTGGAAACACAGGTGTTCCATATGTAGTGCTTTTTAAATTGAAAACCTTTGCTGTCACGGAATAATTTTCTCCTAGCCTTCTTGGTACTCAGTATTCACAGCAATTGATCACAATGGCTTATGCTGCCCACCCTACGACAAAATACTGTTGTCCCCCTAGGCCCCCCTAAGGCCCCATACAAACAGACAGCACGGTCACATGCAGAGGGGGCTGGTGGTTGGTCCGATTACTCTCCTGCAGAGAGGGTAATGGCCTGGCCTGAAGGTGTGGAGAGACCTGCCTGCTACTCCTTGCCTGAGCTTCAGCAGAAGGCCCTGACACAGATAACTGCACTTGTGTGCCTGCTCAAAAAGAGGGCAAACCCAACCTCTCCTGCAAAACAGTGTTAAAGACACTAATTAGTTTTTAACTTGCAATGGCTGTGGGAAGTGGCTGCCAGAAGAAAGAAGCAAAAACGAACGCTGAAGGATTTTATTTAAGTGTTTCTTGTGTTTTATTTGTATTTATTTATTTACTTACTTACTTACCTACCTACCTACCTACCTACCTACCTACCTATCTGCCTATCTATCTATCACAATCCAGCACTTTGTGGTATTTGGTTTGTCTTCTCTGGATTCCAGCTTCTCTGGATTCCAGCTGAGATCTGACTACAAAATCAAAGAGAAGATATGTGAGGAGCCAGCAGTAATCTTGCCCAGACCCTCATTTGCATGCATAAGAGATAATGTTTCTTGCAATTAGTGTGCATAGTGGAGACAAAAAAAAGAAAATGAGCCTGAATATTTACGACCTTGCTTACAAAATGGACCCCCCACACAAGGAGCGCGGGCGGAGAATGTCGATTCAGTGTTGGACGAAGGTGTTTCCCTCACCCCTGCTCTAGATTACTGAGTCCTTTTTAAATGGAACCTGGAAATAATCACTTTCAACATGGTTCAAAAGACACCGAGGGACACGTGTTTGGATTAATTTATGGAGCATTTACAAAAGCCTTGCAGAGGCTACTGACATGGTGTGTGTGTGTGTTTGTGATTGGCATGTAAATAAACTCCAGTGGGGGGTGGTATGTAGCTATGTGTGGACGTAGAATGTAGAATTTTTGCGAGAATGGTCTTAGGTGCACTTTAAACTATAAAAAATTTAAAAAGTAAATTTATTTATGTTTATAATTTTATCATTTATAAAATTATTTATTATTTATAAAAATAATACATTTTTATATAAAAATATATAAAAATAACACTTTGCTGTTATATTTATAACTGATTATTGATTTTATATCTTTCACAAACCCAAAGCACTGTGCGCAAGCATGTCATGAAATACACAACGATTTATTTATTTATTTAAAGGCAGGGGCAAGCAGTGTGTACAAGGGGAAAAAAAAAACAAAACAAATGAAAAACACAGGACAATAACAGATATGAAAGTTAATGAAAAAAATCAGACATATAAACATATAAAAGACATATAAAAATAGATATATTTCAACCATCCTTTAAGTAGGGGAGTTTGCATTTAAAGGCAACAACAGATTCACTAAAAATATATACATTTAAAGTAAACTAAAAATTGCATCCGTGGATCTTAATCTTGATGTTATGTGTTATGTTGATGTCCTTTATGCAATGTAGCAAACAGATACAGTAAACATTGCTGATTCTGACTGCTCTGAGGTCCACAGTCAGTTTATAGTGGGCCAGCACAAGGCCAAAATGAGCTCTTGCTCCATCTCTCTCTCTCTCTCTCTCTCTCTCTCTCTCTCTCTCTCTCTCTCTCTGAGCAATTGCTGGGACTCTGAGCTACAGTTCTTTGATAGAATGAGGTCGGCACACGAGCGGAGATCACTCGCCACAGATTGGGTGGAAGGAAGCAAACCAAAAAGGGCAGAGCACAAACTGTTTTGCGCTGGAGGAGTCTGCGTCTGCCCTCTCCTCCTCTCTTCTGTGTGCGTCTGTGTCAGAAATAAATCATTTTAATTGTCCACTGATTCCCCTTTCTACATTCCACAAAATGATAATTGAAACATTAATAGGACATTAATAGGATGTGTGTCCTGGAGACCTTTGATATAAATCTCTCTGTAATGGGGGAGAATTTTCCCCGACTGACGGGAATCAGAGGTAATTAAACACGAGCAGACAACGGGCCTCATTTGAGGATGTCTTGGAATTCAAATCCAGCGTCATGAGGTCGAACCACAGCACTGCCATGGAGACACAACAGCAAGGTTCCATTTTGGGGTTGGAAGAGTAAACAGTCTGTTATGTTGCATTTTAAAAATCCTAACATTACAGATAAGGGCAAGAACCTCTTTGAAATTCATGTTTTGACCTTAACAAATTGGGACCCCCCTGGTCTGAGAGAATGAGGTATAGGAACCAAAGGCTAGATGCACCATCACAGAAACATGAGTCATCCTCCCAAATGTCCCCGAAGTCGGGCAAATATGAACCCCTGGCTAGGGGAAACAAGATCCTCATAATAGATGGGATTATAGATTGGGGGTGGAGGAGGGGTTGGGCGCATACATTTGGACAAACTTTCATGTCTGCACAACCGGAGGGCAGGGGCGATGGGAAATTAATTTGAGAGAGAGAGAGAGAAAAAAAACGCCCCCTCTGCTTATCTGAGAGGACAGCTGTGTGGCAGACGCTTATCTGCGTTGCTTTTTTTTGGCAGCGGAGGCCTCAACATGTTTCCTTCAAGACTCATCTTTTCCCATTAGTGCAGTGCTCTCCAGGGACATCAAAAAGGAGGGAGACAGGCCTGCTGAGTGATCAAATGGCAGGCGATGTACAACCAGTGATCTCTCCGTACTTATGAGAAATCTCCCCATTGCAGCTTTGGATTGACTGCCTGATGGTGGTTGATTGAATTGGCCGACATCTTTCTGAAGCATTATTCTTCGGTGTTGGTCGTTCTCATTTTGACTTCTCAAGGTTGTGGTTGGGCCAATATTTATAGGTTAATCAGCCAATCAGTGCAGCAGTTCAAGTACTACAGGGTAGCTTTGATGGTTATCATCCACATGTGAATGCCTTTTCCATCACAGGTGATGGAAAACAAAACACATGTTAATATATAATCGATACAGTTCCCATGAACCCAGTGCCAGAGCTTGGTTCATAAACTCCTCCCTTCTGCAAATGTAATGCAAATAGTAATGAAGGTCCTTGCCACAGACATCATCACCTATATTTGTTTATTTATTTGTTATTTTTTGTTTATTTTGATGGATTGTTGCCTTAAATCTGTGAGGCAAAAACTAAAGGAATAATTTATGCCTCTAAAATGGTTCCTACACCCCACTCCTGAAAATTAAAAAGCCTCAGACATTTCTAATAGACTCCCTTTGGCTGGAACACCCACATTCCCAATGAGCTGTTTGTTTTTTGGCAGCTTTCTGTGTATTTTCTGCTTATGCATTTAATCATTACAATTAGTGAATTGAGAGACATTTGAAAATGATGTCAGAACTCTTAAAAAGAGAGAGACACTAGTTGCTGCCCTGAATATTAATCAATTTTAATGTTTGAAAGATTTTTTAAATTGCTTTTTCATTATAATAGAAAAAAAACACCCATCTGTACATACATAATTATGCAGTTTTCAAGGAAGGTTTCTGTGAGATATTTAGATCACATTGTAAATTTAAGCGAATTTTCAGCAGACAGGTTTAAAACACGATAGTTGAAGTATGCAGTGCTTTGGTCATGCTCATTAATTCACAACAATGCACACACAGTCTCCCTTTCTCTCCCCAACACGCATGCTTTTCATCATAACCCATCTGATGGGACATTAATTGGTATGTGATCAGGGAAACAGGAAGCCACACATTCAAAAAGACAAGGAGGCAAAGTGGAGAACATTTAATAGTTTAATAATAAGCTGCTGTATACATTCAGTGATTATTCCGATTTTCATGTTGCCAGAAGCTGTTGGTGAGACCTGCAAAACATTCAGCTACAAGATCTTTTTCACTATAAACATTTTGTCCTTTTCATCCATAGATTTTTTCCAAGATTTCTATATTGCAAAGCAACCGAAGGAATAAAAAAAATAATAATAATTAAAAAAAACATTCACAAGTATTGTTTTGCAATATGACGATCCTTTAGACTGTTTTTGCATCTGATGTATGATTCCACAAAAATCTGTTCCTCATTGCATTCCTGTAGCTTTGCACTAGAGTCCTCATTCCTCCTCTTTTGAACTATTAAGTTTTGAACTTAATAATCTAGGATGTCATAGCTAGTCTGTTCATGTTTATATTTTAATTTTCCCAACTGTGTTACAGGACATCCAACTAGTTCCAGGAGGCCACTTGTAAGGATCTTCAGAAATGCTTCAGAAAGCAGTGTCTTTGAAATTTGTGGAATCACTTTCCCAACTTACAAATATAGTTTAATCTGTTCATTTACTTATACATCAAGATTAAACCACTGCCTTTGTTACTTTGAAGTTGTGTTTGTTTGCATCTTTTTTTTTTGGTTTCTTTTGCTATCTCACTCTAAGCTCATTGAACTGACACACTACTGTTGGTGCTGAAATTGCTTTTTTTTTGTCTTTTTTTCTTTTTCTATTTGCCCACACAGAAACTTGATGGCACAAGAACTGACCAATAAGAAACTCTTTTACAACAAGGTAGACTGCAAGTCAACAGTTGCCAGGGGTAGCACAGTAAACAAAAAGTCAAGATCAAATTGAAAATAAAAATAATCATTAAAAAAAAAAACAAAACGACCAAAAATAAGAACAAATGAACAAAAAGCCTGTTAATTTCAAGTATAACTTACTAATAAAATAACTACACAGCATTAAATATTCTCATTATACATTTTAAATTATTTATAAAATATATTTTGGCATATATGTTTTTTTTTTTCTTTTTGTGTTTGTGTAACAAACGCGCTACTTTAGCTTCAGTTGAACACCAATGTATGTTTTTTTTCTCTCTCGAAACGAAACATTAAAGGGATTGTCACATAACAACAGGTTATTTAAAAAAATGATAATATTAAACCCTATACAGAGTTTCACATAGCAAGACATGTGAGTGACGAACCCCTCTATCCTAGCCCAATATTTCAAAAAAGTACAAGACCAGAGCACAAAGTTCTAGTAAACCGTGCCCCATTGGCTACAATCAAGAATGGGCACAGGAGATTCAAAAGAAACAAGTCTTTTTTTCAGTCTCAGTTTAGTCTTTCCCACTTCCAATATTCAGTAGACTCCAGCTGATAAGAGTTCATTTAGCTCCATCAGTGATAAAAAATAAATACCGCAAAGACCTCACAGTTTCATGACGCTGGAATGTCTTCAGGGAAACGCAGAAGGAGATTCTGTTATCAGACAAATGGAAACTGAAACGGAAACTTTTTTAATGCCAGCATTACTTTACATGATATATAGAGCAAAGTAGCTGATCATAACTGAAGTCCATGAAAAAATTTGCTGTAGTGTGATGCATTTTGGGGTCTCACACCAAAAAAGAATCTATTTCAACATTGACAACAATCTGGCAGCTGAAACAAACCGCGAACCCAAAAAAGGCAATAGCAGAAAATAGAAAATAAAAATTTAAAGGCATGACTACTTATATCCATTGCCACAGGTGTTCCGACAAATTCAGCTGAATGTCACCTTCTTCTCCCCCCCTCCAAACCAAAAAAAAAAAAAAAACAAAAGCAGAACCATAACCCCATGGTCCCCTTTCTCCTGGAGTGGAGAGTGGAATGGAGGGGGGGGAACACATTTTACTGCTGTAAAGACAAAGCCATATCAGTGCTTTTTGCTCTCCAGCAAACACCCAGCTCAGCATCTTCCACTTCTTTATCCGTTGTTGGATAACTTCCACCTTCTCTTTGCTGTGTCGTGGGTGTGTGACTTTCTTCCTCTCTCTCTCATGTTCTCATTCACAAACACACAGTTTTGTCCCCATGTGTGTGTGTGTTTGAGTGTGTGAGTGTATGCATGTACTCTGTGCACCCATTTGACTCCTGCTCCATGCCGTTAGAGCACGATGTCCTTCAGGCGCTTGTTGCCGGGCGACTCCTTGTCGCGGCTGTTCTGCAGGAGCTGGTTGATCTCCCGGATGGCGGGCTCACTGTCTTTCCCCTCCGGCTGCCTAAGCAAGGTGTGGTTGGCGATTCTCTCGGCGTCCCGGCATTTCAGGGTGTTGTAGGCAGAGGGTGGCTTGGAGACGGGGCTCTTTAAGTGCACCGGGGAGGTGATGGGGCTCGCGGCTTCCCGGCCGTTGCCCGCCTCGCGGACGGCCCCGTTGGTTTTGGGGCTGCACACCGGGGGCTCCATTGTCCTCTTTGCCTTCATCTCGCCCCGCTCCGGCTCCTCGGGCCCGTCCTTGCCGAAGGTGGCAAAAGTCCTTTTGGTGCCGCAGTCCTCGTAATGCGGGACGTCCACGGTGGGCGCCTCGATGGACAGGGCGATGACGTTGCGGCCGTGCTCCGGGGACTTGGCGCGGGCTGGCATGGGCACGCGGGGCATCCAGCAGCGGTCGGAGTGGCCCAGAATGCGGCATTCGTCCTGGCAGTGGAAGCCCTCGGTGGAGTCTCCTGATGAAGAGAGGAGAAGTGTTAGGTCTGTCTGCTAAATGAGTACCGTTTCAGCTCCGATCACTCATTTCCTCACCCTTTCATGTTGCTCAACATGGCTTGCTCGAGATCCTGCATGTTGCCTCCAAACAGAGAGAACAGAAGTCGGCTTCAATCTGAGCAGCCCCATTTTATTCTTTTTTAAGTAATCTGTTCTTTCATGTATAAAGCTGCTGTCACAACATATATTGTTGGCGGCCTTCATGTTGTTTGCACGTCACAGAGAACTAAAGGAACACAACTGAAGGTTGAGGCACGTCTAATATACCAATTAAAGGGTGTATTGTTAAATCAAAAGTCCATTTCCTAGCTTGGGTGTAACTGGTTTTTTATTTCTTTATTATTATTTTTTTTTTGCAGCAACGTGTGATGAAAGGCAAGGCTCAAACAGCGTAATCAGCAAAATCAGAGTGAAAGACACAAGAAAAGTCACAGATTGTTGCCTGGTTCATCTCACACTGTCTGGCAGAGTTATAAATATGTAATGATGTTTTAATGCTTCTGTTAAAGAGAAGAAAAAAAAACATTAGTCTGGGTGTATTACTACACACAGTTGCCCTTTTTGTTGTGTGAGATTTTTGCATCATTATGAGAACATAACTCCAAGCTCTCCCGCTCAGCTTGAAGAGCTGTTGTCCTCTTTTGCATTCCTGTTCTTGTTTTGTTTGAGATGCATTATATAAATTTCAAGGAACTTTTTTTTTTTTTTTTTTTTTTTACAGTGGGCCAGTTCAGCTTTTTTTCCCTCTTAACCGAATCTTTTGAACGCATACATATTTCATCATTAGCCATCTGTAAGGATAACCTCTCAATAAACAAGGATATCCAAGATGGTTATATGTGTTTATGCAAACACATGTGCGCTGTTTTCCCAGCCAAGTCCTGAACATTCACAAAGTAGGCAGTGCTTCACATATTACTGTAAACAACGTGCAAACACATGGTCACAAAATAAGAATATGCGGTGATTAGTATTAGAGATTTGAGTGTGTTTGTTTGATTAGATACAGCTCCTTTTGACTACAAACTGCTATTCATAGTAGAAAACAATGCTTTAGCATGGAGGAAGATTTGCAACCGTGAGCTGACATTCCAAATGCGTAGTGAACAACATGTGGGTGGAGTTATAGTGTGCTGGAAGGCTTTTGGCTCTTTTCACTGTGCTGTGCATTTATGGATGCATTGTTTTTCAGGGTAAAGGGAAGTGGGGCCCTGAGACAGAGCAACCCAAGGTGACAGGGAGGGCTTGTAGGGAGCCCAGCATCGACCCCGGTGTGCGTCTACGTCTGGCGTCCTCAGCTTGACAAATCACCCAATTAAAATTAGTAATTATTCCCACCCGCCCCTGACTGCGACTCTGAGGGGCACGTCCGCTCCAGGTCTGGGATCGATATTTAAAGATCGGAGGCAGGTGTTCTGGGGGCATGGCTGCCAGTGCTGCCTCCTTTAAACTGTGATCTGATGAGGCTGACTGATGGGCTGCTGGTTTACAGGCCATTTGAACGCAGCCATGTCAGATGTCAGTGGAGGTATCAAAGCCTGGTACAGGGGTCATGGGGCAGCGATAGGCAACACGGCGGTGGCAGCATCAAATTCCTCATCAATGTTTCACAGAAGGGCTGCACTTCCCCTTTACAATGTGTGTGTGTGTGTGTGTGCGTGCATGCGTTCATGTGTGTGTGTGTGTGTGTAGATTGGTGAGAGTGTGTGTCTTGGGGTGGGGGGTGGGGGTTGGATGTGTCTCTAGCACACAGGCACACACTTATGCACGTACACCCGTACAGTCAGGCTGGGACAATGAGGAAAGATAGAATAAAATGGAAAATAAAAGTGCTGAAATGACTGCACTGGTTCGAGTGGCTCAAATTTACTCTGTAATTACCAGGCCCTGCGAACACACACAAGTCCACATCTTGAAAGGGCTTTTCATCGCCAATAGTCAATGTTATCGCCATGGCAACACGGGTAAGCCTTAACGCTTCCCCCACACAGAGAGAGACAGACACTGGCTCACACACCTGCTTCTGCACCCATTTCCTTCAAGACTCCGTTCATCAAACCACGGTCCTCTGGTTTCCAAGGAATATGGAATCATAAAAATCCGGTCCTTCAATATGTGACACTTTTAATAGATTTCCATTAAATTAAAGTCTTGGAACGGAATGCTGTCAAGTGCACACATCTCTAAACCGGGAGGGACACAGGGCACACTACAAATATCCTTTTTTCCCCGATCCCAGTAGGGGTCTCTGTGGTAGTGATTGAGTTGTAAATGACTGTCGTTCAGAAAGCAAAAACGTCATTAACGTAGCGCTTTCTGCATCCTGCCTCTTCTCGAAGCCCATGACACACAGATGTTGCTATCAATGGTCTCCAGTAACTACATAACAAAGTGCAATGAAAAATGACAAGCCAAGGAACCCCATTCAGAAAAAATAATAATCAAACCAAAATTTTTTTTTTTTTTTGAAAAAGGCAGGAATCTAACACTAACAAATGAAGCAATTAAACGCTATGCACTGCTGACACTTGAATTGGGCCAGCCAGAGCAATGGGTGAAGAAGAGGCACCCCTGCTGTGATTGCCTATTGAAAATCATCAGGAGTATAAGCTTGCCAATCAGGGCCAGGAACAGCCATAGAATGCAGCAAAGAACCACATCAGTGGGAACATTTCCTATCTAGGATTTAATACCCAATTACCGATTCCACTCCACTGGGAAGCGGAATGGTTTTGGGTTTGCAAAAAAAAAAAACACATAAAACAATATAGAGGGAAAAAAAGAATTCAAGAGAATCCAAGTCCCTCTGCACGGCTAACGAATGTGAAATTATGTGGTTTAATCAGAACCAGGGTTCAAAGAACTTCCATCCACCAGGGGACTAGTTTAAAAATGTATGCCCAGATACATTTATTGTTGCCACTTCAAATGCAAAATCTGAGACCCCTAGATAGAGTCTACCATGTTCACTGCTTGTAGTTACCTGGAATAACATCAATTCTAATCAGCGGGGGGAAAAGTCCACCCGCATTGCCTCCCTTCAACTCCCTTAACTGAACTGACTAAAAATCAAGCACATTATCAAACAGTAATATTCCACTTTGATTCCTTTGATGAAAGTAAGGTGGCAAGTCCTATGGTCACCATTGTATATGTCAGCTTGCTCCTGAACCAAAGTCACCAACATCTAAAAAGCTGTGATCTCAGTATGTGCCATAATTCAAAATTCCCCTGTGGTTCACGCTGTTGTTTTTTTAATGGTTTTTCTTAATACTTAATGGTAATCTGTCCAAAGGTATGAATTAGTGGAAGACCAGGGTTGGAATCCCTTAACACAACAGGGATAAGTGTTTATTTTAAGAAAAGATCCAAAATATTCTCTGAGCCCTTGCCAGGATTTTAGTTCTGTTTGGCAGCCATTGGTTTTCCGCCTTGTTAGGCTTGGAAAACAGATCTTGTTTTCCCTCCAAAAAAGTCGGGAACTACCAGGTTCAAATGTTGCTGTAATTTGGTAAAAGGGGGCAGGGTGACAGGAGGACACTGGGGGCAGCTTTCACTCGCAAGGGACAAGGTGATGTGACACAAGCATTTTCCAGGAGGAGCACAGTGGAGACTGCAGGGGATCCTGTGTCATTTAAGGGTTTCGTGAGAGGAGGGCATACATCGTTTCTCATTGGTGGTCTTCCGTCCATGTGACCATGCGCCCCTTGAAAAATGTCACACATTAAGTTAAAAAAAAAATAAAATAAAATAAAAACAGACTGAAACAGGCCACCATTTGCTGCTAATTAGAGTTATCAGATGCCCCTTCATTACTAGTCTTACAAATTTAGATTCTGGCCACCATGTACAAAGGAAATGTGTTTAGGATATAATGCGATTCCTATTGGGATATTTCTTTCATGCCATGTGGAAGGATTTGTTTGTCTGTGTGTATTCAACCGAAAGATAAATAGTTTTTTCACCATATTGAGAGTTCATGAACAACTCTTAATAATGAATTTGGGGAATGCTATGACATGCTATGATGCTCCTGAACATGACTTAACAAGAATAATTATGGTGGTTTCACATGAGTATAATGTTGCCAAAGCCTCTTGACTGCTGAACAAAAAAAAAGACAAAACAATGATAGCAACACATGAAAGTCTCAGAATTTCTTAAAAGTGGGAACCTCTTTAAACAGAGACACTCATCTGCCTTGCAGTCTTAATTGAAAAAGAAAAAAGCATACATCAGCAAAGCCAGGAGATTCACTTTTAAGAGCTGGCTTTTGTTTTTTGTTTATGCTTTCTTGTTTTCACCTGATGCTGAATCCAGCGGCTGGACCAATGCTTTTGGAGTCACTCTTTACAAAAAATAAATAAGTAGCTCTGGAATGAAAAGGGCAGACATGATGGCTGCTGTTTTATTTGTTACTGTCTGCTCTTTGACAAGTGCCAGGGAAAGCTGAGTTAATCCTTTAACCTCTTTAAGGACAGACGGCCACCATGCATCAGTACCAGCAGAGATGTTCTGTTAATTCTGAGATTATCTAAGATTTCTGTACTTTGGTTATGGTTGATCTAAACTAAACTGTCAAAACATCTGATTGTCATCTGAATGCCCTCGATAGTAAGTCCCATTCTGCCAGCTGTGTGCTGCATTATCAGGATGACATCAAAGCTGATGTCACAGTTGTTAACAGCTACAGCAGTGGCCTACAAAGCACTGTTCTAAATGGAAAATGGCATCATTTTGAGCTCCAGGGGCTGATGAAGAAATGATAGGACATTCAGTCTCCATCCAGACAAAGGTCAGCCTGCTCTGGATTGATGCTGCACCTGCTATGCCCAGGCTGAGATAGGCCACGCAGGAATGGATCCCACCAGAACCCACCAGGCAGTATCCAAATGCTGCTGTGTTCCAGGCCAAGCAATGTGTGTTTCTCTGCCATAAATCAGGCCATAGCTTGGAGCATGAAGTCCTGTGGGATTGCAAGATGGAGTGTGATGGTCCTGCTTTAACAAACAGTGGAGGAGCACCCTTACTGAACCAGAGAGTCCTATGAATCCCCACACACCTCTGTCCTTTTGCCTCACGGAGCCCCATTCTCTTGTTTCCCCCCATCCATCCCTCCATCTTTCAGTTAATCTATCCTCTCATCTGTTTTCCTGTTGCTGACACAGACTTCTGCTTTAGCCTAAAACGACTTTCCAACAAACATTTGCTTTCACAGTTGAGTTGACAGGATTCTTCGCCCCCTCACAGTCAAATATTAATTAGTGGGGAAATTACAGTAACTGGGAGGCCTCACAAAGGATGTCTTACGGGTGGTAAATCAAGTGTTCTGTCGGGCCACTTCCATTTCTTTGCATTAGTACCAGTCAATTTATCAGGAGGCGATTCATGATCTCAGCCGTTGAGCAGTGGTGAGTGTGTCTGACAGCTAATCACTTCAATGAAGCCGCACCAGGGTTCTTTAAAACGTAATGCAAACTGACAGGGTAACTTATATCTGTGGTCAACACCATGTTGCCTTTTCTTTGCAAGAATTACTTTCATTAATTAACATAAAAGCTGACTGTAAATCTTGCCAAATTCGGTGCGCCTTTACCGCCGACCGTAATAAGGCAGATCCTGGGTAAATGAATGAATCTCTAAAGCAGTGTTGACAAACAATGCAGTGGATTTTAAATTGGTACAAACGGTATCTGTTTAACAGCTGTGTAACTGCACAGGAACAAAAGCATCTGCAGTGTTATTTTATAAATCACACTGTCATCGCAGAAAGCTGCTGTTCAATAGTAGAAGTGCAAGCCAACGGGTTGCTTTATGTTCTACTAATGAGTGTAGCGCGATGCCATGGAGGCACACGTGTGTGGGCTGGATTTAACAGCTGGGAAACAAATTCTCTGTCACTCACTGTCCATTGCGAAAGGGAACAGGCTTTTTTTCCTCCCTTAAAACACTAGAAATGAAGGTCACAGACCAAAGCTCTAAGTGAAACAGTGAAAAATAAAGCTGACAGCAACCTTACTTTTTTCAACATTGATTATGGTGGTGCAAAAACGGCAGGCAAAACAAAGACAATGGCTGTAGCTTTAGGTATGGTTCTTTCAACACGCTGTAAGCTGAGACCAATCAAGTACAAAATGGCCGGTGAAAAGTTTAGCTGGGTTGTGTGTCTGATTAGCAGGCTGCATGGAGAAGCCACAAATTCCCCTCAGGCCTGGATTTCTCCCAGGGCTGGTGGACTGTGACGCATCCCTGCCATGCAGAGGAAGCAAAGCCCGGGAGACGGGACAGCGTTCCCAAGAGAGGGTGATGAGGGAGATGGCAATGAATGCAGCCATGTAGCCAAACAGCCACCGAAGTGAGTGGTCGCCTACATTCACAGAGAGCTAATCATCAATGTGTTTGCTGAGGGTCAGGGTATGCAATTTATTCCCCTGAGTATGGGGCACGGAAATTCAACACTCTTTCATTAAATACAGACAATAAAGAGGAAGCTATTATGAAGGTAACCTTCTGAATTCTAATGGTAGATTGAATATTACCCATGATCTTCTCTGTGGGGAAAAAAAAAAAAATTCAGGGACATGATGTACTCACTGACAAACCTTCAAGAGAACAAGCACACAGATGCTGTCACAGTCCTGGCGCTTATACGTCTTCACAAATTGTTTAGACAATCTCTAAATACTCTGCTAGAACTACTACTCTGCTGTTGGTAATCTAGACAAAGCTATCTGGCTAATTTGCTGCTAATTTAGATGGTGGGGAGGAAGAGACAAAGCAAGTCATGTCTATGCGGGAAGGAGCTGGGCTTTTGGGTAGAGGAAGTGGGAATGGACCAGAGTAAGCCAGCTCATTGATGATGAAATGATCTGAGAGAGGCACATTGCTTAAATCAGCCCCTTTTGAATCTCCTGGACTGCCTTTGTTTGGGCAGGCCTGTATTATGCTTCTCTTAGTGGAGTCATTATTTTTCTTCAGATCAGCATTCAGGTTTGAGAATGTAAACAGGCATGTAATGATGAATGCAGGACCTATTTTCAATTTCCAGTCACCATACTCTGTCAGGATGATCTCAAATAAATTCTAAAAGCATACTCTGTTCCATGTACATCCACTTTACATTATGTTTTCAACATGAGTTGTAATTGTAAGTGTGTCTTGAATATCCACCTACATCAGATTTTCATATTCTCATATGTTACTGTGCTTGTACCACAATGTACTGTTCTTACCTTGCATAGTACTTGTTTGCCCTTTGTGTGGGCTGTATATATTTGGACATAGTACAAATGTAATAGGTTCCAAAGGGTCAAATATCCAGGCAGGCCAGAGAAACTAAAAAGGTCAAAGTACCCAAACTACCAAAAACTGTCAGGCTTTCTGATGAAAACAACACATGCACCAAAAGGCAAGGAAACAAATTCTAATGCCAGTAATCTGTCACCTTAATCTGGATTGGAATTACAGGCAGAAAGATAGGAGATGGCAAGGGGCAGGACTGATTGTCTCTGAAAACTGCTGAGCCTTATCTTATCTCCAGCACAATTCTACATCACGGCTACAAAAGTGGACCATTTTGGAAAAGAGTGATTTTCCTTTTCCTGTTAGCTTTGGTCCATTCACATACCTACTGGTTTCCAGTTATGCCACAATAAAGTTACCCTGATCCTTTTACATTTTTTTAACTGTGAAGTGTCTTGCCCTATTCTGCAGCAATGTATGCAAATGGCCCTGCACCTATCTGTCTAATACAGATGCATCCCACCTGGACATGTGCAGTAACCTGAGCTAAATCAATGTGTCTTCCTCCATCATCTGGGCCCCAAACATCTCTGCCAGAATACTAACATCTCCAGACCTCATGTCAGAAGATGCTGCCTGCACGGATGGAGCCTTTACATAATTAATGCAATTTGCCATCTCATTCATCCGTGGAATGTGTGATCTATGTTGGCCTGTACTATGTGTTTTATATTCTGTTTTATCTTGTTGCTAAAGCAGACACGTGCCTTTTTGCCCCCACCCCCACCCCCCATTTCATCCTGCTATTTTTTTTCCTTTCCTGCATCTTTGACAATCTTTGGAAGTAGGACAGTGTGGGATGTTGAATATCGGATGGCCGCCCATGCATGCAGTAGCATTTTAACTGCGGTGCCCCAGGGAGAGTGGCGTAATACTGTCCTGCGCTGGGCCCTGGTGCTGGACTTGATCAGGACTGTACAGCTGCGCTGGTCTGGGACTCGCTGAGGCAAACCCAGCCAGGTGTAGCTGCAGTGACAAAGAGTTCTGAAATTTCTTTGTTTCACATCCATATGCACAGAAACACTGTCAATTTTTTTTTTACACTGTTTTGTGCTGAAAAAGTTTGTTTTGTTTCAGTGCCCTATGTGTTCTTGAAGATGACAAAATAAAACTTTTTAATTATTGTCCGTCATAACTCCAACTCCAACAACTCCTACCATGATGGTCATTGTTTGGGACTGTCTCCTTTATCTTAAAAAAGAAAGGCCATTTTGTTTGCTGTCTTGAGGCATGCCAGCATTTTCAGAGGCTCAACCTTATTCACAAATGAAAAGGCCTGTTGTGCATACAGCTCAATATCACAGCCTTGGCTCCGTTTTTTTTTCCACAAGCCCTTGCCACACCAGAGAGGATTGTCACTGCCACTGAAGTCTTCAACAACAGGAGATGCTGGTATCACCTCGCGCAGCCTGCAAGGGGAAACTAATGAAGCTAAAAGATGAACCAATACCCACATCTTTTACAATTTGAGGAACACGGCCATGGTGGGGTGCGAGGGGAAAGGGGGGGGGGTTAGCTCTGCTGCGCACAATGCAGTCCATGCGCTGCTACTTGTAATTGGATTTCCCTAGCCCTGTGCCCACTTGTGGATGCATGCTGGGCTGTGACATTAAATGCCCTTATCTGTGGCAGGGGAGCGGGGCAGAGTAAGAGTGACAGTGACGTGTCGTGGCGGCTCCGCCGTGCCCCCTTCCATGGCTCAGCTGCAGCACAGCCTGCCTGGAGGGGGCCCTCTTCCTGGCACCCAGCATCCTTCTGTGCCAGCTGGGGAAAAACCCCTTCTGGAGCCTTGGCTGGGGGGCATCAGTGGGGGAGGAGGCGGGGGGGACATGTGTCAATAACAACAAGCCGAGTACCAGGGATTATAAACAACAAGGTTTGGGGTGGGGAAGGGAATGAAGAGTGTTGATGTTCTTAAGGAATATCTTGTATAGTCGGCGTGTACTGTAAACACTCATCTCAACAAAATTTTGTTGGCCAATCAAAACTATCAATCAAATCCATTTGCTGGGTATTTTGTATTTACAACTGGAAAGCAATACAGCATTTGTTTTGAGGGGCACTGCTTTTTGGTATAAACATGTTTATGTATCTTTTGACATTTTCATGAGGATCGGTATGTGTGCTCTCTATTCATCAAAGAAATGAATGATAAATGAAATGGACGATTATTTCCCAGCCGCTAATCTTTAAGCCTAAAGTAGCTTGTTAGCTGCCTTGTCCAGATAAAATTTGTGGCAGTGACAAAAGTGACGTGATAATGGATAGCAAACATTAATGTAGGACTCTTATCCAGTCCACCAGCAGTATCCAGGTAACCAGTTACATCTGTCAAAGTAGCTAGTTTACTCTCATTCTGGACTCTAAGACGATCTTAAAGAGGAAAGCTGCAGGTACCGAAATGTCCTAACTGAATTTATGTCAGCTAACAAGCTTTAACACTCTTGTCTGAATTCCCTGTCTTTTTCTATTTCCTGTTTCTTGATCTCACTTCAACTTAAAACTGTTTTTCTTTTTGGGTTTAATGTAGACACTGTTATACCGTTTTTGCAGAGAAAGCTAAAATTCTGGGAAATGCTATTCCCTGACTACAAGATTTACTGCTATTGAGATTTGTTGTTTTGATCCTTTACAATGCAGGAGTGAGTATATGGTGCAATACCAAAACATATTACTACTTTTATTTGTAGCCATAAAACCGACAAAAAAACTTTTCCCCCACTGTAGCAGCTATGAATTTGTGGCTGTTTGTTTTTGTTCCGTCTACACTGTTCCTCAGCTGCAGTCCAGTGTATTCTTTATTAGGTTGTACAAGCAAATGGCGACATCATTAAAAAAAAAAAACGCCCTCAAGCTTTCTTGCCTGCCATTAAACTTAACAGCCAGCCCTTTCCATTTCTTTTTATCCTCTTTTTTGAGGGGTTGAGAGGGAGTCTCTGAAATCATAAAGGTTAATTAGCTGCTCAGCAGTTGAAGTGATTGAATTCCATCCTTTCCAAGGGAAAATGGGGGAAAACCAATGGGGGAATAATGGAGAACTCTGACAAATGGGGGCATGGGAGAGGGGACTCAATCTAAATACGAAATGCATAGATTGGCGCTCTTTCTTTTTGTCTGAGATTGCTTAAATCTGGGACAAAGTGTTCTTTTCACTCATGTCCACACACAAATGTTTGTGGACATGAGTTGCGGGAGGGGCGGTGGGGAGTTACGGGCTGGGTGGGGAGGGTTTCTTGTTGTGTATCAGGAACGGACACACTGCCTCCAGGCAGGGGGGCTGTCCTACATCCAAAGGAATGTGCCGATGTCCTCCACTTGCTTTGAGCAAATCTTTCATCAATAGGTGATAATCCACTCCAGCCCTGCTCATTATGTTTGTTGGATTCATCCTCTCTTTGAGGACTGATCAAAATTCAGAATTTGAACGTGGCGAGGCGCATCTGCGCAGAGCAGAGGATGAAGTGGCTGATTAGAGGGGGGATCAAGGAGCAGGTGTATCACTCTGAGGGCTCCTTAACCTGCCCTTGTGCCTTCTCTCAGATTACACACGAGTCTGTGGGACGGTGTCTGCCAGCTTGCATTTCTTAGCAGGCCTCCTGCATGCTCCGTTTCTCTGAAAGGGGGGTCTGTGTTCAGAACAAATCAACATTAATGAAATAAATAATTGTCACTGAATATACATGAGCGTAGCAGGGACATGGAAATGCCAACTGCCCAGGGTATTAACCTTTCGTTACCACCTTAATTACAGACAGAAGAGCAGGCCTTATCAGTAGATGCAAGTGCAAACTCTGAGTGGAGGTGAGTAAATCGCTGTAGACATATCAAATGAACAGAAACTAAATAAATAGATAAATCAAAACAGAAATGGCAGCAGAGACGTCCCGTGGAGAACAATGAGTCTTTTCTTCCTTGATGTAAGAGAAGGTACTTTTTTTTTTTCCCAAACCCTATTTTGTGGTCTGTGGGTGGGGTTTAAATTCGTGACGCACTCACTGCCGCAGTGGAGAAGCAGCTCTCTATCCCCAGCTGCAGTGATAAATGTCTCTTTGTATTCCGGACAGAAAACTGCAGGCTGCAATGTACTTGTCAGAAGACAGCTGATTTTTCCTTAAACAGTGCAGACTATATGCTTAATCATGCTTTTCTGGATAAATGGCAGTTGAATATTACAGCGAACCGTCATGTTCAGGAGAGCTGCCATCTTTATCAGTTTACATAAACACACTGCTCATGTATCATATCAAAGTCAAATAGTGGGAGAAAAAAACACAAAACACAAATTTGGCCTGAGTAATGTGCGTGTGCTTTTTTTTTTTTTGGTGGGCTTTTAGCAGAGTTTTACGCAGACCGGCTGTGATTATGGGAGTTAATTCACTCTGAAATGAAAGAGCCTGCTGGATTTAATGGGGTTCGCTGTGGTTTGCAGCGGGAAGGCTGCCAGGCCCTGCTCGGACCCAGAGGGAGCTTTGCCTCGTGTCAGTTACCCCATGATCCGAGAAACACGAGCCGAGTTCTAGCACAACCTGCCTCTCCGGACCCGAACCAGCCCACCTGCGTTGGGGGTGGATGGGTGGGGGGCTCCTAACCCATATCCATGCTATCAACAGTATTAGGACAATTTGTGATGTCGCAACCTGGATTTGGCAGTTTTGCCTTGAATTATGACTCGTTTCATTCTGTATATACGAATGCAGGATCCACCGGGGAGCTGTGCAGGGCTCTGAGGTTAGAGTTGCTAAAGAATCGACTGCCCTGGACCAAGGCCAAGAGCTTTTGAGTGTGGAGGGCATCCGCTCCACTGACCATTATTCATTTGCTGATTAAAGCATTAAAGAGCTGGGTGCAAATCTGCTGCTTTGTCAGGTCCCTGATCCCCTGATCCGAACCTCCAGGTGTCTTTAGCCCCGGGGTTTTATGACCCGTGAGTTTGTTCTCTGCGCTGGGACTGGGATAGAGAGAGGCCACGCCCTGAGAGACCCCCAGAGGGCAGTGACAGATGGGCCCGGGGCGATGGGACCTGGGGCACAGAGCCGCCTTCTGCAGCCCCAGCACGCCACCGACACCCTACCTCAAACTCTGATCAATCTGCTCAGATAATCAGGCCCACAACTGCCCGGCAGGCTGTAGTGAGCACCGGGCAACTCCGATTACAGGCCGTCTCCTTCCCCCCTCGAGCCTCCCCTCTCTCTCATTAACCTTTAATCACACTCTCTCTCTCTCTCTCTCTCTCTCTCACACACACACGCACACACACACATACAGACGCACACACCCAGAGATACACAGACACACATTCCCACAGGCAGCTTGCATTCAAGAACCAAAGGACCAGGGGATTTCTCTCTCCCTTTTTCCTTCCTTTCTTCTTTTTCTCTCTCAGTCGCTCCCAACCCCCCCCCCCCCCCACTACAGGTCCCCCCATTATTAGCTTTCAGCCTCTCTTATTATGTTCAGGATGGGCCTGATCTCGCCGTATTCCCATCCGGCATGAATTATACAGACATATATGTTCTACAAACAATTGCAATTCACTGGGTTTCAGAGGGGATTATTAGCACACGTTGATGTAACGGCGTCATGAATAAGGAATAGAATTTGCCGCTTTATTTTCCACCCATGGACCGAATGTGAAGGATTGTCAGGAATTGGGCTTTGACAATAAGAGGGCTTTCAGTGAAATCAGCATTGTTGCTAGCCTGGAAATAATGAGCTGTTTCTTATATTTCCCTCCAATCCATCCTATATGTTAGCCATAACAAGTGCAATGCAGATAAGGAGCAAAAAACCAAGCTGATTTAATGCAATCTGTGTATTCAGGAGGGCTGTGGTTCAGGGGATGCCATAATAGCATTACTATTACTCAGTCATGTGATCCTCAGGGGTTTGTGTGTGTGTGTGTGTGTGTGTGTGTGAGATGAGAGTGGGCCTCAGGGCCTCTGTGTTTTTTTTTCATTCTCCTGCACCCTTAACCATACAATGAACTGAATGAATCTGCTCAAGGCTTAAAAGCAGTAATTACTCAAGGACACCTGCAAAATCAACTATGGAAGTGTGTCTGCCATTGGGTGTGAACTTTTTTTTTCTGCTGAAAGGGGTGAAAAAGAAGAAAAATAGAACAGCCTCAACATGGAAGTGATGGGAAAATGTCCTTTCTGCAGCAGGGTATTGACCTGAGTGCCTGTCACAGTAAATCTAATGTAAAGGAATTATTGTGTAATGATTACACAGATGAACATTAGGGGAAATAAACAAGCCCAAATGACAAAACCCAGTATGAAACAAGTAAACATCACCCTGTCCCGACAGCAGGTGCCGATACCAGTGAGACATATTGAATGCCACAGACGTGTTTGCCGTTTTGTCTGCCCTCAGCTCCTAGCATGGCAGTCAACTACTGCCTAGCTGTGTTTTGAGAAAGCACAAAAAAGAGGAGAGAAAAAAAGGAGGTGTGGAAGCACAGAAGGAAGCAGAGAAAGCAAGTGCGTTATCGGTTTCTGCAAAAGCACAGTTCACACATGCTGTTGTAAGACATCTGCAGTATTGTAAAAAATGTGAGACTCGCACATTACCTCATCAAATAAGTTATCTTGTGCCTGAGTATCATTTCGTTCTGAAATATGATTGCACTTATTGTTTGGGAATGAGTGATGCAGTGAGCATGTGCACTCGTCAAATGCTTGCCAGCGCTTTTTTAAATTTTTATTTATTTATTTATTTATTTATTTAATCTAAAACACCCTGTACGTCTGACTAAGCAAATCAACATTTCAATGGATGATCCCATTGTATGATTTTTTTAAATTAAACCGATCAGAAGACAGCTCAGATTCTGGACTACTTAAGCACACTTTGCAATAGAGTCTTTTGTTTAATTTAGCATGTTAATATTTATTTCAGAAATAGTCAGTTTCTGTGATGTGCCTGTCTTTTGTGGGGTGGGGTGGGGGGTATTTTCTATTCCTTTTGTATTCTTTAGAAGATTTCCACTCCACTCTCTCAGAGGCTGCCTGCACTAGCCTGCCATAGCCTCCTTCCCATTTGTGACACTGTCAGTGTTTTCATTAGCAGATCGGAGGACCCCAAATTAGTACTGCTCCCGCGTCGGGGCCCCGGTTGAGCGTACAGTTGCAAACAAGCGATCCGTGTTGCCATCACTTAAATTCCGCACGACAGGAGGCGGCAAGACTAGCAGGAAGTTGAAAAGTGGGGATTTGCGGTTAAGATGGATGTTCCGACGCAGGAAAGGGAAAGAAGGGAAAAAAAATCAAAATCAATTAGGAGCAGTGGGCCCCTGGTGGTTGGTGCAGTAATGGGGGTGTGCGGTGAACGGGCAGGAATTCTGCGCCGTCGGACTGCTGCTTCAGGAACATGCCTACCGGGAGTGGAGGACTGAGGGACTGATGAATAAAAGGCTCGGGGGAGATGGAAATATGTTACGAGTAAGACTTGCCGCTAATTGAGCGGCCCTGTGTCCTCTGGGCTACATGCAGGGGAGGGGGGCTTTCTAGTGACAGTGGATTGTTTATTGGCAGAGCGACTGCCTGCAACGCAAAGCTCAGAGCCTGGACTGTTTCCTTCAACCTACAAACATTAGTCAACAATCCCTAAGGTGTCAGAGAAATATCCAGGCATGTGTGGAGTGTCTTCAAAAAAAAAAAAAGAATAAATAAAATGTTTGGAAAAACAACCAATGCCCGTTTGACACAGTCAGCCCTAGTGGCAAGTGCTCAAATGGAGAACCGTCTGTGTGTATCGATGCAAACGGGTATGGAGTCTGTGCCACGCTCATCAGCAGATAGGAACAAACAGCAAGCAGCATCGGCTTTA
This sequence comes from Megalops atlanticus, assembly GCA_019176425.1. NCBI lineage: Eukaryota > Metazoa > Chordata > Actinopteri > Elopiformes > Megalopidae > Megalops > Megalops atlanticus. Next base: position 23,815,784 of record CM032888.1, on the reverse strand, counting down.
CCCACTCACCCAGCTCGTCTTAACACTGTGATATACCACTAAGCACAACTGATATCGCTCTCTGCTGCTCTCAGAGGGAGGGGTAGGGGCACTTAATGAACTGAAAACGCAGGGGCTCTGGAGATTAAAGTTTTCCAAGGAATGAAACCTTAAGCCCATCTTTGCTCCCTCATCCCTTCCAGTGTCAGGATGCCCGCTGATCACAACACACTGGGCCAGATCCCACCCCTCTTTGGTGCATCTAGGCTGTCAAATCCGACTAAATCAATCTGTCAGGCTGTCTAGCCATTGTCTTAGCTATGCAGCACTGTGTGCCTCAGCTCCATCAGGTCAAAGGGTCGTCTGTTTTTTTCCACCGCAAAAATTCCAAACATAGACCCAGCTTAGTGTGTGTGGGGACTGAGGTTTGTGTGTGTGTGTGTGTGTGTGTGTGTGTGTGTGTGTGTGTGGGGGGGGGTCTGCAGGAAATGGACAAAAAGAGGTAATAGAATCAAAGCAATAAAAGGAAACTCTGTGGAGGGAATGTGCTTATTGTGTAAAGAGACAGGGAGTTTTCATGAATGGTTTTGTTATGTGGATTCCCACAGACTACCTTGCAGTGAGAGAAGGAGCGGACGTTCCCCGAACAAAGGTAACGACGTGTCCCCTGTGCAAACAGCACCTTCAGTGAGGCGCTGCGAGAACAGTAAACATTGACACTTGTAAAAACGCCCTGAGAACCAAGGCAAGTTTTTTTTTTTTTTTTTTACTGCTATGCTTCTTTCTACTTCTGTTTGTCTCCTTTACACACAAAAACATAAAAAAACAACAACAGAAAAAAAACAAAAGGAAGGCTTCGTAACAGGAGCTTGTATTTGTGTCCTCTGGCAATTGCTCCGATTAATCTCTGTCGCCATAACCAGAGAGGCAAACTGCAGCTGTGAAGTATTCCCAGTGCACATCTTAAATGGCTGAGCATTGTGCATTTTTCTGTTTGTGTTCAGTTGTTTTCCCATTATTTTTCAGATTAGGTAGTGATGCTAATGATTAATGTCCAATAACTTTGAACTTTGAACTATACACACACACACACACACACACACACACACACACACACACACACACATTAGTGTCATTGAAGCAATTCCACATTGAAATAAATCCACAAAACCACAAATAATGGTTAATACAAAAGCCTTGTTCCACAGTGTGGAGGATTCGATTGTGCCTGGTGTCAGCTCCACCCAGCCAAGCAGCCCCATCATGCACTTTAACTTTATAATTAGACCATTGAGCTCGTAATGGAATGACAATTCCATTCGCAATGTCATTACTTTTCTGCATGGGTAAGGGCCTTTGGCCAATCCATTTAATAATTATTAACAGCTCTCATTACTGCCAAGTCAGTATGTTACGACAGATTCATTTCAAAGACAATGAAGGGAAAGACTCAAACACCACTATTTTATTCAGTGTTTAGTGTTTGTCAGTAGGGAAAATGGACACAAATTGCGTGGCAATAGCTGGATAAAACGGTGCCCTAAATTCTGTATTATGGGTTAAAAGATCTGTTGCTGCAACTAGATTCAAAATTATAGACAACAGTGTGATATTATATCATTCACTTGCCATTATTGTAGAGCTGACTAACGTGTCTGTTTGTACGTCAGTTTGTCGGAAATAAATGTAATCGCTTTGAGCGCTAATCAGAAAACAATGTCTTGAAAAGCTTACCAAGAGACCTTCTCTCATTAGCAGTATTCCTCATGTACGCTCTTACTAATTGTTCCTAATAATGAGATCCCTAGACTGAAGGGCTTGTCAGCATGCATTTTATAGGCACTGGCATTCTTCTGGTTGTGAGGTAATTATGGGAGACAACCAATAGACAGCTAACTCACTTATCATCATTTAGTATTACTATCTGACAGTACAGTAGCAGCAAAACCACCCTCAGATGTTTCCTCGACCCCAGCACCCTCTGGTTTGTTAATGTGTCCAAGCAGTCATCCTAGCACACACATCACTTTATCTACCAACTCTTAGGGCAGCTAAACCTGAATTTAAACGCTTGCAGATTCAGAGCTGGACTGGAAATCCAGGAAATCACAGCCTCCTACATTTAAATCTTCCCATTCAAAGAAGCATGCAGAAAAATTACCGGTTAATTAGTCTACTGGAATAGCCATTGGGGCATATGATCCAGTGTTAACAAGGGCCTAATTGGTTCTTCTGCCGATTCCTCACATTTCAGCATGTGCTGGAGAATTTTTTTTTTTCCTCTGTCTTATAAATAATTTCTTAGCCGTTAGCACATTTTTTAAAAAGTGTGATTCCTTTTCCCTCTTGTCCTTCACTCATTAAACTTGTCTTCCCTGAGCAAGGCAGAGAGAAGCTGGAGGACAAAATGCAGGCTGGAAATGATGGAAATGTGGAGATGCACTCCTCTCGGCCTTGTGTCTGGGGTATGTGCGCTTCTCTCTGCCTTGTGTCTGGGGTATGTATTTCCAAGGGACTTACAAATTCCAGTACATGTGAAAATATGGAGGAAAAAAAAGCTTTGAGGGGCTAGATGGGGAAAAAAACCTACCACCAGCACACATCTCCACTAAGCTTGTCTATTCCTGGCAGAAAGTAAGAGCGCCTTGCGATCACATTACATGAAAACACTTGCTACCAGATTTTCTTTTAATACAAGGCTCAAACGGAACTTTTGAGGAAAACAACTTCTCACACGGATTTTTAAATATATGAATATAAGTCAGTTTATACACATTGACATGGCTGTTAGAGGCTTTGTCTTTCTAGTCACTGAGGTGAAAGGCCTGGTTTCACATAGAAATAAGGTAAAAGAATATTACAGTTAGTTAAATTTTCATGATTCACGGCCAGTTAGCATATAATTATTATTTTGGTGGCCATTTCCTCCTTTCTGAAGAGACAGCTTTGCCAAGGGAATGCCTTAATTCAGTTTGAACAGTCCCTAATCATATAATTATTATCAACTAAGAACAAAGCACATCGTTGTTAGGTTGAAGAAAGGTCGACATTATGTTTACAGCTAGATATTCAAACCTCCTGAAACACAGTAGAACATAGGTGAAACATTCAGGTCTGAGCAGGTTTCCAGGTATACAAGTCACGAGACAAAACACAGCTGAACACCTCATCACTCCAGTATACCATGATTAACACTTGGCAGGAACAGAGTACTAATGTGACCCTTCAGCTGACTCCTAGCAACAGATCGGATGTCTTCTTAAATGGAAAGTTAGAAAGAAACATCAACGTTAAATCCCAACGAAACGATTCCTCTGAATAATGCATGAGATCGCATTCCAAATGCAAAGTTCTACTTTCAACCTTCATCAGCCTAATTGTTACCATATGTGTGGTCCTGGCATCAGAAGGCCAAAAGCGTGCAGGGCTACTAAAGACAGTGATGTTATCGGGCCTGCGTCAAGGAAGCTCCTGGTTCTGAGAAATCATCCTGCATTAGTGCTTGAGACATCAAAGTGTGAGCTAGGCTGCAGTCCTCCCTTCACGCTTTATGCGTCCTGCCCACGGGCGCGAGATCGACTTGCGGTTGGACACAGATGGCCACAGGCGGGACAAGGTCATCTTACCTTGGTCCGGGAGCTGGCAGCCGTTGGGCGGCGCACTCATGTTTAGCACATCGTTGACGGCGGTGTCAGCGTAGTGGCCTCTCTGAACGTCGTGCTCGCTGTCGGTTTGGTCGCTCTCTTCGTGACCACTGTCCTTGAGGCTGTTCCCTTCCATGTCCTTGAACGTGGAGGTGCTACAACATAGCAGGAGGGGGAAAGGGGGGGGAGAGGAAAACCTTTCCTTTAGCCTCACATCAAGCTCTGTCATGTGACACTTCTCTCTCACACATACCTCCCCTTTCTGGTGGAGGTGAGCATCACAGGAGAGACAGCATAGCATGCAGCCAGGGCCTACAGAAACATCTGATTAATGACTGGCTAGCCTGAGCCAGTCCAGTCCAGCCATGACTGAGTACACACACTCTGTCACCTGTGACCACATTGCACAGAAGTACAATGTGGAAGCCGAGGGTCAAAGAGTTTTTGGGCCGTATGAATTATGCGCTCAGCATTTTTGCCGGAATTTCAGTTGCCCACCATTTCCCTGTGTGGGGGGAATGTGCCAACTCTAACGAGTAATCCTCATGAGCAGAGAGGAGAGATGAACTGTGCTCGGGGCTTTCGGATTAAGGGGATATTTTTCTTTTTTTAACAGTCCAGTGATAGCAGAGAGAGGGTCTGGCCGATTCTGACAGGGACAGTATGGAGGCTTTCATTTTAAGGGGAGGGGGGTAATGTGAGCAGGTTTAATCTAAATGTGGGCGGCCTCAGTCTGTGCTGCCAAGGAACGCTGCCTTAGTCAAGAATTCCTTGAAATCTGCTACAGAAACAAGGCAAAGAATGAACATCTCCACATCTGTCTTGTTTTTGGTAGCTAACTACAGCTGCAGAGCAGCAGCAGCAGTGTGATTCCACCTCATTTGATTGCCACGCTGCCAGAATGTATTCTGTTTTTTAAAACAACAGCAAAACACAAAGAGTACAGGTGGAGTGGATGGGTGAGAATAAATGTGTACATGAACACGTGCCATTGCAGTCCTTGCTGAAATGAGAAAGCGCCCCCCACCCTTGCTTTATTCAGTGAGTGCCTGGCCCAGACTGCAGTGGCGGTAATGCTTGATTTCTGATGTTATCAGTGTAATTGCACCTGTCCCACAGCACAGGACTAGGGCCTCCTGAGGGGATTTCTTTGTAGTGAACTGCAGTGCCTGTACTTGAATGCTCTTTGTTTACATAAACACAGGAATCTTTTGGAGGGAAATTGCCGTAATGGCTCTAAAGAAAAATAATGCAAGACAGCCTGACACAAAAAGCAGGCCAGATTGTTCTGTAGCTGCAGGTAAAAGGCAAATTATAGTCCTGTAGCCCGGATCTCACCGCGGCGCCCTCGGGCGTGTGGAGGAGGGCGGTCATTAGGGGTCGTCACAATAGCCTCCCACCCCCCTCCAGGTGAAACCAGGAATTCTGACCTGTCCTTTGGCTCACAAAGGAAGCCCTTGTTCATTGTTATTTCAGCCAACAATGGCAAATGGCATTAAAGTAATGATTTCTTGTCTTCACAATGCCCCTTTGTTTGAGAAGGTGCTCCTATCTTACTTGTCTACCGCGGCATTTTTCTCATATTCAGATGAATGTATACGATTTCAGCAGAATTTAAATATTCCCTTTGATTTTTTTGGTCTGTTTACACACTATTATTAGATATTTAAAGAGTCGAAATTCTGCAAAAGTATTTAATATTCCTTATCATGCAAAAGGAATACATGGTTATGGGAAATTGATGGAATTATTCATATCTGAGAATCCGCATTCTGAAATGTTAACCATTCTGACTCACTTAGAATGTGAGGGCATAGAAGGACATGAACAGTTCTGCCTATTGCTATATGGGAAATTCAGTTACATTTACACTTCTGAAGTTACGTGATGTATTTCAACAAAATGAATCAGCTCACTGAACTTGTTGCAAATATCATTTCCTCAAGAAAAGTATCAGTCACTTTTTTTAACCATTTTAGACAGCTCTACTTGAGCACCATTTATGTGGGTTCACCATTTGTAGACTATGAAATTAAACAAGAACAATTAAGCACCACAATGGGTGAGAAAGAATTACCCTAATCTTCTAATCAAGACATACCTTTTAATAAGGTGCGCTCTGCTGTTTACATAACTGGAGTCAATGGAATAATTCTCCGTCTGAAAGAGAGCAAGAGAGGGAGAGAAAACAGAGATGCATTTAATTACGTAGGGACCAAAATAATGTTACCGGTAATTGCCTTTCAATAGAAATGTTATTTTACACAAAGGCCCTCATGAGCTGCCTCTGTTTTCAAAGGCAGAATACGTTCTCTTTCAAAGCACATGTGCACAGCACTAAGAAGAGTTGTGCAGTGAGTATTGCCTCACTACTGCAATCCCCCCACTCACCCCCACCCCCACCCCCAACATTAAACACTCAGTCAGGCCCGAGTCTTCAAAATGGAGTCATTAGGGAGGATGGTACATCATGCAGAGAGAGAGAGGAAAAAAAAAGTTTCTCTTTCTTTCTTTCTAAAAATCTTTTTTTTAAATTTTGAGGATACGTTAATATATAAATATTTTAATGTTTAAGGGGGAAAGAAATTAAAAATGTGCCAGGGGATTTTCTAACGCAGTGATAGAGGATGAAAAAGCGCAGCGAATCTGCATGCGCTGGATATCTGACCCACATTGAATAACAGAGTTCAAAGGCATCTTGCAGTCAAGATCTCTTACATTTTGTAAAGGACACAAGGGTGTAAAATATGGGCATGAAAAACAACAACAAAAAAGGGAAATGAACCGGCATTAAATCTGCCTGACGCATATCAAAATAACCTGCAATCAGATGTTCTGATAGAAACGGTGTTAAAAGGACTTGCAAAGCTTTTTTTTTTCTTCTTTGTTGCTTTCTCATCAAACACAAAAGCGTGGCATACTACCCTTACAACTGATATCTTGACAAGTTGCAGGTGTTTACCTTACACACAAGACATATCTCTTTTATAAACCTGTACTCTGCTGATTTCACACTGAGATTAAAGAGCAAAGAAATGCCATCCTGACAAAAGGAAGTTTTGCAAACAATGATGGAGGCCACCAGTAATCATATGAGGTGAGGGTACTATAAACCCGCATGTGCAGTCTTGGTCTTCTGAAACTTGTTTCTGACATTTCTGACATGCCTTCATGGCCACTATGGCCTAGAAACTGTATTTTGATGAAAAACCATAATCACATTTATGCTCATATTCTTTCCCTTTTGAACAAATTGCCACCCCGTTTTAATTGCACAATGACATACTGACTAAAAAGCTTCCCCATGTACTCCAGTCCTTTTTTTAAAACGGCAGCAATACGTGTGTTTATTATTATTACCAGCTAATAACCGCCCATGACCCACTGTGGTCTTTTAAATATGTAACAGCTTGTTAATGCTTTGAACATGCGAGCCATTGTTTGGTTTATGCTCAGTATCCGTGCTATTTTCCCCAGGCTTCAAAGACCATAATGCCTCGGATTGTGCAATGATGTTTGTGTTGCTGTACAGCTATTATTTAAAGTCAAGGGGTCGGTGCCGTTACTTCCATTCATAAGTTTAACGATGCAGACATGCACGTTTTGATTTGAGAAATGTTATTTCTGAAAACAACATTTTCCACCAGTCATGCCACAGTATCTTCAATCATTAGCAAATAAGGCATTGTGCATTATTTCACCTCCGCAGTTCTTAATTATCACCACAGCGAGATAATGTTTTAATTACTAGTGATAGCAGGGCAGGCCACTGAGTGAGATTTGTGAGATGGCGATGCAATCTGGATGCACTGAAGGTTAACATCAAGGTTTTTTTGTTCACCACTAATTAAACCTTAACTCATTGTTATCAAGGAGGTAATTTGTAAGAAGCAATTTTAATTAACATTTTATTAGCAGCCCCTAATTTGAAGCATACACTGCTTGTTCTCACTGCTGCTCATGAGGTAGTAACTCACTTCTTTGTTCTTGTCCAGCTTGAGACCATTAATATCAAAGTAATTGGCGCTGGCAATTATTCCTGCACTCTTTCAGGGTATGTAAATATATTTCATTTTATTTTTTTGTCGAACATGCCACCTGTGCTCCTGTTTGGGCCCTATGAGGACTCATTATAATGCTTCTCTCTTTATAGTGGCACGACATGAGAGCTTAATGAATGGGAAAAGCAAGAGTAACAAAGGGGAAAATGCATTAAAGAGACAGTGAACATTGCAATGATTTCTGCCCTGAACCTACAAATAAATGCTATAGGAACACTGACTCAAGGGGGTGATTCACTCTGGATCTATGGCCCACAGTGGCCCTCATGGCCACGTTTCCCACAATGCATTGTGTTTTATTATGTACTGGCTAATGAGGATCTCGTCAGGAGGCTTTAATGTCAGCATTTGATTTCTCCCTTAATAGCAATGAATAAACACCGAACATATGAGGACATAGCTATGAACATTTATAAAGAACTCAAGGCAGCATATTCTGATGGAAAAATGTATTGCTTTAACAGCAACTCCATGTCAAGAAATGTATTACATGCCTCTGACAACCATCAAATAAGAGTGTGTGTCAGTATCTCCTGTTCAGAGGTTGAGTTTCCTGCCTTGGTGTGAGGGCTGCCTAACTGCCCCATGGCCACCACAAATGGCCACTTAATTAGGTTGTACAGTGTGTTGTTGTGATCCTTCTGGCCCCCAGTTCTGCAGTCGGTGTCATTCAATCCAGACGGCTGTTGTGGCGTTTTGTCTGGAGTGGACACAAATACAGGCCAGCCGAGCCAGGGCCGGCGGGTCCGGGAGGAAATGAGATCTGACCCTCGTGAGGAGCCGGCCCTCTCACCCTCTCCACTGAGCACCGGTTGCGGGGGGGGTAGCTCCACTCCTCCACCCTTCCCTCAGAGCTGCCGATGCTCTGGAGAGGAGGAAAAGCAATCTCCTCGCTTAGCTGCTGCCGTGTGATTCGATTTGCCTTCCTCCCGCCGTGACAATTGGCTCCGCAGTCCTCATGCAAGTGTATTCATTGTGCAGGTAATGCAAGCAGGACGCGTGTGGAGCATGCGAGCATGAGACAAATGCCCAGGAGAGGCCCGCCATGAGGCTGCCTCAGTCTTCTGCATTATATCCGTTCAGACCGTTACTTCAACCGGCACCATTAAACTCACATTTACACATGGTAGGATGCATAAAATTGAAGACTAATTGAAGCAGCATGCTATAACAGCAAATTATTAATTATCAGGCTGTATCCTTATTTTCTGAGCAATGGATAAAATGCCTGCTAATTCGCCGTTTAATTTATTTCAGAGAGCCAAACGCTTAATTGGATGACAAAAACGCTCCTGAATTTCGTTGGAGTGTGAGTGTCGTGTGAATAGAACCCTATCCTTAAAACACGGGCTATGAACACTGCATGGTGTGCTGCAGCAGTCTCGTGCAGCACCTCCCCAACACATACACACACACACACACACACACACACACACACACACACACACACACACACACACACACACACACACACACACACACACACACACAGAATCACAGAGTAAACAGCAAGAATTAGTGTGACACCTATGTGTCACACCATGGAATATGGGGGTGTAAAGGTATAAAGAACTGAAGCTGTCATTAGCGATGACAGCAGTGCATTTTTTTCATTCGTCTGATTTGTCTCAGCAGTTTTATTGGTGTTATTTTTTACTAATTTTTGCGGCTTCTGCATGGAGTCCCACGAGTCCAGGAAGGAAATGTTTCACATAATGAGGCCTGGTGTTTATATACGCTTCCCCCCAGAAAAGCACTGCCAGTAGGACTCAGAAAAGAGAGAAGGGGGCAAACCCATTAAGGCAACAGAGCAAGCCTTTCCTGGCTGTAATAACACAACCCACATCAGCAAGGCAAGCTGCGTATAGGACAGCAGGGATTTTAGCAGAGTGAGATGGGAAAGAACGGGACTGTAGGTTAGCTGTATTTCTCCTCCAAGGTGTGTTTGCACTACAGTGTGCTAACTTTGGGATGCTTCTGTGTGGTTCTGAGTAATACGCCTTGTTGCAGTGGAGTGTGTGTGGAGAGGGGCTTGCTCCGCCTCGTTCACCCCACCTCTCACGCCCTCAGTACCCCCCGGTGGAAGAGCACTCATTTCTGAGCCTCTCCACCAGTCACGCTCTGACACACCGCCGCCGCCACTCCCAGTTTAGAACCACTTCTAAGCTTTTCCGCCTGGTTCTGTGTGGCACCCGTGACAACGGAACAGACCACCGCCGCGGTTCGTCTGGGACACGCCGCACCTGGCAGAAGCAGATTAGCGCTATTTTACCACTTTAGAGGGTGGAAACGCTTCTTATACCACTGTACAGCTGCCAAACCCCTGATTACAGAATTTCACATAGATCCTTTGCCATCTGGTAGATTATAGATTTCCCCTCCTTGTCAGAACGCCGAGACCCCCAGGGAGGCTCAGCAGTAAAAGGGGTGAAGGATTGCCCCAGGCTCACCCTCGGTTCTGGATAAGATTACATTTTCTGTTACTCCCTGTTAGGAAAGCCGTGATGAATAAGAGGACATGTGAACATTTCATATCAACTGGCTACCTAACAAACACACATCATAAATTATCAATCATAGCAACCTTATGTGACAAGCTCTCCCCTCAGCAGCCCCCAACTCTCCCAACAACTGTGGGATTGCGGGGCATGCAACTGAAACATGCACTGGTTTTAAACATTTGTCCCACTTTTAAAGCAAAAAAAAAGAAAAACCTTTGCCCTTCTTCTGCTGTGCCATTTTTTGTTTTGGGCAGGAAGTTGTGCTGTTCCCAACGGAAACTTGAACGCTCAGTCCTGAACTGCATAGAACAACGTCCTGGGTCTTATCCCACAATGTGCATCGTTAGCATTGTTTTTAACAACGAAACTCATGGTCTTCAGGGGCAGGAGAACACAAAGAAACAAGAAACCTATACACAATGTATTTTCCTGATTCATTCTTTCACACACTCGGCCTGTCCATGTGGACAGAAACAAACGACTTCCCCCTTTTTTTGTTTCCCCAACCCGTTGTCCACAACTGTAAACTGAGGAAGTGGGAATAGGCCTTTTTTTCTGCTCTGCATCTGCATGGAGTATATATAGACAGAGAGAACGTCCTGAAGTTTTATCCTGTAATAGTTTCATTTCCAGGATGCAGCTACATCAGAGTGAGGACTGTAGGGTCCATTTGTGTTCAGTCAGTAAAGACGTGATTAATTATACATACATTAATAGCAACTGCATTAATAAGTCATGAGGTCATCAATGTCAAGGCAGCTCTCCCCTTTTCAAGATGATGAAAAGGCTACATAATGGGACTCGCGTCTGAATTCCTACATTGTGTCTGATGTGGTGCATTCTTTTTTTTTTGTTTGTTTCCATAACAGTGGATTACGACCAAACCAGCCACACCTTCTTTTCAGGGTGTCAGTCGGGAATGTTATCAAATAGCACCTGTGTTGTTTTCAGTTGGTCTTTGCGGTATATGGAAATCACCTAGACAATGTATTTGCCGAGAGCAGCGCGTACATTCAGTGCATCTGCATACATCGTGCCCTGTTGCCTCCCAGCACAAAACACCAGGCAAATTGAGGAGATAACTGTGGTTAAATTTGAAAGCTTGCTCATGTCATGAATTAACATGTGCATGTTGTGGAGACTTACAGTATCTGCCTCCCTGTTTCGGAGAAAGCCTAAATAATGAAATGCGATTAAGACCTTTTGGTTTACATTCTAAAAAGGAAGAAGGAAAAAAAAAAAAACCTTGGCTATCACAACGGTTTTGCAAAGGATAAATCGGCTTACTTCCCTTTAAGCCTGCGGAACCTAAGCAAACCCAAAAAAGTAGTAACTTCCCAGGGGCTGTCCCAGAGGATTCTCCTTAATTTGGATGTCAGGAGAAAAACCTGAACGCCCCTCATCCGAAATCCTGTGGCATCCTCTGCTGTCACCTGACACAGGTGGATAGCAACTCCCCAAACGGGCCCCAAAATCCCCCGTCAAATAGAACCCGGCAGATTTAATCCCTGTAGGCTAGCAGAGCTCCCGATTCTTGTGGAAATAAGCATGACAAATCGTAGCTGATACCCACAGTATTTGCCTTCCAAGTGAATTAGAAGCAAGGATATTTGAAGGCTGGTTTCAATTAAATCTGTATTTGTTTCAATTAGATGTGTGTTTGTTTACCTGTTTAACATGGCGAAAGGGGAACTCAAATGTTACATTCAAGGAACCCTAGGTATTTTGGTTGGCAGTTTCATACCCTTATCTGAAATTATACTGATGCAAACTTAAATAGACCATCACTGATTTCAGACCGTTTTGAGGTTAATTAGTTATTGTGCTTACAATGATGTTGGAAATGAAGAGTCTAAATACTTTAATTTTTGGAAAATACTAAATACAGCATGTCATTGGCATAGCACTGTGGATAAACAACTTGTTCCTATGCTAATAGTGTGGGTGTACTTAGATTGAAAAACTGATTTAAAGTAAAAAAACACCATTATTCTGTATATTCTGTCTCCTGCTTTGATGCCATATTTACTGTTTGGCACTTTGAGATTATTTAATGGGTGTGAAGAACTATCAATTCAGGTCATAAATCAAGTGGCTCTTTGACTGTGTGTTCCAAAATAATGACATAACCTCTCAGGATCTGTTTGCCAAAATAACTGGCAGCCTCCCTGCATTAATGGCCAACACTTAGTCTATATCAGTGCAGCAGCATGAAGATTTTTTTCTGCAAAAAACCCCTGCTCCTCCCATCAAGATGATGAGGCATCTTTTCTGACATTTTTTTGTTCGATGGGAGATTTGCAACACCTCATTACAGACTCCCGGGCTCTCCAGGACCGCGTGGATGCTCTCACTCGGAGATGGATTGAGTCGGTCTTGTTATTGACATCCCTTAATCTGACACTCCGCTACCGATGAGTCACCGCCTCCAGACGCATCAGCACCACTCCGGCAGGCAGGGAGCCGTAGAGAGGATACAGGTGGAACTTCATCATCTTTCATTAATACCGGCACCCTGGCGACTCGCTCAAACAAATGGTGTTTACCCTGAATCTTGGCTGGTGAGGAACGATTCCACACTGGACCTCAAAACACCCAAGCAGGTGCTGGTCTCCCTCCCGCCCCCCGCAGTCTGAATTACATTACATTATTTGCTTTGTGGATGCCCTTGCCCATGGTGACATGCATAGCTCACATTTTTCTATAATATCCTTTCATGCAGGGTGGTATTTACCAAATCAGTTTGGTATTTTGCTCAGGCGTGCAACAACAATACCCTAGCTGGCAATTCAAGCCCATGTTGGCATGTTGTTTTGGAACATCCTATTATGTACTTATTTACTTTTTTCTGGAAAATCATTTCTTTTCTTCTTTCTTACACAAACGTGCGGTGAAATGATTGCAGTGTGTGTCATTATAACATCTGAAGCCATGGTAATTTCATATCCCAGTATTATGTTCTCATATTTTTAATGATTATCGTGATTGATTTAGCTTCTTTTACTTGAGGCACATTAAATGGTCAGTTATCACTTTTACCAAAACCGTTTTTTGAGATGTTCACCGTCTTTGTATTTACTGTTCAATGGCTGACGCTGAAGTTAGAACTGACTGCAGTAGACTACAGTTTACAGGTTGCATACATCCACCATGAAGTACCTGAGGGTTAAAGAGGGAAAATGTAATTCTGTTGATTCTGTCTTGGTACCTCTGCATTAGTTAGATAATGCAGTGAAATTCACTGCATGAATTTCTGAATAGATGTTTTTTGGTTTGCAGAAACAAAGTATTGTTTATTATTTAGTTTTGTCTATCTTTGGTTACATGCCCAGTTCCTGAACTGTTCCTGAATCTCTCCATACCGCTCTGGCAGCATCTGTGTCACACTTTGCAGGCCAACTTTGTTTTACAGATCGAGAGCATTTGTATGTCTGGTAAATATGATAGGGGTGAGATTTGTTACAATGGGCTATGTGCACACAGCAGCAGTTAAGCAGACAGATGGTAATGTAAACCTGGGGCTGACCACAACATGGTTAGCCAATCAGCAGAAGTCATGATCCAGTAAAGCATGCGTAGTTAGCTCTGAACCCATCGATAGGTTGAAACATGTGAGGCACATCTGTTACTAATATTTCGGATGGTCTTTTTAAGCAGCTGTCAAAACCAGGATTTAGTGGAGCGCATTACCTTTCAACACGTCATCCGCACATCTGCAGACTCAAAAACACCAGCTTTTAATTACAAATGTCAGCCCTCAACAAGACTGAACGGTACTGTATCCACTGACGTCCCGTGAACACTGCTCATATTTCTCTTCAGCTTATTTTGTAAGGTAAGGAATGACACTTACGACACTCATTTGTCAGCAGCCGCATCAAGGCTTATGGGAAACAAAGTCATTCCGATCGAAACTTACACAGTCAGCAGCCGCATGTGTGTCTCTACCACATTTGTTGGGGAGTTACCCAGTTGTTACTACACATGGAAATATGTGACAACATACACACAAACACACACTCGTATGCTACAGTGGCCCTGAGGGTGACAATGAAAGAGGGGCCAGCCTTCTGCTCTCACACAGGGAAAGCATAGCAGCTTGAAAGCTTGTTGGGCCAAGTGGGGCCAGATGCTCCAGGCCTGACCCATGGGCTCATCAGGGATTCCAGCAGCTGAAACAAACAGGGATTAGCCGCTCGGCCTTCATTTCATTTAATTTGTATTAGGCGGTCTTAGGGGGGCAAACAGGTTTTGGAGAGGGTAAAACCCAGGGGTCAGTCAAACAACAGCAGACACAGTACACAGTCATGACCTCCGTCTCCTGTGCTGACAGTGTATCAACAGAGAATGGACGTGGTGCGTTCCCTGTCAGCCCATCTTGATAAGACCTTGTTTACGGTTCAGCAGCTGCTTTCCCTAGACATAACAGAGTCCTAATATACTTTGATATGAATAATACACCTTGAACGTAACTTTCACCACCATGATTTCCTTGAAATTAAGACCTGGAATCCTTTTGTCACGCTACCATAAACAACCTGTGGTAATTACTGTTTTATCAAAGCAGTCTTTGTGTGTCCTATGTGTAGAGCAGTTATCTATTCAAAACATATCTGAAGGGCAGATGTTTATCTATTATTTGGGGATTTTACTATAAAGGTGCCTTTTTTGTCTTTTTTGCCTTTTTCCATAATTAAATAATTCAGCTACTTTCTGGATGATGCAGATTTGATGCCCTACAGCAGTGAAATCCTTGCATTAGCTCTGAAATCTCTGATTTGGCCTTGTTTTCAGTGCTTGCCCTTGTCTAAGGTCCAAGGTCAAGTTCAGGAGCAAATGAATTATTTCACTGTAACCAGTGTGACGGGAAGTAATACGCAAAGAAAATCTCTGAGCATCTGAGGTGACAAGCTACAGTCTGACCTGCACTGTGGATCAAAGTAGCTTATATCCCGCTGTGTAGTTCAGCAAAAGCTTTTGTGAAAATCTATGACTACACGAAAGCCAGTGTCTGATACACTCTGAAGCTCTGAATGTATAAACACGTCCTTTATGTCCCTTGCAACTGACCTGGGTTCAGCAAGGAGGCTAATGTACCATGTTCAAAAGGAAATTCGCTTTATTACCGGCAGATAAAAAACAAAACCAAAAATAATACGAGAGCTAATGTGAGAAGGCAACTGCCTTGATCCTCTTTGGAGGAGAACACTAGACGGTTCAAGGCCATTAAGCAGTCCCCACTTTTTTCCGCCTCCATCAAAAGGTATTCCTGTCAAAAATGTCAAACAAAAAAGAAAGAAAAAAGTACTTCTTCCTTCCTGTTTTTATCCTAAGTGGAATAATTGGGCCCCGCTTAGTCTCATTACAAGTAATGCAATGATGACCAAAAGAGCTCTCCAACTCTTCCCCATTCATTCATGTCTGAGCTTTGAAATGTATTGCCTCCTATGATAACCGCATTTCATGCAATGCAAGAGATCCGACACCCCGGGGTGCAGGACCTTAAATTAATGAGCAATTTTTAACAATCTTTGAAAGCACTGTGTCTTTTGGTGGTAATTGCTGAATGGCTATGTGTGGTACCAAGATGAGATTCACAATGGTCTGGCTCTCCAGAAAGGTGATTCCGTCTGGCAACAACATTTTCATTTTTCCTACACTGAGTCTCGTTCCCCTGTTTCTCTGTGATCCCGGTATGTAATTGGGCATGCCGTTATACACTTGCTGTATATGTGTACTCTGGCAAAATGACAGGCTTAATTGTTGCTCCTGACGGATGGCTGGTAGACATGTGTACATCTGTGGAGCCACCCATGCACAGAATACCCAGATAGCAAGGAAATACTGACAGTTCAAGTTGCTCCTCTTGCAAGTGTTGTTATTATTATTATTATTATTATTATTATTATTAAGTAGTACTAGTAGTAGGAGTAGCAGCAGCAGTAGCAGTAGTTGCATTAGTAGCAGCTGTAGTCCAAGATGATATTGTAAATGTTAAATTAAAAAATTTTATTTTAATGTGAAATTATTTCAATCAGCACTGACAAACATGCAGATAAGAGATCTGATTCTGATTGAAATTAAAGCCATTCAAAGGGCATGCAGTAGGTTTTGCATTTGTCTCATCGATCCCTTTGATAAGGGGGCAGTAGCAAGTGTGTTAATCACCCAAATTTACTTGGCCTCCACAATGCAAGTTTGTATTGCCCTCAATGACTGCTGCTATGACTTGAACTGCAAAGAGTAGCACAACTGTCCCTTCAGATAAATCCAACATAATTACCAGTCTGGTTTACAGAGTCCCTGTGATGGTAATAATTAGCACTACAGTACCAAAGGTCATGCTAAACATTTAGTGAGGATGCAGGCAGCATGTGGAATGGGAGGAAGACAGAGGTGCAGACGAGGACAGAAGGATTCACCTCTTGAATTTCATAGCATAGCTATCCTTCTCTTTTTGTTTTTAGAGGAAACAAACAACATTTGCGCAGAACAACATAGTGAACCATGTTAAAGGAGAAGTACGGGTTCAGAGAGGGTGCATAAAGGAGAGATCTAGGCTTACAAGCGCAGTGTCTGTGGAAATGGAATCCTTTGGAGCATACCTCAGTATTAAATAAGTATTAAAGTACATAGCACTTACTGTGAGCTATGTTCTACTCTTGGTTGGGCCTACATAGAGCTACAGCTGTACATAATTTGTGGAAAATGTTGTGCATTTTCTTCAGCTAATGCTTAATACTTTAATACTTATTTAATACTGGTGTATTCTCATAAGGATTCCGTTTTGGAGGTTTTAGAGATGTTTTTCTATTTTATTTGTAAAAGCAGTCCTCCACGTGCTGTTTGTGAGGGAAACAGACTGGTGCTCTGGTGCATCTCTCCAGCTCTCAGGTGTAGAGGTTCAATGAAGTCTAAAAGGTGTCACCTTGTAAACAAGTATCCACGGACCGCTGCCTCTATTTCTGCATGGTCCCTTTGCAACAACAGCTTGTCCCTTCATCCCCAGCCCCTCTTTGTTAGTTGCCAAAGGGGACACCCCCCCAGCCATGACACAAGTCACCGGCTCTCCCTTTCGTACTCGTTTAAACAACATGCACAGAGCACGAGCACAGTCCCTATTCCCTCTGCAGCCCTGACGGCTAGTCAGCTGTAGAAACAACAGTTCATTAGTGATAAATGAGACCAACAGGTTAAATTGGAAGATGTTTCTCCTGTACCTCATCATCATCATCATCCAAAAAAAAAAATATATAGAATGACATTTCACTGTCAGTTTGCTGTTTTCAACAAACATGAGCAACATTTTTGTGTGGGCTACTTATTCTGCTAAAGCCAAAAATAAAATGCTGCTAATGAACTGAATTTAAATACATGGTTTTAATCTGTTCAATTGTAGCATTAAAAAAAAAAGAAATGATTTTGTGGGGTAGAAAAACAAGTGGTCAAGCTAAACCTCCTTTATGTGACCTGCTGAGTGCATGTGTGCAGTTGATTATAAAAGCTGATAAAAATACATGGAACTTGGACATGGAACTGCTACTTCATGTCTGCAACATCATGTAGTATAGGAATAGTTGGTTTGTTTGAAAAATTGTCTTTTCACAATGCTTTAAGAGTTTTTAAAATATTATTATGATGATTATGGATCCCAGTTGTTTAAGTAGTATTGGTTACACAAATGCCAAACACCCTGCTGTATTTGATGAGGGGTACCCACCTTCTTCCATTTTTGAAGTTGCTAAGTAATGTTGAGGGAAGCACTGATAAGCAGCCCTGATCCTTTTAAAGACATTCTCTTAATCCAGCGGAAGGGGAGCTGCAGCTTTAAGAGACTTAGTCTGGATTATTGCTAGTCCTCCAAATTAAAGCAAAAGTCAGCTTTTTGTAGTTGCTCATGCAAGCCGGAGCTTGGCATGGTCCACCACAACAAGGCGACCGGAGGGCTATAATTAGAAACACGCTCTCTGTCTCCAGCCGAGTAACCAGGGCCCGGGGCGCCCAGGTACGAGGCGAGCCAAACCCCCTGTCCCGGCCGACTCTCTCCCCAGCTGGCCTCACACGGCTGCCTGCCCATTGTCTTGCATTTTCTGCACCTGGCACCCTTAGCCATCCAGCTTAGCTCCAGACAGGGTTCCTAGCCAGGGTGGGCGGTAGCAGTATCCCCTCTTGTCTCAGCTTCTCAGGCAAGACAAGGCCAAATCTGGGCTTAGTTTGCAAATTTATAATCATTATTAAAACAAGTACACAAATGAATAGTCATAAGGCCACTCCTATTTCCCAGTCAGTGTTTGTCTGCTCCTCCATCGGTAAACAAATAAAAGTCAAAATGTGCACAGAGGAGAGGGAATTTGTTTTGGCAGACCTAATGCCACAGAGAGGAAGATAGGGGAAGGGAGAAGAAAGGACAGAGAGCAGTCGTATTTCTCCATGCAGAATCTGAATTAGACGCTCGATGTATTGCTGAGTGTTCCTTTTCCCTGTCTGCAATGTGGAACAAAACAACATGCTGTTACTGAAGCAAGGCACACTGAGAAATATTACGGCAACATGTTTGAGTTACTGCCAACAATGCCTCGCCCCAGCTCAGGATGAACAGTAAAAAAATAGGCTGAGTGCAATAACAATTACTCATACCCTCTGGAGAAGGCATCTCAAGTTAGAAACCCAGCACAGTAAAAACCCTCCAGAGAACGCCTTCTTTATGCTATCTCATGTTATGACACACCCAAGATGGTATAAAATATGAGGGCTACGAGTGACTCAGATAATGTAAACTATGCTTATATAAGCCAGGGAAATTCTTGGACAAGCTGTGTGTGTGTGTGTGTGTGTGTGTGTGTGTGTGTGTGTGTGTGTGTGTGTGTGTGTGTGTGTGTGTGTGTGAGTGTGAGAGGGTGTGCACGCTCCCACATGTGCAAATGGGTGTGGAGTGTTCATGTGTGTTTCCTATTAATGGACTTGTCAGCTGTGTTTAGGATAATGATCCCTCAGCAATTACATTTAGTCAGAGCACCAGAGCAGGCTCCATGGTGACCTGGTCCTGTTCTCCCTGGAGACACATTAAATCCCCGTCATTACAGTGGAGACACAAGTTGCAATCTCCACGGCCTCCTTCAGACTGGCAGCAGTCTCGCCCCGCCTGAGCCGGGACAGAAAACAGCTGCTTCCCCCAGCGGAACCAAAGCTGAAATTGCCGCGTTGAAAACACCAGAGCCAATCAGGTCCCACCATTTCGTTTCATTTGCTGAGCTGCAATTATGTTGGGACAATGTTCACCAAAAGTGAGACAGAATTTTAAGCCACCACTTCTTGTGTTCTAAAGACCCCAAAAACTTCTTTTTGGACCACTCAGAATAGCTCTGTCAGATGTCTGTAGTGATAGCTATAGTCATTATTTCTGTTGTCTGTTGCTGGGATCATTGAGTTTTTGTCTGTTGTTCTCCTGGTCCTGCCAACCTGACCTGTTTTCAGGACATTTCAGTCAACGTTAACAATATATTTCAACCTAGCCAGGAAATTGGAGATGAGTGCAGACAAGATGCCTGGGCCCACTCTGAAAAGCCTGTTCCAGGGAGGATGTTTCGGAATGAAAAAGGCCCACCTGAATCATTTTCAAGTGACTAGTGCAATCAAAATGCAAAACAGGATTAGAATATAAGCACAGAGCTGAGCTCCAACCAAAAATCCCATGACTAACATCAGCATTTTTGTTTGCTTTTGTTGAATTGCTTTGTTTTGCTTATTTAATGTACTACTACAGATCCTCCCAATCGATAGTCTGCACTATTTTACCCCAGAATTCTTTGTGAAGGTCATTTTGAAACTCTCAATAGGCTGCATTGTATGAGAAAAAAGAGACCCTGCAAAAGTTCTTTAGGTCCAGAACCCCTATGGGGAGAAAGAGAGAGAGAGGAGGAAGAGATAGAGGGAAGGGGGAGACAGGCGGTATGAAGGGAGAAGGGTGGGAGAAAGGAAAGAAGAGAGGGAGAACTGGAAGAGAAAGGGGGGAAATAAAGGGACACAGAGAGATGGTCAGGAACAAAGAGAGGGAAGAAGACAGATTGAGAGAGAGACTGCGAGTAGAGTCGTGCAAGACAGCCTGGGCCAGTGAGAAAGAGAGAGGGAAAGAAAGAAAATGGATTGGAGGAGGGAGTTTACTGGAGAGAGAGGACAGAGAAACCAAGAGGGGTGAAAGTGTGAGTGAAGGAGGATGGAGAAAGAGAGACTAGACGGTGCCTGTGAGAAAGCATAGAGCGGTCATGACGTGAAGAGAACATCATTGAGAAGACTATGCCCGGTCATAGTCCATTAGGCCGGATGTGAGAGAGTGCTACAGCTCATTACATGCTCTGCCTCTTGCTCTGTGGATGAACAATGCACCATTACACCATCCTACAGTTTGGCAGCCGAACATGCTGCTGCTTTAATGCTTACAGTCTTCCCTTTCACAGACAAACACAAACAATGAGCAAGTCAATAAATAGCATGATTTTGAATGTTCTGATATGACCTCAGGGTATTGTTTTTTAGGTATCCCATTTGAGAATTCCAAAACAAAATCCCCACAGCGAATATAAGACCAGTGTTAATGTAAACACATTGCACACATTTTTCTCAAGGACAAATCATTGCGCTTAGACTGAATACAGGCCTTCAGCACCTGTCGGCATGGCAGCGAGAACTCCCCCCCGGATGTTTTAGATTAAGCCACATGTCAAATTGTCACCTGTTGCCATTCGTTTTGTGAACACAAAATATTAGATCTTAGTTCTTATTAGTATTTCAGTTGTACTATGGAGCTCCAGTCTTCCTCATTAATTAACTGCAATCATTGCAGATCTTTACCAGCCAGAGTTAGAGGAAGATAAGAGATACATTTCCTCTGATGTGTCAACAAAATCAATACATGTGATTGTCATTATTGACATTGATCAGTGATTGCAAACAGCAGCAGTTGGCTGGTCTTAATAAAAATGCTACATACTGACTTTCCTCAAGAAGGAAGCTGGAATGAAAAAAGCTTTTTCTCCAGCAGTCCATGCTATCTTGTATATTTCCTATAGGATGCAACCATAATGCATGCAGAATCTGACATTTAATAGCATCAGGAAAACGCTAACAAAAATCCTCCTACTTCCTCTTTGTTTAAGGCAAAAAGGAAAAAAAAAAACCCGACAATTTAAAAGGTCATTCCCCGTTGCCTCGAATATAAGGACTTTCATACTGTTTCTTTTCTCAAAATGCATAGCTGTCTTTGACAAGGTCCTCCCACTTCCTGCCTCTGAGCATCTACATCTGCATTGCTTCTTACAGCAAAGGTCATAGGTCACAGGACAGAGAGAAGAGATGCAGGAGTCAGGTATAATCCTTCAATTACGGAGTGCCCCAGTAAACACTGTCTGAGCTTCAGCCTGTCCTCCATCCCCTTTTCTGAATATTCATTCAACAAAGCGAATACCTTTTCTCTTGCATTTCACTAAAATTAAATCCTAGAGCTTTATTATTAAGTATGGTGATCCAAGGTTATTTAAATTAAAGCTTCCAAATCACAGGAAGGTTCAGGTTTGGTTTTCCCACCTTCCCATAAACACAGTATGAGGGGGAAAAAAAGGCCTATTTTAGATTTCCCTAAAGAGATCCCACTGCCTGTACCTCTCCTACCAGTCTAATCTGCCACAGGATGCAAACACATTGGAATGGTGTCCACTTGCACACTGAACACTCAGTGCGTTCAACCAAAATACTTTTTTTTTGTCACGCTTCAGATATCTAGAGGGAAAGGCTTAGATTAGAAATAACCATTACTCACATTGCCTTATTATCTTTGGTAAATAAACAGATTTTTGTTTTCACCAAATGTGTATACACACCCCCATTCATGAGTCATCACTGGATTCAGAATCGACTGCCGTAGACTCGCCCTCCAAAAATGGCCACGCTTATTAGCCCATACACAACAATTTCTTTAATATTGATGAGGGGGACAACAGCCTTTCTCCTTAGCCGGTGGCAATAACAACTGGTCTAGCTAGTGTTAAAGAATGTAGGACGACCTTTCGTATCCCATTAATTTAACTGCAGGCATTTTGAAAGCTAGCAGCAAAATCTGTCTAATGAGAGTTGAGGTTAAGAGGGAAAAAAATATTTAATGAAGTTAGATATCCTGAGACTGGGGTGGATTTATTAGATCTACTTTCATACCATCGTGCCCCTTGAAAAAGCACAGGGTCACCTCTCAGAAATATCACACGTCCAACTTGGGCACTGGAGAGTGTGAAATCATTCTCACTGAAATTGTTGCTGCCAATATACTGTTCTTAATGACTGGTCATCGCAGTAGTGATTTATAAACTGTTAGTATTATTACAATATGGGAATCACTGGATGAATATGCTTAAAAGATATACATTTTATATATATGTCATATATTACTAAATTAATATCAAATAAAGGTTGTTCAGAAGGTAATTATTTTTAAATTATTTTTATTAGTGTAAATATGTGTTGTGATCGCCACTTTTCACATATTCACATGCATGCATGAACACTTTGCATTTACTGTAAATCAGATTCTCCAGTAGCACTGATATTGCATTGGCTGTGTGGGATTTTAAATATTGAGAAATGAACTCAAACTTATTGACTGACATATATATATATTTGTGACATTTCACACACTGTAGTGTGAACACAGCAAATGTCAAGAGTTGGATTGCTTATATTTCTGCAGCTGTAAGCTAATGAACAAGGTGAAGAAATGCCGGTGGGAAACGTCTGTTGCGTCATGAAGGTAATGCATCTGCCTTGAACTGTGTGTGCTACTGCTGCTGTGAAGCATATCGGCCTAAGAGGAAACGCTCATTACATGAATGAAAATGCATGTGGCATACTGGTGTCAAGGTACTGCATAATGTATTGCTGGAAAAGAAAGCTATGTCAGTAACCCAATTTAAATAGGTAATTAAAGGTTTATCAACATGTATCATTCCTGGTAATAAACCTTTTTTCCTCTGTCCTGTTATATTGTTTACTCCATTTGTCTGTTCTTAAAGTGCTTCTTCTACTTGATTTCATGTGATTGTTTCTGCTCAATTTGCTATTTCCTAAACCGATGGCTGCACATCTGTGAAAAAGCAATTATTGAAACCCATTCCAGGGATAAAAATACTGTAGTTTTCAGAAATACTTTTCACATGCTAGCATGTCATTTGGTTTGAATACCAGATACATGGAAATGACAATATGGCAGGAAGACTGCATGCCCTCCCTCAATTTACACGATACTGCTAAGACCAAGGTTATTACAGTTCAGCTTGGTTCATGCCCTCCTAAATGTTCATGTGTATTTCCATGGTTATTATTGCAGTTTTTAAGTATCATTGCCATCATTATAGCTATAGGAATACTTTTTAATGACCATAATCAGATTAATCCAACAGATTCAGATTTCCAGTATGTGGTATTTTGGGATGTTTCCACTGATTCATATTTTTACTGTAACAAGCAGTCCTTTCACGTAGCACCTTGTGTTTTAGTCATAAATGTCTTAAGCACTGCATTGCACTTTTTGCAATGTTGCTTCAAAAGTACTGTGGTTGTTATCAACACAGGTTAGAATGATCTTCATTCAATGTCAACACACATTTTGGAAAGCTTTAAATGAGTGTAGAGCTCAATGATGTGTGTTACTATGGTATCTCCAATGAGATTAGGAAAATTAAATGAGTAGTTCCTCCAATATTCAGCCACGGAAGGCTACCTTGGCAAGAAAAGCAAGTGCACTCGGTACAGACTTCCCCCAATTTTCAGCTTTTCGTTTTGTGGTCGTTTGATTTGTTTTTAAGATTCGCCACTTCATATATTGTATTTGACTGTCCTTTCCTCCTTTCCCTGCTACCATGAGCTCAACAGTGCCCCCCACAACTGATGCTGTTGTAGCCAATGTGTTGCGCAGGTCATATCTCCACCATTCAAAAATGCAATTGTCATGGAAATTATATAAAAAGAGAAGACCATGAAATATGGGGATATATTATTAATGAGCAATGTGGAAGCTGTTTACGTAGTTAAATGCCTGGTTTGAAGCCTTAGGAAAGAATGTCGAGTGCATCTATATAAAGTTGTCATATTTACTTCTGTGAATATTTTAAATAGTTAGGCCTCATCTACCTATGGAACAAAGCATATGCCTTTACAGTATTATAGTTAAACGTGAACAGCAGAAGATTTCAACAGATAAAAAAACTTTAAATTTCTCACTTCTGGTACTTGGTCAATACTTCAAAGGAAGGAAGAGCGAAGTTTCAAAAAATTTGTTATGGGATTTTTTTTTCTTTCAAATTTTTGAGTATATAATTTAAGAAGGTGTATCCACTGAACTGAATTGTTTCATTTTGTTTCACAAGCAGAAAGGCCTACTGAAAAATCCACAGTGAAATCCAACTTATTCTTCTTTCTTCTAAATAATTGCAAAATAAAAAAATGAATTTGTTTTAGGAATTGGTACCACATAGCGCTGGGCTGTGTGTACCAAAGTGACTCTGTTTACTGTACATTTAATCTGTTCTAGCGCTGAACATGAATCATTTTTAAATCTAAAATAAATCTTGTTGACACATGGAGGCAAAAACGGTAATATGACATGTATCTTAATATATCCTCATCTCTCGCTTTTTCTCTTTCTCTCATTCTGGCTCCACAATTTGTCCTCCTCTACCGATCTCCCCTTCTCTATCCTTTCCACCTATCTCTTCTTTGTCTCTTCCCTCTCTCTCTCTCTCTCTCTCTCTCTCTCTCTCTCTCTCTCTCTCTCTCCCCCACTTTATTACTGTTTCTGTGCACTTTCTCAATCCAATGCACAGACAGAGTCAACATCACATTTGATTATAGGCACCACGTAGTGACATGCTTATGTCAGTCTGTGTCTGTCATGTCATTTCTGACACTTTGTCTAGGGCCCGCACCCACTGATCCAAGCAAGAGTTTGCAGGCCTGAGGCTTCAGATGGCCACAGAGGCCAAAGCATCTCTGGGCTGCTCGTCTGCCCCCAGCTTTGACATGTTTACACCTCCCCCGCAAACATCTAATAAAAACAAAAAATATGTAGATTTCTTTGACACGAATTAATTTCAGCAAGTTATGGCCAATGACATTTCTCAAGGAGTAGTCAAGTATTGTCAAGACTGTGTTGGTACCCCGCCAAAGGTCATAGCCCATATTCTGTATGTGGCCATCCTGGTGTGTTTCTCATGATTTTTTAAAGCTTAAATGGTGCCAAATTGGTCTCTCACATAGTTCGACTCTCACATACACTTAAAATTTTCGGCCTCCTCAGCCTGAATTCAGTTCTCGTGCATCTGAATGCGCTTGAGATAAGATGCTTTATTCTGAGGTTCATTTGAAGCACAAAGCTACATCATCAGTGGATTTAAAAAAAAAAAAGAAAAAAACAAACAAACAAAAAGCATCTGAGTTCAAGCAGCTGACACTAGATACTGCTTTTCCCTCCAATTAGTTGTTTTTACATTTCTGTTTCTCAGCTTTCTTCTTCTGGCGGTGCACTGCACCACCTCTTGAAACAGTTGAAATCACACCATCTCATCAGAGATACTAAGCTCAGTGAAGTCTTTGCACAAAGCCTTTCAGCGAGACAGCATGCTGTGACCTTTCCTTCATCTTGTTTTGAGGATTTGGACTGATTAATTGGATTAGTTTGATGAAACTGAGAGAAACACAAAGCCCAGACTATTAAGATGAGAATATATATTTTTAAAATAATTCGCAGCATATCTTGCATGATATGTGTCACATTTAAGTGGCTTTAAAATGAGACAAAACAGATTGAGGGACGGATCCCTTCTCTTGTTCTCAGTAAAGAATCCGTGAGTTTAGATCCTTGGATAATAAATAAATTCATTGGATCATACAGGCTAGACATGAAACTGATTGCTCCCAACGTGTATAAACACAGAAATGGTAGGTACCTTAAGGTAGGTGCAAGGTCAAGAAAGCAAATCAAGCAAACTTCAGAGCAGAACAACTGAGAGTCACTTCAGGGAAAGCCGTGAGTGCAATTAGCTCACTGATAAGATTTATGGATGTGATTCTACTCAAATGTTGCGAGAGACAGGTTAGGCCACAGAGAGACTCATTTGAATCTTCAGTGTCCTCTTAAATTTCTACAGCACTTCTGTCTTAACACACTGTAACTCAGGCTCAGTACCAGAGCAGACACACTGATTCTTCGGCTCGCAGCAAGAACATTGGAAAATGGCAAGAGACAAAAAACAGTATCTAAAGACAAAAAAGCAGGTGATTAACAATAGCAACAGCTGTCACACGAGACAGCCAAGAAAAAGTGTCAGAGTACCTTAACCTCTACCTTTATGTTTACAATAACATATTTAAATGTATTTATTGAAAATAAACCTCATGCCCATTATAGGGATGTTGAAAGTGCATGAACAAATGGAAGAACTTCTTATTAAGCTTAATTTTAAATATATTGAATTAAAGTATTTATTTATTTATTATTTAGTATTTAGTATTTATTTAGCATTCAGTATTTATTACTTATCTGTGCACAAACTGTGGGTAAACCAATTTAAATCACCATGTTTTGTTTACAAACCAGGTACTCTTCATGCCCTTTTCTCAAGAATAGAAATTTGAGTCATTGTTTCCACACTTAAAGTTCCAATGATCAAATTACCTCTCCTTGTTATGCTGCAAAACCCACAAATTAAACTGTATCTAAGTGCCATATGCTTACAATAGAGTCATGTAACCATTTTTAAGGTAGCAGAATGGAGGCATCTGGAAGAGGAGCACTTCAATTAACATTGAACAAAACTTGGCAAAAAATGTAGAGCGAGTGAAAAGAAGTATGCTGGACTTTTTTCCCCCACAAAATCAAATGCTGTGCATATGGGGATGTGAAGGCTGCATTGCTTTTCCGTTCCATTTAGCACAATAATGCAGTCCAATTACTCATATCAGCCATCTTTTTTTTTTTTACACACATAAGGTCAGTGCGAAAAAAATCAATATTCGAATGGACATTTTATTTCTTCATGTAAACTCGCAGGTAATCGGCCATTTTACCACTATGCATTACAGGCTGTGATGTTTATCAAAAACTTCATTAAAGCACCCATTGTACACAACAATGTAATCATCTCTCTCCTCGATGGTCCACTTGATAACACCGAAAGTAGGCTGAGCCATGCACTAACATTCATCCTTGTAAAATCTCATTCCTGAGAACCACTTTCAGGTCCCAACAACAAATCTCTTCTTTGATACTCCAAAAACAATTGCTTATGCAGGTTGAGGTCCTTCTGGGGCTTTTAAAACTCCATTTAGGAAAGGAATAATTACTAACAACCTGCATTCATCCTCAAGTGAGCTGTAGGTACTTTTGTTTCGCATCCAACCCAAAAGTTAGTGTGTCTGGCTCTTGGTCAGTGTTTATGTGCCCACTGCCGTGACCAGCCAGGTTCTGTCAACGTGATCCAAAAGATGCTCCATTCAAAATGCAGGGCAGGAAGAGGGTAGCCTTCATTGTTGATTGGAGCTACTAATCTGATGGGCACCAACCCCCCCTCCACCCCAGTAAAAATGAATTCCCATTTAAACCCTAAATCTCTTGTGGGCAATACTACAGGAATTAGATAAAGGGCGCTTCAAGCGTTCCAAAAATTAACCACGGTCCGTGAGTCGTTTCCGTGTGTCTTATCAAAGCTTAATTTAAAATCCATCAAAGTCTGCATGCGTAAATTAGTTTTATTTTTGGCTGATTTAAATTTCTTTTTTTTTTTTAATATGATGACTGCGATTAACATTTGTACTACCGCCATGCCCAGGAAGTGACCTTATTTCAGTCGCTGTCAAAATGATAATCTAGTACCATGAATGCCCTGCCAAAAAAAACAAACAGACACAAAATTAAACTATTTGGGGTGCCTCAGAGTAAGTACTTAAACCTCACCCTGAAATCCTTTTAAAACCTAGGACAACTGCAAGGTGGCCTCAGGGCAAAGGGAGATAATTTGGGACAGAGGTACAACGCTAATCACAAAACAGTGAGGCTGTCCCAGCAGGGCCTCTGAGAAATAAGGACCTGTGGAGCTAGGCGCTTTCAAGCCTGGGGTTGCTTGCTCACCATGACCAGAGCCATTATCTGTCATTTCACAGCACAAGTATTTGTGCCTCATATAAATAGGCAGATAATTACATGAGCGCCTCTTTTCTTAACATCGACTTTTACGAAAAATAACTTTTTTTTGTTTTTCCGGCTTTGTGGACAGCAGCTAGTACCTGTGCGCACGCTGAGGGGAGCGTGACATGCGTCATTAGCCAGCCGCCCCCTCACCCGTTCACCCCCCCCGCCCATCAGCACCTTGTTGTTTCTTGTTTCTCTGCCCACAGCAAATGCGCCGAGGCTGTGGTCAAAGAGATGTTTGTCAACGTCACACGGAGTGCGGCTCACGCTGGGGCCTGCATGCAAAGCAGCCCCCGCTATTATGAGGCCGGGATCAGAGAGGAGCGAACGACACAATAAACTGGGTCCCCAACACCAACATCTGGCATGCCCCTCTTCTATGGACCTGCCAGAAACATACGCTTCACATGTGAGGTTATCAAAATCAATCTGCAATCTTATTTGTTTTTTTTTTTTAATACCTTTCTATTACAAATAAGCAACACAAATATGTGCCTGCTAAACCTGCTACAAAGGTCCCTTTGTTGGGTGGTTAAACCTCCATGCCAGCCCGCCGTGCTCAGTTTTACCATGCTGCGTAATTCCTTTGTCCCCCATCCAGTCTATTCCCCCGTTGACTCCTGTTCTCACGCGCATGCTACCCGCATGCTACCAGCAGGTAAATGAAGCAACATGTGTTGACTACCAGACTGTCCTTTCACCAATCAACAGACACAGAGGCGCTCCTATCCCCCCAACCCCCACCACCCTTACCCCCTCTCCACCCCCACCCCTCCACCCTTCATCATCAGCAGCCGCAATAAATCACCACTACTTTAAGTGCGCCCCATCGATCCCTGCGATCCATCGGATCCACGTTATTGGATTGGCAAGTCAATAGACAGATGCCTTTCTTCTGCTTCTCATTTACTTTTTTCCTGAGAATATGCAGTAATGGTGTCATTGTGTCAATTACTTGTGCTTTTTTTTTCTTCTTATCATTAGTTTTGCATGTGGCGGTAACATCCACCTGACCCACAACAGCCCACGCAGAAACGACTGGGTCAGAAAAGGGTTTGTCTGAGAAATCCGATAGACCAGTTCATAGAGCCGAAAATCCATAAACTAAAGATCAGCTGGTCTGCACACACTCTGTCAGCTTTGATAGTCTCTGCTGTGCAGCCTTGTCCCTCCAACTCAGAAAACTGCACACAGAAGAGAAACCTACACATGACACATGTCTTGCTGCTACAAATAGAGAAACTCTACAGTGTGTACTGTGCAGGAAAATGGAAAACAGGCCTTGTTAGCTTGTTTGCACTCTTCGTATTTAGGTGTTGATGATTCTTGATAGCGACACCTGAAAATAGTGCGAGGTGCAGCTGATTGGCAAGGTCACCTGGCAGGCTTTCAAGCCCTGTCTTTCCATAATTTCTCTACGCACAAAAACAAGTGAGGTAGGGCAGGCCAAAAACAGTACATTTTGTCAACACTCCAAATTCCACTTGGCTCCATTATCATAACCACATGTCCATTCTCATACCTGGGTTCCCAGAGATGGTCAGGGATGCCCTTCTCACATTTACAAATCAATAAAGTACAAAAACCTTTATATAAGGCATGGAAAGAAAGATCTATGAGGAAGCCGAAAGGAGCAGTCAGATAAATTCTCCCCTGAGTAGTTGCCATGTGGCCCGTGAGGGCAAATGACTGTTCTGCTCTTGCTAACCCCACTGGGTACCACTCAGCATTGTTGGTAGATTCCGTAAAACACAACCCTGATGGATGTGACAGTGACGTGATGCATGCCGGGTGAGGCTTTGACATAATG
This sequence comes from Megalops atlanticus, assembly GCA_019176425.1. Classification (NCBI taxonomy): domain Eukaryota; kingdom Metazoa; phylum Chordata; class Actinopteri; order Elopiformes; family Megalopidae; genus Megalops; species Megalops atlanticus. The sequence goes on along the minus strand of CM032888.1, from coordinate 23,785,563 downwards.
ATAGGAGTGGTCTGGTCTTCTGTATACATCCATGTGAGAAATGGCAGGCCCAAAACAGCCCCAAACCCCCCAAGTCCCCTCCCCTGCCACCCCAAATCCCCTCCCCCCAGGCGGCAGCGACACAGAGCGGGTCTCACCTCTGGCAGCGGCATGCCGTTGATGATGAGGTCAGGCTGCTGAGGGCCCTGCCCGGTGAAGTTGTGGTGATAGCCATGGTTTGGGGCGGCATTGCGCGAGTTCTGGTTCTCCACGTTGAGGAAGGTGCTCTCCGAGCGCCTGCAGCCCAGCGGCAGGCTCTGCTGGTGGTAGTCGAAGTAGTTGAGCGAGGACGTGAGCGACGAGCAACTCACCACGTTCATCTTGTCCGTTTCCTCCACGTCGCGCGGCACCAGCCGGATGTCGTTCTTGCTCAGCTTCTTCTTCTTGCTGGACTTCTTCTGGTTGCCGTAGGAGTACTCCGCCACCCTACGCAAGTAGAAGAAACTGAACAGACTCAATATAGCAGTGTCCCGTCCGACTCCACAGGCCAGGCGGCCATGATGGCCAGCCGTGGCGCTGAGGCCCCAGCTCATTGGAGGCATTGGAGAAAGGCCGTGATCGAGTGACCGCCAGCCACCAATGAAGCTGTGATCTCTGATTTAATCATCCATTCCATGCTCTGCTATCCACATGTCAAAAGCAAGCACACGCAAATGCAAACATGCCAAACCACGAAACCACGCACACGCATCACACACACACACACACACACGCACGCACAGGCACAAATGACACTGACGAGCATTACCAGAACAAAGCAATCACATGTAAAACATAGCCCATATGAGCCCCCCCCCCTTTTTTGTTTCATTCCTAGAGGACTTGCTGGAATTAAGGAGTGCAGGAGATCTGTAAATTCCAATCAGTTTAGCCTAGCAGTGTGGCTATTTTTAGCTAGTACTGTGCATTCTGATTCTCATCAATGCAGCTGATAAACAATTTTGGTCTATGGAACGATGCTCCTGTTCAAGAATTTTCAAGTTACAACTGTGTGTTATACAGACTGGCCAGTTGAATTTAGCATGGTCTGTCCCTCTCTGACCCAGGCCTACAGCACACAGTTCTTTTAGTCTTTCACATTTGCATACCCTTACACAACACTCTATTACGGTCTGTTTGTTTTTTAGGTCTTGCTGGATGGAGAACACTTTTTTCCCTCCCAGTGTTAAGACATGCATATGAAACACTGGGTCTGCATAAATAACACCCCTAACCCCAGGAGGTTCCATCTTTTTGAGTTCTACATTCCGTTTTTCATTGAGATGCTCTCTGCGCCTGCCTGCTCCTCCCTGTTGCTGCTGAGGAAAAAAAAAAATTAATAACAGCGCAGAACCTTATCTTTCTAAGGGCATCTCAAAACAGTTTTCCTCTCTTGATTCAAAAAGAGAGAGAGCGAGTGTGGCTCAGGTCTGTCGTAATAACAGGAATCAAAGTGCTTCATTCTGTCATTGTTCTCCCTACTTTGGTGCCTAAATCAAAAGCAGACAGGAAAAATCCTTAGTGGAACCGACAGTGAACAGCAAATTGCAAATAAGTAGGGTGCGTGTTGGAGGAGGTTGCTACCTAAAAAGCACTGTACATCAATATAGTTTAAAGCTCTCAGCAGGTAAAGCTACGTATAACGGGAAAGAAAGAAGAAACAAAAACATTTGTTTGAAAGTGAATAGGGTGTTTAGGGAACTCGTGGGATTTGTTTTCTCTCATTTGCTTGTCTTATTTTCATTTGAAATGTGCCATCTAATATTTATCTGGTAGCTTTATGGTTTGGATTCCATAATGGAACCACTACCTTAATGAGCCTAATTAGGAGCAGTGTTTATGGTGCCAAACCATCTGACTGTGTGCTGCTTCAAAATGGGATGGATCAATTAAGAGGAATGTGGCACATTCTTGTAAGGGTGGGGGGACTCCATGTCACCAGAAAAAAAAAAAAATCTGAGGAACTCAGACAAAGACAAGAACAGCACATAACGCTAGGCCCTTTCCACCAGCGGCATCAGGAGTCGTCAAATTAGAATCTGGCAGCCGCAATAATGACTCATTTTGCACTATCTTTCATAGAGCACCTCAAGGCAGCTAACGCTAAAGAGTTACTGGAATCACGTTACCCAGAATAGTCTGTCCACACAATAAGATGAAGAGAAATGACAAACTCAGAAATCTTGAATACTACAACCTGAGCTTACAAACTGTAGCCTCTATGTCTGCTCAAAATGGGTGCCGGGTTTCTCAACGATATGATGAATTCCATTTTTAGAAAACAGGAGTTTTTTTTCAGCATTTGTGTTTTCTGAATGGAAATTTCTCAGTTGAATCTGACAGCATGAAGATGAAGCCACACCACACAACCAGCGAGCACCCAAGATGTATGCTCATGTCAACACAGAATAAGGGATAGAAAGCAAATAATGCACATATCTACTGCATAAATGTACAAGCTACTCCAGCTGACTACCTACTGAGTACAGAGAAGTCTCCACCTATCATTTACTGCCTCCATCACTTTGCTCATACATCCTTTTTGGCCTCTGACTTATGTAAACTGAAGCTATGATTGTGTTAAAATTATTTCTAATTGCTTGCATTTTAAAATTAACGTTATTCATATATTAGTGAAATATGCATTCCCATCACTGTGAAAGTGTTCAGTTATAACATCACGTCTCTAGAATACCAACAAAAGTTATGTGCAGTCTAAAATATGGAAATTGTTTCAGGTTAAACTCACAAATGTAATGTATATGGAAATGTCGAGTGGTAATGCAGCCACGAGAAATCAACCTGGGAGCTTATATTATGGATTAATAATAAAGGATTTTTTTGTTATTATGATAGATTAAGAAAATAATATTCTGCCCTACTCCAGACATTGAATGGTCTATCTGTATTTTAGCAGCTGGCACATCGTGATTAATTATACATTACACCCTAAACTTTAATGACATTATTTATATCACTTATATGCAAGGTTTACCAGGTATCTAACAGTAAGCTTATGCTATTAATCTATCTCATCAAATGTAAGTTATCTGCGTACACGCTTGGTTTCATTCAATCTAATCCCAGAGTGGCTTGTCCTTAAATTTGATAGACGGATTTTATTAAGTTTTAGATTTTTTTTTTCATTGCATACAATTTTTTGATCCTTCCACCGACTACCTTACAACAATGGGGTTTAAGCTGCGCAAAACCAGCACATAATTGTTATGAAAACGTAAGGATAAGGCACTTTGGGGTTCCGTTGACTAAGGCCATTAATGCGGGAGCAAGTGTGGAGTGACAGTTCTGGAAAACCAAGATAATAACATTGCAGTTTGTGTTAAAACAACGTCTAAATAATCAAATATGAATTACAAACTACAGAAATATGCGGAGCGGAGTCCAGTTATTCCACGATCTTCATTTGCGTTTACAGCTCACAATCTACCAAAATAATCGATTGAACTCCGTATTAGTAAACAATGGGGAAATGGGATAATGAAGTCTCCTTACTTATACCGTAAAACAGCGATGCTAAGGGTCAGCAAGATCATAATTCAGTACCAAAAACATTTATTTTGAGTTAGAGGTTCGTCGCGAAGTCCGTGTGAATAGTAGTCTGCCTTGTATCCTTTTACATACGTATCCCAGTTAAAATAGGAAAAACGCACGATTTTTAGTTCTATATGCGGCAATATAAGTAATTGTAAAATACTGAGAAAACGTCTCATATACTGACTCACTAAATACATTACAGATTACAAAACGGCCGCTCATTCTCAGTTTAATACTAGAAAACGCTCCTGAAATACTGACACACCCTCGAAACTGAAATAATTGCTTTCATACTCCCTTGTACTTATGAGTCAATCCTATCAAGTAAGATATTTGAGTATTTGCATTAAATGTATAAATTGTTTCGATGAGATTTAATGACTAAAGCACATTTACTTATCACTTTGGGGAACTGGGTGATGAGCAGCTAAAAGGATGATTACCATTTTTTTTCAGTAGGCATTTGATGAACACCACCCTTATCAAGCGATCTGATCAAATATAAACAAGAACTATGCTGGGGTGTTTACGGATCTCGTGAAATCCGTGTAAAGCAGGTAGTGCGTTTGAGGGAGGGGGAGAGACTGCGGGATGCGCGCTGTAGCCGTATAAAGCCGTGACATTTGGCTTGTGCGGAGCAGCCGCATCAAACGTCTTGAAGTCCACCAGCGACATACACGCCAACGAATCACCGGAGTTACGGTGGACCGCATCATCAGCCACGTTCCGTTAAACAAAATTGGACAAACTCGCGTATAAGACATGGCTGTTTACTACCGCTGCTCCTCCAGTTAATGCTGTTCCTTCTAGGCAACATGTCACACTAAATGCACTCTGCATACGTGCACGCACGCATTAACCCACTCACAGACACAAAGCTTGCTATGGTCATGCGCCAGATTGTTCAAGACCTGGTGTGTCTGGATGCAGGGTGAAATAATGATAACTTAGTATGGACGGTAAAATATTAATGCTAACACATTAGGCTATAAATATTAATGGGAAAAAAATGGAAAACATATTGCGTTACCTGCAGTTATATGTCCGAATTTCCTTGTTATCCCTTTTGCACTTCACTGCCACAAAAATCATTGTGACGAAGAGGATGGCTGCGATAGAGCCCAGGGCAATGATGAAGATGAGGGACAAGTTTACGGGTCCGATAGACTCCTGTGCGTTCAGGTCCGGGGAGAGGTAGATGATGATAAAAGCCGAAGCGGACAAAGACATCTTTCCGTGGTCGTGAGCCACCACAGTTATCTCGTAGGTCGCCTTTGCGTTCTCCCCAAACGTCCTCGTAGTCCGAATTTCGCCATTCACCTGGTCTATCTCAAAGTAAGCCCTGTCTCCCTCCGAGATTGAATACGTTAATCTTCCATTTTCACCTTCGTCGTAGTCATCGGCTTTTACCTGGGTAACCAAATAACCAACTCCAGCATTTCTTGGAATGGAGACCTCAGCTGTACCGTTTATCAATGGCGGAGTGGTCATGACTGGGGTATTGTCGTTTACGTCTAAAACCACAATTCGCACGGTTACGTTACTGGTTAGAGATGGATTTCCACCATCTTTGGCCAAAACTTTGAATTCAAAAGTCCTGGTGTGCTCGTGGTTGAATGACCTCAGGGCATAAATGTCTCCAGAATTTGGGTTTATTGACACATAGGTGAAAACGGTCATGTCTCGCACCTGTGATGGCAAGATTTGGTAGGTTACGGTGCCATTCAAACCCAAGTCAGGGTCCCTTGCGGACACAGAAAGCAAGTAGGCGCCAGGGGTGTTGTTTTCCAAGACCATCTCTTGGTAATACGGTTTAGTAAAGTGGGGAGGGTTATCATTCTCGTCCGTCACTTTTACTGCGAACGATTTTGTGGTTTTCAGTGACGGGATACCACTGTCCTCTGCTTGAATTGTCAGGTTGTACATGTCCCTCTGTTCCCTGTCCAACCTGCCATCAACAAGTATGGTGGAAAAGCTCTCGTATTCCTGCAGCCGGAAAGGGACGTTACCCTGCAGTCTGCATTGCACCTTTCCGTTCGCACCAGAGTCCTTGTCCGAAACCCTCACCAATGCTATGACGTATCCTAGTGGCGCGTTCTCACTGACTTCTACTATCTCGCTGTTCACAGACAACAGATTAATTACTGGCACGTTATCGTTTGCATCCATTACATTTACAGTCACTTTGCAGTGAGCCGGGATAGAATTGGGACCTAAATCTTTGGCTTGAACATCAATCTCATAGATATGCGTTGCCTCGTAGTCCAGAACTCCACTTACAGTGATCACACCGGTTCGAGGATCAATTTTGAATACATCCCTCGTTTTCTCGGTGACGTAACTGTTGAACGAGTACACTACTTCACCATTTGTGCCTTCGTCGGGATCTGTTGCGTTCAAGTCAATGACTACTGTGTTAATAGGAGAATTCTCCATTACGTTAACTGTGTACACGGGCTCATCGAAGACTGGGTTGTTGTCATTCGAATCTATGACTTTAATATTAAGCTGAACAGTGCCATACTTTGGGGGGTCTCCTCCGTCTTCAGCTGTGATTTCATAGCTATAGTGAGATTGTGTTTCTCTGTCCAGCGTCTTTTCCACCACAAGCTCGGCAATCTTGGACCCATCCCCTCTGGTCTTAATCTCTAGTCCAAACAGATCATTTGGGGTGATCTCGTATGTTTGTACGCCGAAACTCCCCGAATCCGGGTCATTTGCCCCCTCTAGGGGAAACCTGGTGCCGGGGGACGCGTTCTCTGAAATTTCAATGTCTATGTGATCTGTGGGGAATCGGGGGGCATTGTCGTTCAGATCCTTGATTTCAATTTTAATCACGCAGATTTCCATTGAATTGGACATCACTTCCAAAGAGATAAAACACTTTGGGGTCTGTCGGCAAGCTACATCCCGGTCAATTTTTTGCTTGGTGATCAGAAGTCCTGCTGGGCTGATGTCCACCCAATGCGGTTCGGAATTAGAGATGACTCGCAAGGAAGGCTGATGAGAATCATCCACAAATCCTGCATCTTTTGCGTCCTTTGCAACGTTCGCTATGATTGACCCCGCTCTCTGCTCCTCGTCCACCGAATATTTCAGATTGATCACAGCTTCGGCCACAGTCCAGCACGAGAGAGCTATTAGAATGATCTGTACAAAATCCATTTCCTTAGAGGACATTGTACCTGTTGATTTTTCTTCCTTAAATCAATCTTTGCATCTGCTATTATCATTTACATCTGTTTACAGTAGAGCTTTTCATAATCAACGTTCAAGTTCTTTTAAGGCGCTTATTACGTCAAAAAGTTTTGAAGAAAATGTCAAATTTAGGCAAAATAAAGCAGTAACGCTACCGATACAAATGGCATGCGCCTAAATCTGATTTAAATACTGTACAGTATATCTAGATTGCACTGACATTGTATATGATATTCAAGTAACTGTACATTTCGATGTGCTACATGGAAATAAAAGTGATGCTGTTAAGAAGGGTTAAAACACCACATTCTCAAAGTATTCATAAACAAGAATTTACCCATCTAAATCTTGTAAATCTAAATGTAGTTCATAATATGCTACAAACTGGGAGCCACGACTGAAATTGTAAACCGACCATTTTGAACAAAGAATAAAAGCATATAGCCTCAAAATAATACTGAAGAATTCCGTAAAATTAGTCCATAAAATGAAAAGAAACAAAAATGTAAAAAAATGAAAAAAGCCCTAAGAAAAGCGGGCTAAAAATGTATCTGTGTGGTTCTTCGCAGCATCGTAAGACTGCAGATGCATCCAGATGTAATTTCAGTAATTCTGTTTAAGCATCTGCTCCATCCAGTTTTTAAGAATATTTCTGAAAGGTTTTCTTACCTTTCTCAAACAACATTTATCTGAAATCGCGCAGCCTCTGGTCAGGTAAAAAAATCCTTACTGAGAAATAAAAACTGATGTATCAAGCCGAGAAAAACAGTCGGAGACCTCACGAGAGAAGGGAAACGGTGCTGGAGCACGAACACGTCTTAGTGCTAACAGTCCCGTACAGTGCCGAACACCCAGTATTTCCAGAATGGCAGAGGGAGGTCTCTCAGACTTTCAAAAGTCAGATTTTATGCAGCTAATGAATTTCTTCAGATAAGACACAAAACGTTTAAAACTGGTTCCAGTTCAGTTTGTACGAATTAACTCCCAATCAAAAGACCGCTACAATAAATAAAAATAATGCCGCTTTGATAAGCAGCAGCTCGCGGTAGGCTTGCGGTGAAATCAGAAGCATTGAAATTATCCAGCCTGTAAATGATTCGCAAAATGAACCGCGATGTGTAGTGCAGCTGACTCCGGTATGCTCTCCTCTCCTTTCTCCAGTGCAAACTGTCGAATGTACAGCCTAGTGCCCGCCGCTCAGTCTCAGGACCCGCAACGCTCTCAGCCTATCAGAGCCTATACTGAAAGATGGATTGTGTGGTGGGCGGAGTTAACCACAGCATTGAAACTCGGAAAAACTTCCGTACTCTTTTAACTGAGCGCCGGACTCTGGGTGAATGAACTGCGCATATTTCGGTCCGTTTTTTCTGTTTAGCTTTAAAAGCATCACTGTAGGCCTACTGGGTTAACTAAATTTCCGAAACATTAAATGCATTTGTGAAGTGATATCCATATACAGTTTTTATGTCGCTTTTAATTTATTCCATATTTAGGTGCTTGGCACCTGCTGATCAGGATTTCTTTAATGTAGCATGTCGGGATGGTTGCTTTATCACGCCAATGTTAACGTATCAATACATGAATAGGGTGGGTGTGTATTTGTATCGAGAGTCCTCTGCAGACCACACCCCTCCTCCAAGCCACCTGCCATCCTCCAATTCCTCGAAAGATTCCCGGCATGCATAAATTTAAACTCGTCAGTAAAAAACGTTAGCGTTTGAAAGAAATCTGAAAATACATGTTTATTCAGTTTCCATTTTGTTACAAACTGAACCATTAATTTTAAAACTACCATTGAAACTGATCTATTGGCGTTTGCTTTGACCAGATCGCCCTTTTATTAAAGTGCTTTATCTAACTTAATAAAACGACTACTTGTGGAATGTCAGACCCTCGTTGATTTAGAGGGCAAGGCTTATGTGCATTAAAGTTCCCCTTCATATTGCAAGGACACTGAAACACAGGCATGGAGTGAAAGAAACCCGTACTAGGAATGTCAGATGACATAATCTTCCTATCAAGAGCGTAAAATGTAATTTACGACAAGTAAGCTTGCAATAAAGGGAGCATCCACATTATACAGCGAAAATAATTCTTACCTGCATCGCAAAAACAGGAGAAGTCTTTTCACTTGGAATTCTCCATATCGTGGTGAAAGAAGCTGTCATTAAATGAACACTGAAGGTTTCAAACTATTTCTATTGTTAAGAAGAGCAAAATCGCTTAATTATACTTGATAGCGCTGTAGAGAATAAAGACATCCAGAAACGGATCCACACATTCATCACTTCCCTTTTCTACAAACCCGCAGTTGCTGATAAGAATACAAATGAATACAGGGAGATAATATTCTCCATCTATAAACACGAAGGCGAGTAAAACACGACCCCCTCAAAGAATGTTGAACATTTCATCACATCTTACATATTCGAGCATTCAAAGCTTTCCCGTGTCTCTGTGTCTATTGTCTATTGTGTCTAGCTTGTTTCGAGCTCTACACATGTTTGTGCCATTTTTCCTCTTAACTGTCCAATCGCTAGGCACACTTCATAAAATAACTTCTGGTGCGGTGCAGGGATAATATTTTGTTTGATCCCTGGTAGGAACAGTGAGGACATAAGCAACAACTCGCACACGCATCGAGTTTTGTACAGTCCAAAACGAAGTAGGTTTAATTATGTTATGAGGTGAGATATTTATGGATTTAATCAGAATTTTATGTATTTAAGATACAAACAGAAAGTGTGCAAGCTGTGTCAGTTTGTTGGGGTTGGGGTTGCTATTGGGGTCGGGGGTTTGGGGCGGTGCTATGTCAATGGATACAGGCTCCCTCAAGATTTGCAATATACCACATGCTATATTCTCAATATCTAATAATATAAATTCGGTTTGCACGCATGTTACGATAAATGAATATATCTTCACGTTCTCCTGCAAATGCATGTAAAACTATTTATTGGACTAATGAAAGGACTTATGAAAGGTAATCAGTGATGTGAATGACACTTCTGTATCATCTCGAATGTGACTGATAGAAGATGATCTGGCCCCATTTTAAAACCGAAACAATGTGGTTGCGATGCGCACAGATGGTGCAAACAAGGCATTTTCCCAATGTGATTTTGGGAAAGAGCTGTTTACTTCACTCTGTCTGCTAACAAGAACAGTTCACTGAAATCATACAGACTGCTCCTCATTAAGTTTTCACACAATTCCAGGACCCAAGAAGTTTCCCTTAAAATGTTATTGGGAAGTATAGAGCTAATCCCTTGCCCTTTTCTTCTAAAATTCACACACTACTTGTAAAATTAAAGATGGCCTTGGATATGATGTTGTGCATCTGTATGTGTGCTCTGGTGATGTTTGTCTGTCCTTTGGAGGTGTCTCAGGAGTTAAGGATTAGTTACCAGATGGTGCCCTCCAACAGAATGCCTGTTGTACACATGGCATGTAACCTGGTTTAAAAAAAAGCAAATTCTCCTCGTAGCTTTGTCATAACTGCTGCCCTCCATTTCTGTAATTTTAATGTACAACATATTTTAAATTGTAGTTCTTATGACAGCTGCAAAGGAATATTATACATCCAACACATAAAGGAAAATGCATGTTACGGCCAATCTCAATTCAACTAAAGATGAAGAAATAATACCATGATCACTGCCACCAATCTGTTGATTGTGCCTACAAGTATGTACAATTTCGCTCTCACCATGCATGAATGGATTACAAACTTTCCTAAAGTTCATAGCAATGCCCAAATATAAATAACGAAGCTATTGTAGGAGGGTAGACCAGTCCTTGTAAAAATTAGCCAAGTGGGCAGCGTCACGTGATGCATGCATTTATATGTCATGCTGTCTAAGAGCCCACCATATTACCAACAGACTTTAAGGTGGACAGGATGAAAATTTTGTTATTGTTTTAGCAGATCCAAATCATTTTCATTATTTAAGGCTGTTGGAGGTCATCAATTTCATACAGAAGCCAACGTTTGCACAGTATGACAAGTGACCCCAGTGATGGTCTTTACTTACATATATGCTCATTACATAGGAGCAAGGGAAAGGCTCAAAACTTACAAAGAAAAACAAATGCACTCCGCCACCAGATCCTATGCTTAGAGCTATTTGACAAGCAGAACTTCAAAACAAATCAATAAGAGGGACATCAAGTATCACACTAATTATATACTGTCAGAGGTCCATAGCTTTGATTAAAGAAGTTCAGAACCACTGCTTTGAATCCAAGAAAGTTATCTTTGCATGCACTTCGGGGCTGCCAACCTGTATGTCTCCAACCTATATGTCTCGCGCGCGCGCACACACACACGCGCGCGTGTGTGTGTAAGAGAGAGAGAGAAAGAGAGACAAAAAATATCATACGACAGTTATTTCCAGCATGGGAAGTTGTCACAGGGGCGATGCACATCACTTCAGTCATTGTTTTATATCAAGTTATGCATCCGTATGTATGTGTTAAACGTTTCGCCTATGTTTAATAGGGAACAGAAGTTTGCAGAATAAAGCCATGTACATAAATGCGTGACAGTGTAAAACGCATGACAACAATTCCCTGTTAAACTTAATGTTTAGCTAAATGCATTTCTTCTTTTTTTGGCAAAGCACTCACGTTACTCCTTTTACCAATAGTACATTTCTGACATTAATCAGACCAATTGTCATTAGGAAATTGTTTTTTGTATGTGCTAATCTACAGGGAGACTATATAGTTTCTTTTACTGTCTTGATGTAATAACATTTCCTGTCTTGTTTATTACTCAGATCCGGTGATGATGTCGTTTTGTGGTCCATGGACTGGAGATCTTGCCGATCAATAAGAAACATGGCGCCACCAGAATTGAGCAGGGGAATGAAGCCTGCGGGTGATTCTGCCGTTAGCAACTGCGAGTAAATATGGCTAGCTCAGGTACAGTAAATGGTACCTTTGCAGGGGGGTCGGGAAAGAGACATCCCATGTGTGAAAGCTATGTACCCGAGGAAATCGCCTTCCGTATTTCTGTTGCATGCAATGATCAACAATTGCCATTCACATACTCTGATCTGTAAACAAGCCAAACTTACTTTCTCCAAACGATGGAAAAAGCTGAAATTATAAACGTATTTTGCATAAATTAACATCCGTAATCAGTCATTATTTTGGCATATTTCCGCTTGCAACTTATCCACATTTATACGTTTTTTACACATTTTTTGCGCAACCAGTTAAATACATATCGTATGCATATCTTCACATATTAAGATCAAAGAGACGTTAAGGTCCCAGCTGATGGCTCAGATCAAAGCCAAACAAGCTCAAATGTGGCTGCACCGTGCCATGAATTCTCCTGCGGCACATGTTTATTTACATAATAATTTAAGGAGATACAGAAACTTCCTTGTTTCACCCTTATTTGTTTGTTGAGATATCAAACTATGTTTGGTTTCATTAGTGTGTCGGCTGCATTTTATAACATGCATGAACTGACTAACTCGTTCGATGAAGAGTGAAATATGTTATGATGATCAGCATGTGTTCAAGTCAGACTAGAAATTTACTCTTCAGTATTTCTTATAGCATTAGCACACGTAAAGTCTCTCTCCCTCTCTCTCTATTCTGTCCCCATTCTCCTCATTTTAACTCTCTCTCCGTTCCTCTCTCCCTCTCTGCGGTGAACTTGGCTGAGATTCCATAGCCCATTTCGAGGATAAAACGCTTTAAAAGTCACAAGGGTGACACCTAGTGTCCTTTTTATGGCGTTCTCGTTCACTAAAGCGGGCTCCTCAAGATTCACTATGCCGACTTGGTGGTCTAAGTAATCGTTCACATAATTAAAATTTCGGAAATTTAAGTCAGGTTTTCAGAATGACTCATTAGTCAGAATACGAATAGTTACTACATTTCACTAAATTGTGATCAATCCAACCATCGGTTACATTAAAATATCCTATAGTGTTCGTATAAATATTTGTGGATAAAAAGCATAACTGTGAATTTATCATGCGTTTTTAATCTTAAACATCGTTTAGCGCTCATCCCAAGTGTACTGACGGTGTTTATTTTAGCAGCAAACCCTTCTTGTAAATCCCTTCTGTACCAGCCTTCCTACCGCCTGCTTTTATGCAATGTTAACTAGTCTTATTAATGCAGTGTCGATAAATACGGTAGGGATGGTGGTGCCAAAAACAACAGTTTAGTCAACACGTTGTTGCTCTCTACCGTCACCGTCATGTTGACTACATGCAAACCTTGTACAACAAAATGTATCATTCGCGTAGTTGTCCATAACTTACGAGTTTTCTTGTTCCTTTCTAGGGATGCGTATTTAAACTGTTGTGACATCTAAATATTCTGTTCCCCCAAAGGTTGAATATTCGAAAAAATTAACCCTGCTTTCTCGCATAATCGAGTGTTTTACTTACTTTAGTATTTTTCTTTATATTTTGTGAATTAACATGCAATTGACTATATATCTATTTATAGGATGAGTTATCTCATGCTCAGATATTTGAGTGAAATAATGTTCTGTCCCTGAAGACTCATTCTTCACTGGTAATGCGATTTAAAAATAGATTTATTCCATGGACATTCAGTTGACATTTGTCTTAAGAAATCTCAAAATCCAAGCTTAACAACTTCGTAATTGTACTTCCCACCCAATTTCGCCTTGTATATAAAATAGTTTTATCCCTGTAAGTACTGCTAAGTGGACAAACACTGTCTTTTTGTTATTTAAAGACATTCATTGTATCACGTTTCTAGAAAGCAACAGACATTCAGCTGGAGTTACAGAGAAAGGGAGAGTTTTAGTAGGTTGCAGTTTCATTAAGAATGCCTGTAGTCCAGAATAGCTATGAGGATGACCACTGCATTTCTTAAGTAGAAGTCTTTCACTGAGCAGAGCAGAAACCTTCAATTGCTATGTTTATACAAACCTGGATTCTGCCATATCTCACCCTGGGCCTGGATTTTATTCCACATACAATACCTCCAGGTCTACCTCAGCCCATATGGGGGCTGTTTGCTGTCTTTCTTCATTCATACATGGTATTCCATCTGGCCAAAAGTGGGCTGAATGGAGGTAGACATGTTCATTGTTACATATTTTCAGTGAGTTATCTCAATGTTTTCATCAGCACACTGTGGCACAGATCTTCCAACAGATAAACAGTGCAGCAAAGAAAGGCCTTTGCATTATGCTGTAATGTATAAGTATGGGAAGCATTCTTTTCTGCAGGAAGGGTTTCACTGCGACCCCTCCTGCATACTCAAAGAAAGCGCTGAAGCAAGGTGCATACAATCCTCCCATATACTCACCTGGAACCAACAGCCCTTTTATATATTGTAAGCCCACAGTATACCACAGCAGAACCAAAACCAGTTGGAGGACTGGCATGTCTTCCACTGACAAGTCAACAGTTTAACAACTGAACTTTGCCTAATGAATCACTAGGAGATGCTACTTACCAGTGAACTGAGGAGTTATGGCTGACATAAACCCATCCTCCCCTAGTAAAATGATGCCATTTTCATCCAGCCATTCTCGACACCTGGTCAGAGCAAGCTAACAGCATAGCCTAGATGCAAACTAGTAATATCTGGGTTATAGGGCTGCGCTTAGAGCCTTCAAGCACTGTTACCAACTGAGTCATTTTGATCCTGGAAGAGGTTGTTGTTGTATTGTTGGGGACAGTATGTAACCTCAGGTGTTACAATAAAAATGCATAAAGATGGAAATGTTAACTATGTTACATTTGCTTTGATCTGCAAAACAAATTGCCACTGTTTCTAAGCAAAGAAGTACATTCCTGAATGGTAAAACGTTTGAGAGCTTGTGGGTGAAAAAGGAGCAACTGGTGTTTCTGAATTACATTCACGTTTGGGGTACAGCGCGCAGGAAAATTGCTGAACGATTAGGCTATTTGCACGTTGAGGGTGTCTGAGCTAGGTGTTGCATGGTCTTGCACCATTCTTCAACTGCGTGTGATGGTATCCACGCAAATACTCGATGACGGGTTGCAACGATCCAATGTGGAGCATGGAGGCATAATGCAAAGTGAAGGGTGGAAGTTGGAGTTGTGGATGTTTGCGCTATTGATGCCGTTCTTGCTGTAGTGAGATGTGACAGACACCCCTATGCTTTGCTGCCATATTATGATACGTCCCATGGATGCGAGGAATGCTTTTCAGTCAGATGCAGTACCGAAGGCCTTTCAGTCTAAATGGCCAGTGCCTCTTCGAGTCTTGTAAAATGCCAGGAGGATTGTGAAGGTGGAAGTTTGCCGCCAGTTTTATCCACATAATGAATAATTAATGAGGAGAAACTAAAATTAAACTCCCAAGGTGGGCATTTTTCCCTTTTCTTATACATGGTAAGAATGTATTAGAGGCCTCAACGCAAACCTCAAAGGGAGATTTTTACAGTGCAGAATGCATGAAAGTAAAATTGGAATGCATTTAATTCCATTCTAAAATGAAATTCTTCATCTCAGCTAAAATTTTTAAATTCCTAAGTGGACCTTGAACAAATATATTGAGCAAATCCATTGTTCTATAAATCGGAAACCAAATAAATTAATGGGTACTGTACACAGTGAAAATCAATATTTTGTGTCAGACCTAGACAAGCGGCTGCAGCTTATTAATTTTCAATGAAGTTGATTTTATAGTGGTGGGTATGTTGCATTCAGAATTGATGGATGGAAAATTGTCTACACAGGAGTCATTGAATCTTGCATTGGAATACACCTACATTTGTCAACATTATGTCCTTGAAATGGGAGAATATGAAACCTTATGATTTCTTCAATTCACTCTCCATTTGTTCATAATATAGTAATCAATATAATGGCCATTTGGTACAGAAAATATGTTTTCACAAGGGTAAAGGGGGCATGTTTTTCTCATATTTTATAGAGTTGGAGTTATTGTATCAACCACTTTTAGTAAATTGAGTCCTCTGTTGAAAGTGTCAGGTAAACTTAATAGAAGATAAATTATAGGAAATTGCTCTCACTGACAAGCAAAGTGTCCATTTGCTTGTGTTTATTGCAATTCCTTAAAGCGAAATGCATAGCTGTTAAACATTCCCTTTGTTTTTCCCCCTCACACTTGTTCATTTCAGCAGACTGTATTTTTAGTGTCTTCTGTCATTTCTTGATGTCACTGTGCAACGAATAGGAATGGAGTTTGCAAAAGGAGTTTGAATTTGTTTTTCAGACTTATTTCTTCCTCTATTGCCTTATGTTTAGGGTCATTTTCTATGTGCCTGATGCATTTAGGCAGATAAATCCTCCGGCTGTATAGTACTGCGGGGGCACTGTTATTGGCAAAGGGAGTGATTTTTGAAGAACTTTTTGAAGAACGAAGAATCCACTAAACATTTCCCTAATAGCAGGTTTGTATAGGGGATGTAGTTCTTTTTGAATTATCCTTAACTGCATAGAGTCTTACTGTACTTATAGAGATACAGCACTAAAATGAAAGAGCATGTGGAGTGGAGTGCCAGTGAATATTGTTCACATAAATCACAGCCTTGCCTAATAATTTCAGTGAGAACAAGGTGGAAGTGATGGGAGAGTCTGAATTTAAAAACCTGCATTCTAATACTAAAGTGAGCTGCAATTCTTTGCTCTACTGAAGGTTTTTTTTTTTACTGTGTAGCAACCACAGAGGCATGAATTCTGAACCATTCAAAGGCCAAAAGTTTCAGTGTATGGAATTACACAGAGGGAAAAAGGTTGTTAAAAAATGCCCTTTATTCAATGCACCTTACAAATGCACTCCTTTTGGGTTATAGGCCCCACATTCTATAGAGATACATACAGTAGAAATATAAATAAAAATAATTGAGCCATGCAAAGTGCTGTAAAAAGCTTTCATAATTACCAGTCAGATTGCTTTATAAGTTTCTTGCAGTCATATCCAGCTATTTGTTCTCCCCAGACAGGCAGAGAGGGTTTTGATCTTGCAGTAGTAAATGATGCATATGGATGGGGTTTTAATCTATTTCAGATCCATTCATTTTAATAGCACAGAAATGACCATCAAAGGCAGAGAGCTCTTGCTGTTATGTTGAAAGACTGCCTGAAATGGGCCCTGCATCAGCAGACTGAAGTGGAGCTATGGCTCTGTCACAAACCAGGAGAATCACGACGTTGCTCACGGGTCCTTTGAAGTCCCCTGAATTAAGAGTCCGCTAATCAGAGATGACAAAATCTGATGTTGGTTCTTCTGCTCCGAATAAAACCTTTCTAAACAGATCATGCTTTGACATTTAAGAAAATCTATACATTATTATTTTTATTATTGATTTTCGTTCCGGAGCTGCTGTCCTGTCTGTTTCTTCTCTGGCCTTCTCTGGGCAACCAGCATGCATTTGGGTGAATGGCTAAGGAAAGCCTCTCAGAGGTGTGCAAAGAAACATCAAGATAAGGGTGGGGATGCGCTACCATGGGCGGTGGGAGTTCCACAATCTCGCTCTGGTTTTTGAACATTTTTAAGACGTTTTGCTTGAAGCCCTGAGCCACTGCAGCCTGAAGTTCACACAGAATGAGTGATTATTCCTGCCAAGCCGCAACATGCTCCTGCAGCCCAGGCTCCACCGCTCGGTTTGAAAGGAATCTCTGAGCTCCTCTGGCTCCCCTTCCCTCCTGCGTTATCGCGCTTGCCCTCCTGTCCATCTCCTGTCCGGTCCAAACTTGGCCGGCGCTCAGAAACGGGCCTGCGGGTGAGAGGGGAACGAGACAGACGGACGGACAGCGCCGCATCGATCGGGGAACGGGCGAAGTGGCGCTGCGTGTTTTGGCTTTGATGACCTTATTACGGCCTTTATCTGTGGAGCGTTCCAAGAAAGTCATTTCCCCCGACGGGTCTGGGCAGAGGAAGAGGGCACACAAGGCCTGAGAGGCCTCACCTACGGGCCCACCTTCAATGACAGCCTGTCCTCCATCTCATGTGAGGGTTAGTCCAGATGCATTGATTAAAATCTTCCAGTTTCTATTGGACAGTGTTCTGCTCCAGACTGGCTTGCTGTCGCTATATGTGTAGATGAAGGGTAATTTCTGCTGTCTAGATTGTGTCAATGTTACTGGAGTGGTAGTTTTTTTTTTTCTAAGATGAGCTAAAGTGATGCAAGGGTGAGAAAGCCCATTGCGGGTGAGCTGGATTGAGGAAACGCTAACTCTGACAGGGATCTAATTGCAGACACATTGTTCTTTACATTGTGCAACAAATTGTGTAAATGTCTACATTTATAGGGTTAATTTTTTGTAAAATATATAATAATACATAAACTGGTTAGATTAAATTGGTTCATATCTATGTTCATGCTGAATTGTACTATTCTGAGAGCTGCTGCCTGAAATGAGACTTTTCCTGATGGCTGCTCTTTTGTCTGTTACAGTTGATGTTGGTTCATCTGTACTGGGACATCTGTGCTCCTCTTTGCAGTGTTTGCTTTGGATGTGTCTCTCTGTCTATTATTCAGAAATTCCTGGACTTGCTTCCCTATCTTTAATGAAACAAATATTTTGGGGCAAATCCAAACCTGGTGTTATTATATGAGAGAGGGGGGTGGGCCACTGTTTGGCCTGAGAATTTGAAGCAAATGAGAAATGAATTATGGCACTGGGGTGTTTGAAGATGCAGGGCGAATGGTGTGTTGTCGGTCATCAAAAGCAAAAATAATATAGTATGCAGTTTGTGGATATATTAAAGCAATTTATATTTAGTTACCCAATGACCCATTTGCTTCTGAAGTGAAATATGTTTAAGTGAAATATGTTCTCTTTGTGCATGATTAATTACAATATTTATATACTTAGATTGCAATTAACATATATGGTCCTTGCTGTGTTTATGGCCAATTTCCCACCAATATTGAAATTCTGAATTTTGAAAACATCTCTGTAATTAACAGCTATTAACCCCCCCCCAAACCCTCCACACCCCAAAACCAAAAACAGGAATTGCTACAGTTACTCTGCAATTACCTGCAATTTAAAGTTTAATGAATGGATTTCAAGACTGTTATTACTTATTCATATTACTCAAGAGAGGTTACAAGTTTCAGCCAGCTCTTCGGAGAGTTGCTGTGAACCCTGTAATTAATCTCCCAAAGGCTATTTGTTTTCTTTAGCCGGAACTGAATGAAAAATGACCATCTTGGAAGGCTTCATTTTCCGACATTAATAATAATGCTTGGACAATTTACATGAGGAGAACATCCTTTTGCTGTTATTATGCTGGACGTCAGCTCCCCCACCCTTTACTTGGTCAAGGTGCACTGAGAGGCCTGAACTTGGGGAATGGAGAAAGAGCACTCAATATCAGGCTATTTTCTGTGTCCAGTGAAAGCGTCCCTTTGCTTTGCACGTGAAAGGCTAAAAATAGTGCCGTTGCAATGTAATTGGTGATACGCGTAAAAGCCCACATGATGATTTACCACTTCCCCTCACTCTGCACTCAACAATATGCACAATCATTGCACACAATGCAACAAGGGAGATTTCTGTTATATCTGATAGCATGCATGCACGCAAGCATACACAAGTGCAAAATTAGCAGTCTTTTTAGAGCAGTCTTGTGTCTTTGCACAAATGGAGAGGCTCATAGTTATACTTACGAAGAAAGAAAGACCTGGTATGTGTGGTTGGAGCACTGGCCCACCTGGTGCATGGTGAATTAGCTCCCTGCACTGGTGTTTATTTAGTGTCGTATCTGATTAATTGGTCAACATGCAGAACCAAACACATTCAGTTGCAAAGACTGGCAGGGGCCAGGAGCTGTCAGATAAGATCCTGAAGACGGAATGCTTGTCTCCTTCTGCCCCCCTTGGGTATGTTTACAGCTGTTTTGTAGTCAAGACAAATTAGAACAGTGTAGCGGATTATTTTTGCCTTTAATACTTGGCCCGGATACAGGAGGTATGCCCGCAAAGTTCCGCGCTCCATATGGGATTGCAGGTGCACTCGTGTGTGATCCACCTTTGTGTATGCGAAGGGCACACATGCTAAAAGGCCACAGGCAAGTCAGACGATTAGGAAGGGGGGAGGGGGGTGAGGAAGGTGTGTGTGTGTGTGTGTGTGTGTGTGTGTATGTGTGAGTGTGTAGAGGGCTGGGGTAACAGTGCGTTGACAGCAACAGCAGCAGCTGCATAAAAGCTCAATGAAGAAAGTGCCCAATCCTCCTTTAGCTGTATGATTAATTGTGTCCGCATGTTTGTGAGTTCATATGTATTTACAGAGGGGACCTAAGGCAGGGAAACACATTGCTTTTGTTTATTTTCTTTTTTCAAATCTGTATCTAATCTAATATCTAAATATACATTTTATGGGCTGTTGGGGATGGTTTATCCCCGGTAATTCTTTAGTAAATCTCATTCTCTTTCACTGTCACTGCTGTTGTGCTCAGAGTTCCTATCTGGAGGTACAGAGGCTATGGTGATACACACAAACTCATCTCTCTCAATAAACATGTGCATGTTATTTTCTCTTTTTCTATTTTATCTTTGAGAGAATCACTTTGTTTGAGTGGTTTTGTGGCTGGACTGATAAACAAGAGAGCCCAAGAGCATGAAAACAACTACGGTTAAACATTAATCGTGATTTAATAGGCACACGGCGTTGCTCTCTGGGAAAATAATTCTCAGGGAAAGTTTTGGTCCACACTCAGCACTCAGCTTTTATAAACTGAACTTGCAAGACCTACAGACTTTGTATGCACTTTGCACAGTACATTCAGCTAAACACTTTTCTTTGGGCTCATTTTTAAAATTATTTCCTGTGTAAATTATAATTTTAAATTAACTTTCTGTGGGAAAACTCAGGATAAATGGATGAGATTATAATCATGTGGAAGGTTCCAGGATGTGGAAACATTTTTATTCCTCCATTAGTAATGTAACATAGCCACGCCTATGAGGATATTGCCCTTGTGTTTGAATTTAGGCAGTCTTAAATGGTACTCTTCAGCACCCTATCATTGAATTGCAACAGTGCTAAAATGTACCTCAATGGAATGCTGAAGAGATGAGTAATCAGTGTTCTTGTTTGTCTACTGTGCGATCAACACTCCATCGTCATTACTAACTCACTGTAAATGGTGGTAGAGAGTCACAGGGAGGTGTGTGTGTGTGTGTGTGTGTGTGTGTGTTTTTTTTTAAGAGAGTGTCTGTGTGTGTGCGTGTGCGTATGTGTGCATGCGTGTTTGTGTGTATATGTCTATGTAAAAATAATCTCATGTTAGGTATTTCCGCCCTATAAAACCAGACAGTACCTCGCTGAAGAATGATCCGGCTCATCGTTCACTGTGGGAAGCCGGTGATAAATGCACGGCTGGCGCAGGTTAGTTAGCTTGGCCTCTAACATCGTTGGTGTGGTCTTTGTGATAGCGGGATAGCTGCAGTGTCTCTGCTGCTGCTTGGCCCCCGATATCAATAAATGCAACTGAATGTGCCTTTGGAGGAACGGACAGTCCAATTTTCTCTTTCCTTAAGGAAGATTATTAATTGTCCCCACGCTGTGCATGTGTTGTCTGCATGCGCACGAGCTCTGACATTCTGCATTCCGGATGCGTCCTCCTGGAATGCAATTTGTCTTCCGCCATTGGATAAAGAGACATGCCTGTGCCTACCTAGCACCGGGCCGGAATTAAGGAAGAAGGAGAGAAGAAAGAAATTAGTATGGAAATTAGGCCTCTTTAAAGCCTCTGGCGATTAAAGGTGGTTTAAGATGCAAGGAGAAGGTGACAGCTCCCTTTGCAGATATCTGAGGTGTATAAAACTTAGGGATATAGAGAGATTGCCTTCCTTCAGAGACTCATTTCCATCCCTGCTATAGACCCATACGGATTAAGGAAATGGCATATGAAAGGCATGGCATGCTGTTTAGTGTACGCTAATTGCACATGCCAATATCAACAAGCCTGCAGATTGTGTTTTACATTTCCCTTTTCGAGGGGTGCCATTTGACCTTTTCCCTGCATTATGCCTCCATGTGAGCAGGGAGACCTTGGTTTGAGTTGTTTTATCTCAATCCATGAGCTACAACGCATTTTCATTTTATGTCCAGATCCCTGTATCAGAGACCTGGACACATTAGTACGTTTATGAAGAAAGTGGATTTTGAAAATGTATCCAATTTACTAAGAGGAAACTTTCTGCACTGTGTTATTATGGGTCTAAATGGTACAAAGGGTCCACATTTTTCAGGCCATCCTACTTTATTCACTCTGCCTGTTGCTTGCTGGCACCAGTTGCGTGCTACTCCATCTTGCCATGACCAGAGGATGTCTTTGGAATGGAAGATTCCAGATTACACCCACACACTTTTTTTTTTACCTTCTGCAACTGCTGTAGAAATTCCTCCTAGCCTCATTAGCCACTTCTACAAGTGTCAGGAAGCGGAGTTTATTTGAGGGGGGGATATGTCCCGAGGTTATAGGGATTCCCTTCCCTGGCTCACGTATCAGCTAATATTTGCAAAATCCTTAGGGACCGTCTAACATCACAGGAATTTACAAGCCAATGCCCCTGGTGTGAGGTTTGGGATTCTCCCTGCGTCAACATGTTGTTTCGTGTCTAATTGCCCTGTAGTGGAAGTGGTGCGCCAGTGTAGGCACTCTGCCTCAAGCTGCACCCCAAGATTACATGCCTGTAATTGCTTTGCGCATTGACATTCATTTCTTGTTACTAATTTACTTTTATTTTCTCTCTGTGTTTGTGTTAACCGTGCAAGAGCGGTTGCAGTGTTGACAGGAACACTTCTTTTACATCATGTCTAAAGCTACAATCAGCATTGTGACTGAAAGTTTCTCATCCCAAATTCTGTTCTCAATCAGAAATGAGACTTTAGCATTTCTTTCTTTCTGTGCAGTCAGCGCCATAACCTAGTCTTCTGCAGAATCCACAGAACTGCAAAGTGTGGAGAGACAGGGGAGTTTGGTTTGTGCGAGGGTGAAAATAGGACTTCTCTTGAATTATTTTCCATTGTGGCAGAAGAAAATCTGTGTATCTTTTTATAATCCCTTGGAGGAAAAATTTTTTCTCCTATCCGAAACCAAGCTTTACTACTATGAATGTGTACACTTAAAAATATATGGGGTTTTATTAAAAAAATGCAATAATTTGTAAAACACATACTGTACTGCTCTGCCAATGACTGCACCACAAAGGTTGTTTCTATGGATTTTGTGAATCAAATGCTGTTCGTCAGTGTGTAAAGAGTTCGGCACTGCTCACCTGCGGATACACAATTCTGGCAAACAGACTCAGTTTCAAGTGTGTTTTCTGCTGCTCTGTAGTATTGAATTATATGGAATTAAATGGAATACAATCCAATGTGCTGATATGTGGCCTATGAGAGCATATACACTTTTGCAGAACTTTCACTCCCACTCTACTTGAACGACAATGGGATTAGTTTTACACAGGACACAGGCTGGCAGCTTGGGTCTCCAATGTCAATGCCATCACCCTGCGAGTCAGATGGAAGTCATGGCCTCTTCCCTTTCTCTGCTACCTGCCTCATTAAGTATGCGCAATGGACCAAA
Organism: Megalops atlanticus; assembly: GCA_019176425.1. Classification (NCBI taxonomy): domain Eukaryota; kingdom Metazoa; phylum Chordata; class Actinopteri; order Elopiformes; family Megalopidae; genus Megalops; species Megalops atlanticus. Next base: position 23,762,244 of record CM032888.1, on the reverse strand, counting down.
CAGCTTGCCATCGCCACAGGCTTGAGCTTTCACAGGGTGGCAGTGTGGTGTAGTGGCTAAGGCGCTGGGCCCGCAATCCAGTGTGTGCCACTTCAATACCCAAGTGGAACAGTCCTGTTGCACTTTGGGGGGAGGTACTCAACCTGAATCACTCAACAAGTATCCAGCTGTATAAAACATGCAAGCTTTGCCAATTGCACTGGGTAAAATTGTCTGCTAATAAGCTAATAGTAATGCTAATGACGATATGCATGCAACCCATTGCTGAGCTGCTCGCTGTGAGTCATGTGCATTTTAGTAGGACTGATTTAGTATGACAGAAGAGCATAGCCTTCCAGATGCTGTGCTTCAGGAGATAACGTCAGCGTGACTCTAGCATAGATCTACCATATATGCTTTCATGTGTGTTTCATTTCATCTTATGAGAGTGGGGTCGGGAACACGCGCGCCCTAAGACAGATAAACTCCTTTCTTCTTGCTTTTCCATTTGGTATGGATGTATGAATGTATTTATTTTGTGCTTGTGCTGGATCCTACAGTCTCTTTCTGTCACCCAGCGGTGCATTCTTCTTTGGCATCTTCTCTATTTTCCATCCAGATGAGACGGTGAAATTGGATTCTGAAGAAGCAGCCACACGGTGTAAGTGGGGTCCATGTGAGAGCGTTGGGGCTGGCACTCCCTGTTATAGTGATTCCTATTTGTCCTGCACTTAAAAACATACAGCATGCAGTCATCCTCTAAGAAAGCCAACAGAGAAGAAGAGAAGATGCTCTGACCTCAGCCGCATCCCATTGCTCTCTGCCCTTTATTTTGAGTTAAGAAGTTTGGAATGGATTTTTTTGTGTTTGTTTCTTACACAACATTTCTCATTACTCTGAGAAACTCCCAAACTCATAATTTTGTGGAAAAAAAACAATAAAAAAGAGAACATGCTCAGCTCTTTTTAAACAGCGTATTGGGGTCTGATTGAACAGAGGCCTTGCAGCTATGAGAAGAGTCTCCTGGGCCATGATGACCTACAGAGGAGGCTGGGTGGGTGTGTTGCATATGGCATGCAGTGTGTGGGTGACCACTTTATCGGAACTGCTTCCACAGGAGTCTCCTCATGCAGACACTGTAAACAGCGGGCCAGTTTGTCGAGGGCTTGTTCATTTTTTGCATGCAGTACCAGGAGTTACATGGTGTGTTGCCGATGGCGGGGGAAGTGGGATTCGTTCGGCCAGAAACAGCCTCTGAAGTAAAATGCATAGGAAAACATTATCTGTGTGCACAAACAGGAAGGGATTAATTCCCAATTGCCACCTGTCTGCAAGGAAGGAGCAATTTTTTGTCAGCACAATGTGAGCAAGCAAGGGGGCCTGAAAATTATATCCAGCAATACACCAGCAAATTTCAAATGAATAATATATTTCAGACGTCGACTACTAGTACATATAATAGTACTAAGGAGGAGAAGAACAGTGATGGTACAAAATGTAAATGTCAAAGATTATGGAAAACAAAAAACAGATATGTAGCAATTTTTGCTCATGGCTACAACTCCACCCCTCCCATCCCTCTGCCTTAGATAAGAATGTAATATGATATACTCAAAGCTGGGCGACTAATCTGATATTTCACCTCGCTGAGAGATAGGAAAGATACATAAACGTATTAGGAGTGGGCACTAAGAGGATTAGACTATGGAAACGGATGTGCTGAAGTTTAATCCAGTCACATTTAACCCTTTCTGGTTGCCCGATCCTCTGCATGCAAATTAAGATTCTTTGTTTCTCCTTTAATGCATTCTTGCACCAGATTCTGGCCAATCTCTTTCCCTCTCTGGGGCGAAAGCCGATAATGGAGAGAGCTGACTAGTGTTTGATTAAATGCCACTGTCCAATGACAGCGGAATACTGGTTTGGGCACACAGTGCTTTAATCTGGCCTGGAGACCATTACTAGGACCTTAGCAGGTGTGTGTGTGTGTGTGTGTGTGTGTGTGTGTGTGTGTGTGTGTGTGTACTGTGCACAGTTTCTTTGCGTGCCACAACTGTAGAGGGCAATAAATCATTCTTAACATCAAGGCTTCGGTGCTAATTCCAGTGGACCAGAGAGCAGAAACCAGGTCAATGAGGACACCAATAGCAGAGACGCAATGTTTGACTTTTCAGTCAGCCACTTAAAAAAAAGGGGGATTCCTGCAGGAATACAGTTTTTAGCCCCCCTGTGAAACAACAAAAAAAGTCATTACTTTGAAACAGGCCACTTTGATGTAGCAGAAAGAATCCTGCCCAGGTGTGCTGTTATCTTGCCCATGGCTAGAGGGCAGGGTTGGGTTACATGTGAGAAACTGCACCCTGAGGGCCCGGCACCATGACCTCCGACCAGGCAGGACACGAGTGGACCAGCCCCCGGAGGCCACACACAAACAGCAGCTGTCAGTCTTCATTACCAGCGGTCCTATGCCCTCTTAAATTTATAATTAATCACTGATTAAGAGGAAGAATGAGGCTGGCGGTGTACTTATGAATTTGACATCCTAATTAACTTCTTCTCTCAAATGAGGAATTGACTTCGTCCTCGCATCACCTTTTTCTCTTGTTTGTTTTTAATGGAAAAAATGGACTTATTAGATTTTTTCAGGCACTTGATGCAGCTTTTTCTTTGTTACTGTTATTTGGTTAAAAGCAAGGTATATAATTTCAAAACAATCAGAAGTACATAGATTGATTAGAGTCACATTTTAATATTAATTGGAGGCTTTTCTCATATTATAAATATGCTATATATCAGCTCAGTTGTACAGTGCATGAGCACTATCTACATATTTATTTCATTTTAACCAGAACATGTAATCCAGCGTTTCTCTGAAATCATCATATAAATTTCATTATGAAACCAGTTGTGGGGAATTAAAAGGGGTGTCTATTTCTTTGTCTATTATTTGAATGTACACCCGCCTAAGACGATGTTTTTTGTCCATTGCCGAAAGGTGATTCCATTTCACCACATTTATTAGCTCATGCATAATTAAAATCAAATTACAGACACATATTTCCAATGATATCATTTGACACAATGAATATATATAGATTCAAATTATGTGAGTCATTTGAATATCCAGTAACACATGATTTGTAAAATTATATGGGCATGCTGTTGAACAGGCAGCATGCACAGTCATGTCATGTCAAGGGATATTCTCCTTTGTGTGCAGAAAAAGATTAATATTTTATCATTCTGAGGTACAAACGTTGCCCTCACTGTTCTTATCGAGGTTATTGTTCAGCAGTGTTGAAAGGAATGAATTCAGTGGTCTGTGACAGTGTCTATACATTACTGTCTCTTTGTCACTGTCCTTGTGACTGTTCAATTGTAATAATGTAATAATGTTATTGTAAAAATTCCCTGCTGTTGGGAGTGTCGTTATGAGCAGGAGCAGGAATTAAAATGATGGGAAGGTGCTTCTGAGTAAGATGGTGCAGTGTGAAAACACTATCCCTGTGGCATGAGCCTTGCCTCAGAGACTTAAGCCTGCACTACACCAGACTCTCCTGCAGGGGGCAGTGGTCCAGCTATAAGCCTGCGACCATTTCTTGCACATCCAAATATACACATTTTCTAACGTATTTCTGCTTGTTTTTCTGTTTGTCTGACACCCTTATACTTTCATGGGCTAAGACATGGATAATACATGAAAGGTTGTACGTACATGTAGAAAAACAGACTGTATGCATTCCTTGATGTTTCCTCTCACCCAAAACGCTCAAGGCTACAGAGGGCTGGGGAACTCTCTGTGCATGCATCCTAATTCAACAGGGATAAGGTTTCCCTTTGAATCCGATCTGACATCCGTTTGACATTTAGAGTGTGTAGTTCTGTGTCACATATATGTGTGCAGTTCGGGAATGCATCCGGGAGAAGATTCTTCTCTCTCCCTTTCCCTCTCTCTCTCTCTCTCTCTCTCCCCCAGTGTGCTGAAAGGTCTGACGTGTTCATTGCGCATGACAGTAAAGAGCAAGTCAGAAACAAGGCCTGGCACCCTTTCACTACATGCTAGTTGTGAATTAGGTCATTACAATACATATTGATCGGTTTCCTCTGTGCTTGTGTGTGTGGTAGGCGGGGACTTGAGTGTTGGAGTGTGGGATTTGTATCCTTCAACCCCCCAACTGCCCCCACACCCAAAGAACTCAATACCAGGGAATTAAGGCTGTGCTACCGTTAATGCTCAGCCTTCTAAATCTTGGCCCCGACTTGACTGTATTCAGCTGCTTAACAAATTGCCGGCCAAATTACACACTGAATTATGAGCCCGGAGGGGGTCCCGTGGAAAATGCACCACCGGCAGTTTCGAGCGGCGCACAGGCGAGGGGGCAGTGCGTGTCGCAGTTAAGCGGGATGACAGCCCGGAGGGGATGTGGCGGCGTCCTCGTTATAAGCAACAGCCTCGAAGAAGCCAAACGCCGCAGCGCAGCGATATTGTTAAACGGTCCGTATGCTTTACCCCGTAAAAGGATGCCTGGGGGAGGTCAGAGGTCTAACAACTGTCATTGTTTTTCAGATGACTGCAGCGCTTACGTGGTCATATTTTAGAGCCCGGCCTCTTCCCTTCCAATACTTTTCCACTCTGTCATTTTCAACCTCCCCTCCCCTGCATTTATTTTCTGCCCCAATTATTTTGATGTGCACCTGTGTATGGCATAGGGGATGGTAAATGAACAAGATGGCCATTTATTTTACAGTGACAGTGGGCTTAAGAGCAGGCACTGCTGGCTTCACTAATATGCATTTGATGTCTGTATCGTCATCGCCCAGCAAAGAGAAAATGCCCCGTGGATTGAACGTATGCTTTGTGGATGTATGACCTGTCTGGCTTTAGTGTGCTGTGCACTGTCTTGTACAGAGGAACAGGTTCCTTGATTCAGTTTGTCAAGATGCTGGCCTTTTGTGGAATTGCTTAAAAATAATATGCAAAAAGGGAACATGATCTTTCTTTACATACAGCACAGAATCTAAATATAATACATTTTTTACATGATTTCAATAGAGATAAACAGCAATATGGGGGGAAAAAAGAATGAGCTCTAATTGTGCACAGGTATGAAATATTAATATGGAGGACAGTACTGCACCATTTCTAGACAGTTTGCTGATGAACGATCACTGGCTCAGCAGAGCAGTATTTGCATTGGAGGGGAAAATGTTGTACAAGATTCATGGTGCTGCAGCAGGGATTTTTTAATATCCCTGACTGCAGAACAGATATTCATTTCCAGTGTTGTAATCTACAGCCTCTGTAGTGCTAAAAGTCAAATACAACATTCTTTTCGTTATTGTTGTTCTTTTTATTAGCTTTTCCAGTTTTATTTATTTATGCTTTTTTTCAATTTTATTATAGGATTATTTCAGCAGAACAATATAATTTATGTGTTTTCTATGTTGGGCCAGTGCTCAGTTCAATAGTATTTCTGATTTTTATTCTGTGCTGTACAGCTGTTGCTTTAATGTCTACATCAATTTAAAAGTGACAGCTATTAACAGAGCAAAAAGCCCTGAAACTGTACAGGAGAAAAGAAAAGAATACATTCTGAAACCCTACAGCTCCACTGGAGTAATAAGGTTATATCTACTGATTAGCTGTACAGTTTTTACAAGGGTGTACAATTATGACTACTGGAGCCTAGAAGCTAACTCCCTGGAGTCAAAACACCAGTGCCTCTTGCTCAGCAATGTAATAAATATCAATTATGCTGAGAAATTACATTTAATATTGCAGTTTTCAAAAAAATGTTATTAAATAAGCTGGAATGAATAGAGACCAGATATTCAATTTAGATAACATTATAGAAAAATATTATTTTAAAAGGTCTGCAAGCTCATTTTTAAGATAATAAGTAAAATGAGCTTATTGTAGTTTTTTTCCCCAGTCATTGCATCACAAGACTTCCTGTTTGTCTGTAATGAAGGAGATAAAACAGTTTCTATTCTTGTACATTTTGAAATGTTTTGTTATTTACAATTTACAATTTACAATTTCGCAGATGATTTTAAACCAAAGCGACTTACTATTAGTGCATCAATCAGGTATAGCTGACTTCCTCATAGGCAAAAGATCACAGTAGGAATGCAAAGTAATTATTTGCAGTACCATGCTTCTGTATATCCTGCAACAATTTTTTTTTTTTTTTTTTTACATTTTATACCATGACACATAGATACATAACAGAAAGGTTACACAATAAGGGACAGGTGGATTCTGAAAAGGCGGGTTTTCAGGCTTCTGCGGAAGATGGCGAGTGATTCCGCAGTTCTGATTGGGTGAGGAAGGTCGTTCTTCCACCGCGGAACGAGGGCAGAAAAAAGACGTGGCCGAGTGGAGCGGCTGCCAGGTTCCCGAAGTGAGGGGACCGCCAGCTGTCCAGGGGAGGTTGAGCAGAGAGGTCCGGTTGGAGTGTATGGAGTGATCAGAGGCTGAAGGTAGGATGGGGCAGAGCCTCTTGTGGCCTGGTAAGCCAGCACCAGTGTCTTAAACTGGATGCAGGCTGCTACCGGAAGCCAGTGAAGTGCAGTGAGTAGCGGAGTGACATGAGAGTGTTTTGGGAGGTTGAATACCAGGCGTGCAGCAGCATTCTGAACCAGCTGAAGCGACCTGATGGCGCAGGCCGGTAAGCCAGCCAGTAAGGCATTGCAGTAGTCAAGGCGGGAGATGACTAGTGCTTGAACTAGGAGCTAGGTTGCTTATAGTGTTTGTATGTTTGCTTTCACCTTGGCCTTTGAGCTGTTTGGGAGTGCTGCACAAGTGAGACATACACATGTAATGTGCAAGGTGTATCTGATTAGGCTCTTCTCATAGTTATAGTCATTTTCTGTCAGTGATACTCTGACATTTTACAAATGCAAAGCTTTTGTGTAATGTCACTCACTCTTTGACAAACACGTTTCATATAGATTGCACACAGTTCAGGTTTGTGGGTTGCATCACAGATAAACTTGTATTGCAGAGAACAGCGAGCTTGTGAAAATGTGGCAGATAACATTGAAAGACCAAATATGAGACTTTCTTTGGTTCTGACCCTTTGTAACTGTCTGTCTGTCTGTCTGCAAGTGTATGCTAAAGAATTGTACTGCCAAATAACTAGAATTGTCTGTTGTTACACACCCTAGTAAATGTGGTCAGGATTTTCCTATATTGTGCCTAATAGAGCTTACTGTAGTTCTTCCCTTCAAAACTTCATACATATTTGCAGAGACTATTATCTCCAGCGTTTGAGTTTTAAAGCTAGATGCAGCTTTTGTGCTTCCTATTAAATACTAGAAAGGGTGTTCTGGTGCCTTAACAGCCTAGCTAGTTTGGCAAGGCAATCGATTTTGAATCCAGCAAGTGTTGCATTGTCTGTGAGTGAAGCTATTGTAGTGGGAACATTTTTGAGACTATTCAAGCATCCCTGCTGTCTGCAAAGAAATTTTCTTTTGTGAGAACAATATTCTCTCAGCATATACATTTTCCTTATTTGGTAATATACATTGTAGAATCCATGTTGGTGAAGTACGTCAGTGCAGTGCATGCTGGGAAATATTGAACCTGAGAATTATCCGAAAAGGCCCCAGTGTGAACAAAGTCCCAAGTGTGCAGTTATGTATGTTTTTATGTGCTATGTCATTTTTAAGATAACAAAATATATTTTTTGTGGGGGTGCTCTTACTATCTGTGGGAGCATTGTCATTATAAAGCAAAACAAACTGTCAGTGCTGAAAAACCAACATGAACCCAAAAACACACTCTGAAAATCAATTTGAGATAGGCAATGCATGTTTTGTTGCTAGGGGGTGGAAGTGATTTCTGAGGCAGTGTTGTCTCTCGCTCTCTCTTTTTTTTTTTTTTTTTTTTACGTCAGACCATCTTTGTTGTTATTCCTGATTGCATCTTCAGAATAACAGCATTTGCAAGCCCTGCAGGGACTGAATTAGCATCGTTCAGCAACTTCAAACACCCATGAGCAGGTCCCAGCCCTGAACAACAGACTTTTGCTGTCTCTGTTGTACCCCTCTAGGAATCATGGGTGGGGCTGGCGGAAAGGGTGGGGAGCGAAGGGGGTGGGAGTGGGGGGTTCTACCACCCTCCTTTAATTTAGCCTTAGACACATTCTAAGGGTTTAAGTAATTACTCATTTATTCCTTAGGTGCATGCGAGAGGTGAAACAGAATGCTGTCTCAGTGTGTGACTATCTGCTCTGTCACTGCCAGTGCACAGTAGCAATCTTATGCTCATACCTCTTTGTGTTGTTTGCATTTAGTAAGCTCATTTGATTATGCAGTGAAATGATTTGGTTAACTGTTTGAGTAAATATTTTAAACTGCATCCAATTCCAATGTTTTTTCTACTTTGCTTTTTTTTTTTCTTCAGGACTGATTTGGTTAGCATCCGTTAGTACTTAAAAAAGTTATTATCTGGCTGTCATTGCTACAAATAGCCAGTGCTGCCATTGGTATATGAAAAATTTGAATTAACATCTGTATATTTTTCATCCAATTTTTAAATTTCATCCAGTATTTTGAAACGCTAACACTGCACACAGTGGCTTATCTCTGAAATTTTCTGTTATAAACAAGTTTGCAAGTGATATGACGAGCAGTTTGAAGTAGCCCTGTTGTATTCTCACAGGATCCTTGAACTTTGCAGCAGCAGCAGCAGACGCAACAGCTTCCATTTCAAAAGCAAAATTTGGCTTCATTTCACAGAGCCAAAGCTGAGAGTGAGCAAACAGTCTCCAACAGCCTTGTCAGCCATCTTTCACTTGACCAATGCTTAAAGAAACTTACTTTGATAATCAATATTTTGGCTGTTATATTGTTTGTCTGAGCCTATTTCTTTCTTCCTCGAGGTTACATATCCAGTTCTGTTTCTCAGCCAGTCTGACTAGTGAGACTGTAAGAAACACATGGAGGGTGTAGTGTAATACAGTATCTTTATCACCCTCAGCTGAATGGAAGTGAAACATCCCTCTTTTTAGGCCCTTGCCATGAACCTTCACATAATTCACTCAGAAGTACTTTTCTGTGCCAAAGATAATAAGCATTAAAGTTATTTATTACCATTTTTAATTCTTCTCTTTTTCAAAAAAGAATGTGTAATTGCTTAGTTGTGAGTGTAAGGTGTGTACACTCTATGAGTTTGCCAGTCAAATGTAATAGTATTGTAAGTAAGTGACCTTTGATGAGTCTGAACTTTGCTGAATGGCCAGTGAGGAAGAAGGGAGCTTGAAAATCAAGGAGACTCCAGGCGTGGTCTGGCAACCTTGCCTCGTGGCATTCTCTGCGACTGGTGGCCTTGGCCGCCCAAGACTGCGGTCAGAGACAGCTCTCTGCTTTCTTTTTTTTTTTTTTTTTTTTTTTAGCACATTTGTCACCTCCTTGGTTTCTCCCCTCACCGCGAACAGGACAATCGTCATCTTTGCCACATCCAATGAGGTGGTGCCAGTGGTGGCAGAATAAAGGGGGTGTCTCTGTCGCCCCCGGTCAGACTGCAGCGGTCGGCTCGTCCTCATCAATGTCAGGGTGCTGTTTACACGTCTGATCCGCCACCCAGCCCTGAGCCGGCGGAATCGCTCTCAGTTTGATCAGCTTTTCGAGTCGGCTTAATCTTGTCAGCCTTGACAATGAGGCCTGATCTTCTCTGTTCTTTTCAGGAGCGGAATCGGCCAGCAGCTCGGCCTATTCAAACAGCACTGGTTCTACCCAGAATCCATAATCATTTCTATTAAGAATTTAAATGTATCAAACATTTTGAAGTTAAGGCACGGATCTGCATTCATCCTAACATAAGCCAACCCAAGCGAATACAAAATGGCCCTGTTAAAATCCAATAGCCCCTTTTTAACTGCTTAAGATATGCATAAAAGCAAGAAGAAAGGAAAAAAGTGACTTCTCTGCTGAAAAGGACTGAAGACAAAAAAAAAAAAATCTTTCTAAGCATTCTGAGAATGCTCATCCGAGAAAGAGACAAAGCAGCAGGATCTAGCATTAACACAAGGCTTCTTAAAACCCTCTGCAGAGGGCACTTAATGGAGCGATTTGCTATAGAGGATTCCTTTCAGTAAATTGGCTGCGCAGAAAGGCTCTATGCTATGGATAGATGAGACACTGGTGATTGAGACAGGGCGTTCTGCTCCAGAAACCTCCCTGATCCATTCCATTCCACAAAGACTTCTCTTGTAAATATACAGTAATGAACCTGATTGTTATGGTCTTAAGGCAGAAGGCAAACAGTAGGGGTATTTATGGAAGTCTGAATTCAGCTCCCTCTCAACTTGGCTGTTTTTTTGTTTCATTTACAGACCTTCCAGGTGAACCCTGGTGTCAAGGTGCACCTTTCACTTTGCCATGTGATACTCAATGTGGCCAAAGTGGGCCAAGGAGAATTAGGTGTATTTAGTGTTAATGATGACAAGGTAGAAATGCCTCCTATAACACAAATCACTGTAAATAGTACACTTTACACTACCAAAACACTTTCAAGGTTTGTGAAACGTACTGTGTCACACTTTAATCGCTTGGCAATTGATCTCTGATGTTGCTGGATGGGATCTGGGCTCAGACATACTTGTATGTGATCAGCAGTCAGAAGCTGGTTTGACTCAGGGCTGACTGTGCTCTGAAAAAACTTTGCAACAAGGCAATATTTCACACATATTATTCAGCATCTCAAATCATTTGCCCAGTACCTCCTTAAACAACATTTTTGTTACATACATAAAATTTTCTTCAATTCCATCGACTGCCAGACTCATGGAGGTATACGACTGTGAATAAAACTTTATTGTGATACTGAACCCGATGGAAATGCAGATTCTATGGTCTATAAAAGTGTGTAAAACTATATACCAGCACTTTTATCAGTTGCTTTGGTAGCAAGCATTAAACAGTAATGGCACTGGCTCCTGAGTAGCTCTGTTCAGGCCTCCATATTGAGCATAATCTGAGCTGTATGATCCCAGCTGTGTCATCAGCTGATGATGACTGGAAGCCCACAGTGGTGGAACAAATGGCTTTCAAACACAGAGGTAGGTACGTTGGCAGGGGCTGTTCATTTCAGTGCTCATAGGCACCCTGTGATTCGTCAGGCGCTAAAGAGTTGCTTGGATGATGTCAGTGGATAGTGCCTATCCTACAATGAGTGCCCTCTCCACTGTGGTGAGCTATGTGACTTTTAGTGTGAAAGGCAGCTGTTGGCTTTGTACAAGTGTATCAGGAGATTGCATTCATCTCACTAAAGTGCTCCTTTAAGATAAAAATGAAATCATATTTATATGGCACGTGTCAGTGAGTCTACTTTTTTAAAATGATAGATCATTTAAAATAATAATGCATTAGCACAATTAGAAGTGAAGTATAAATGATGATATAGCTTCACAGACTCAAAATAATGGCTAGCACTGCAGCTCTGGTGGAGCACCCAAAGCTTTAGCGACAATTCACTTTATTTTGTTTTAACCGGGGGAGGAAGTGTCAACATGGGCTTTATTATTAATGTTACATCATTTATAGTTGACTACAAAAAGCAATTTAATTGGAGGCTTTACTAAAGTCAGCATTGTTCCTGTCATTTTGATTGCCTTTCTACCTGTGGTATACATATGCATTCATTATAATTTTCCTGTAAAAAAAAAAAAAAAAAAGCTTCTTTTACCCTCCACATACACATAGTGACATGATGGAAATCAGGCTCTGCATCTCATAACAAAGACATTATTATTTAGGAAAAATGCAGTTGGAATAGAGGAAGAAACAAAAGAATTATGCTACAATAGAAAAGACTGGTATCCATTTTGCAGCAATGAAGAGGCAAAAATATGGAGAGGATCTAATAATTTGACAGACAAAATTATTAGCATTATTCATCAAAACGCTGCCTCCGCAGTTTCAAATGTAATTAATACGAGCAAGGCGATGTTCAGCGTCCGTTAATATATCTGGCTGTCATACACTAAGCGAATTTCTTCAGCCCCTGTTGAAGAGCATTAGCAGACACATTTGTCGGAGAAAGAATGAAAGGAGAGCCAAAGATGGGTCAAACCCTTTCAATATGGAAATTCTGATGGGGAGCCATTGTTTTTTTTTCCCCACATGCTGCTCATTAGGAAAAGCAGCCAGCGAGCCCGAATGAAAAAGCTGAAGTTTAAGCAGCAGAGCATCCTGCAAAGAAGCAGCTGTCAATCTCTGAGCAAAGGATCTGCTCCTAAACCTAAGGGGTGTATTTTCAAAAAGCGTGAGCTTCGTCTTTGTAAGCTCCCTTATGGGATGCTTTTGAACCAGCGGGGCCTATTGAAGAGGAAAACAGAGCAACTTAGTGAGATTTGCTTGCTGTGCCTAGTCAGATAGGCCGAAATTTCAACACTTACCCACTCTTGACCTCGCTCTTTCACCATGTGAGAACATCTCCCTCTGCCCTCGCGCTCTTCGGCCGGAGGGTTCCACAGCTTCCAGTCCAGCAGAGAAATGCCTCACCAGCCCCATCCACTGGATCCCCCTGAACGGCTGAAATTTTGCTTCCAATAAATGTCATCGAGGGGGGAAGAGTTTTATGTGGACGTAAATCCGGTTCCATCATTTTTCATCATGCAGCAGGCCACATTTGCCTTGCATTACTTACTGCAAATTTACGGCATTAATTTACGCTTCCTTAAAATGATTTTTCTTTTAATGGAGTGGTTCTGCTTCGTTCATAGGTGTGGGGGAGGGGGACAAATCATGAAATAATGCATGTGCATGGTGTCTATAGCTACCAGTGTAAATCAACAAAGCAGTGGGAGGCTGGGGAATGGGAACATTTGTAAACGTCCTTGTTGCAAAGCTTATTATGTATCATTGCAGGGACAGATATTTTTCTTTGAAAAAGGGACGAAAAAAGTTTTCTCAAGCGACTAAGGGAAAAGTTTGTGGTGCACTATAGGGTCATAAAAACAGTGGTAGCTTTGTAGAAGAACAAATATGGTTTCCCATTATATTCAAGTACAGTATATTTATTTGAAAGGACTGTAACATAGGAGGGTATTAAAGACACTGCCATAGAAATTGAATTAGTGTGCTGTATTAAGAATTGTTTATCGCAAAACTGCTCTGTCTTGGACTCATGGCCCTCAATCTTCTGCACAAAGACCTCACACTCAGTGACATTGATGACGGCAGCATGGATATACCGGTGCCATGGGTGGCTTTCCCAGGGCAGAAGGTGTGCGGGCCAAGGGTGTTTGAAGCGTATCAGCAGAGGGACTTGAGATTTCTCACCGGTCCTGCGGCAAGCTGTTTAGCTGATGAGCCTGGGCTCGAGAGGAGAGGAGTGTGTCCGGATCCTGGAAGCGCTCTGCTCCTGGCACCAAGGCCCTGCCCACCGCACACCAGGTCTGCGCCAGTGAGAGAAATTGGCCGCGAGTTGAAAGGGAATGAGTGAGGATGCTGAGCTGGGGCTCTCGTCCGCCTGCCTCTAATGATGACTTTATCTCTCTCATGCTACGGAGATGAGTGCGCCTGGCAAGAGACCCAACAGTAGGTATCAAAATTGCATTTTGCGTCCCCTTTTTTCTCCCTCCCCCCCTTACTCGCTCAAACCAAACTCGAGCTAATTTGCTGTTTATCCTTAAATATGCAGAAGTGGAATCATTTAAGCATGTCCTGGATTTACACAGGTCTTCAAAAATTTCTGTCAAAATTTCCTTCCTGATTATCATTTATGGAGGGCAAGGACTTTTTAAAAGGCACTTTTTTCAAAGTTGAGAAACTGCTCTGCATTTGTAGTCCAGCATGAAGCTTTGACTACAGACCCCATGTTTTGGTAAGCACATGGTTATATAAGGTAATGGAGCTTTGACAAGAATATTCTGTGCCTATCAGAAAGGGAAGTGCTTGCAGCAAATACTCTGGTGGTTATGCCCTTAAAAACTTTTTTTGTTTGTTACAACTTCGTGTATTTGTTTTAAAGGGTGTATAAACCTTTTGCTTTGTAGTTTGTCCTTAAATTTGTGTAATTACACCAAGTGGTACTCCTTGTTCTTTACGTGGTATCTTTTGGCAATCTCAGTGCCTCCTAAATCAAAATGAGAATTGAAAAGGCAGCAATCTGTAAGTCAACATCAGGGACACACTATGGAGCAGGAGGACAGAATAGCTCCCTTGAATTAATTAAGATGCCATCTGGGACCTATGAAGCCCTTCAGATCAGAATCCGTTGCTATTTTGGTGAAATTGTGCACCTGTCCTAACCTGCAAGTTTTCACTTACTGAAAACAATCATGTTTTAAGGAAAGGGGGGAAAGGTCTTTTTTTTACCAAGCAACTGAAGATATTTTGAATTAATAACTGCTGGCACAGTGGTGTCTGTTGAACTTGTGAACTATGATCCATCCTGCAGAGCAGATTTTCATATTGTTAGTGGCCCGTAGGAACAACGCTGGTGATCCTTCTGTGTCCACGCCATCAAGCGTTAGATCTGCCAGCCTGGGTTCCCATCTCTCCAGCGTTTGGGGTTTTTTAATTAAAGTGTCATTTATTGCAATCCTCCTGCCCTGTGAGGTGCAGCTGTTTGGCTGCACAGAAATGTGAAGGGGATTACCAACGCCAGTCTGGAATTAAAAGCTCCAACTTGACAAGAGACAGCTGTTGTGTGGACCTGCCAGTTCCTTGTGAGCAGCTCCCTCTTCACAGATAAAAAAAGGGATGTTGGGAGTTGACTTGTTGGGAACACTGAAGTCCTCAGGTGATCACCGGTGGACAGTAATGGTCAGGGGTCTGACTCTGGGAGTCTGTTGTAGGTTGGAATCTTAACCTTGTGATAATACGGCTGAATCATTTAGATGTTTATCCCGGGGTGCTCTAGCAAAACCTAGAGGACTGGAAATGGGTTTCAAAACCAAGTCAATCAATGAATCAGTGAATATAGTTCTCGTCATGACTTTATAGGATTAGGACAATGCTCAGTGTACATTCACTGACTATTTTTGACTAACCCAGATCCTGTTTTCTTGTATCCTCCATATTATGTGGCTGTGCAAAGTGATGATGTCTTATATAGAAGCTACGGTCAAGTTGAAAGAAGAGGCACAATTCCACAGCTCATATAATCTACAGCGATGCACTACAATCGTCAATTAGGATTACAGAATTTTTCACTTTGGTGTTTTGTAACCCAAACATGAAATATAGGCTGCCTTTTTTGTTTTCTTGTACGGGGGGAGTATTTGTGAGTCATTAGACTTAAACCCCCAGGCAATATGCGGTAAATCCCTTTCAACTGAAATGCATTGTTCAATGGTTTTAGAAGAGGCAGGCCACCCACATGTTTCACTTGGATGTGCGGCTGGGGGAGCTGTTTGTATTTTTGTGACCGTTCTGCAATGTAGCCTCAGCAAAGCATCGGCTTGAGTGCACGGGAACGCCCTATTGTCCCCTTATCTTCCTGGTGTCCAGTTTGGCATCAGATGTCACTGCTGGAACCTCTTCCTTACCACACCTTTCAACAAGCAGGCCTCAGTTTCCTGTTAGTCTGAAGGACCATGGTATGCCGCTTTATTTTTGCATTGATACCTGCTGTTTTCCTTATTTACTTTCATATATTATTTTTATTGTTTGCCTGAAAGGGGAGCGAGTACGCAATCATGCATGCATGTTTTGGGGGAGGTCGAGAACAGGAAATGTCTCCTCGAGAAACGAGTCCATTGAAATTCCCTGTAAATGAGGACGTCGGCCGAGGCGGGCAGAGCTCTTCATCTCTGAAGCGGAGCCTGACTCCTGTCAGGGAGCAGTCATGGATGAGGGGGCCTCTATTGGGGGGCTATTAGGAACCTGCTTATTAATTCTGCCTCGAATTGCTGCAGCTCCTGTTTTCCAGGCCCTAATCTCGACTTAATAACCGCTACATATGGCAAAAGTACAGTTCATTACCGCGCAGCTCCCCAGTCCTTCTCCACACAGTAATTTAATTCAGATGAAGCGGCAGGTGAACTGTGACTGCCGTAATGCTGCTGTCCGCCGGCAGACATGCCCAGCACAGGTGTGGACGTGTGTTTGGAAACAGCAACAACATGTGGCTTGTATTCCTACAGAAGGCTGTGTGAGCGAGGAGCTGGAATGTAGATTTTCTGTACAACATGCGCATGGGACAGCTTATGTTTGGGTGGGAGGGGGGTGCTGTGTGCTGGAAGCATCTCAGCTCCTTCAACACTTTCATGGATTTCTCCTCATAATGTTTTATGCATAAAAAAAAAAAGGTGCCACACTGACCTGCTTTAAACATTAAGACCTTGATTTGTCTGTGAAATCCTTTTGCAGAGAATTTTAGGGATGGTTGAGTAGGTGTTTGTAAGTCTTTCACTTTTTGCATCACTCAAGCTTAGTGCCATCAGTCAGCACATACGGTGATGTCATGCACTTTGTAAGTGCTGAGATATTAGCGAGAAATGTGCATTTTATGCAATGAATCACTGATCACCTTGGTGATGCACTATTTTTTGTCATTTCAGAATCCATGAATTTGAAAAGTTTTACTCCTTTTTATACTTTTATGTTGCTTTCCCCCAGGTGTTCTTTTCTCATTTGCAAACACTACATTACTTTATTGTGATTTAGCAGACAACAATGTAAGCATTATCAATGTTTTAGAAAAATAGAATTTTTCCATGTCGGATCAGAGCAGTCCATTAATCAGAGGGAATAAGAACAAAGACAAAGACAACAAAGAAACACCAAAGACAAAAACATATATGCATGGGTACAGTAACAGTAAATATAGAAATGAGGAAATAATAATGATAATTGGGCTATGTATGGATAGTGAGATACTGATACAAGGAACAACACAGGTGAAAATGTGGTTATTTTCCTTGATGATCTCTAGCAGAATATTATTGTTAATCAAGGTAACAAAAGACAGAGGCCCCGTGCTTGGGTTTGACTTTATTGTTAAGAATAGCACTATGTTTTTCAAGTCTGTCCTTACCTGTCAACAGCTTGTCAACAGGTTTAATTTTTCCAAATAGCATTGTTTCCTTAGTAATGGAAATAAGTAAGAATTGAATTTGTGGTGTTAAACTGTTCTGTAACCTGTAGTTTAAGTCACCAATTAATCAGACTGGAGGGGAGAGAGAATTGTGTTGATTGTTTAGATAGTTTAGATATAACATTTCTCCATAAAAAGTTAACAAGTTGGCAGAGCAGATTTCATTAAAAAAATGTTTTCCAGTGTGATCTGAGAACTGGATACATTCTGTGTACTCAGAGAATGTATTGGGTGTAATGTGATCTATGTATTTATGTATTATGTATTAATTTGTATTGTGTCAGCTCTGTTTTTGCATTTGGTGAGACTGAGAGCATATTGTTGCAAGCTGTTTTTCTGATTGCAATACTGTGTGATATACATCTAGATCCCTTGCACATGTTTCAATAGGTATGGACACAGTATTGTCCCAGGTAGGTAAGGGTTTGTATCATTCGCATAACTTTTTTTTATATGTTTGTCTGTTTTTTTTTTTTTTTGAAGATATTTGGTGGATCTGATGTGAAATGTTTTGATCCAATTCCTGTTTTAAAAACTTGTTTGAGTGTGTAATACTGGTAAATATTTGGAGGCTAAATATCTGCTGAAAGTCATTGAAAATTAGGATAGAGCAATTTTCATATAGAGGGAATTTGATGTCTTATGCCTGATTGCTGGTAATTTTTAAAAACACTTGGCTTATTATTAATTTGAAACATAGGGTTATAGCAAACAGGTGTGTGACTGGAAGAATTTAATTTGAATTTAAATGATTTTCAGTGTTTTCAACAAGATTTTCTTTAGATTTATTGATTTTAGAAGCATCCACGTTTTCTTATTTTTTCAGCTATGAAGGGCAGATCACCAGGGGATGTGCTGTCTGATTGTTTTAGATTATACCATATCTGTCTTTCAGTGGCCTTGTTCCACTTAAATATGCATTGTAGCTGATTAGCTAAAAAGCACAACGTTTGGTGCAGTTTAATGTAAATTATTCAAATTGAATCAGGACAGCTTCTTTTCCCAGAAGAATTTGGTTGGTGAATTGTCCAATGTGGAATAACATTTTTTGGGGGATTGACTAGTGTTGTAAAAAATTTATCTTGTGGAAAAAAGACACTTGTTTTATTAACTTCAGTGCAGCCCAACAAGGATAAGGGCAGTCTGTTCCACTTCTCAATATCTGTTGTTTTGAGCAGTGGAGTGAAGTTAAGCTTATATAAATCATGTGCTAGAGAGATTGTTCCACCTTGATATTTGATGTTGAATGAAAACAATTTGAAGGGGAGGGTTTGGGAGAAGTTCCAAAGGTAGCATGCCTGGATTTGCCCAGTTGATGGAACAGTCGGACACGTTACCGAAACAGTTGATCAGATGCGCAGTGGCTGCTGGGAGGCTGAAAGGGGTGGGAGTATGCAATCATGCATGCAGTTACATGTAAATGAGGACTTCATCAGCAGACAGATTGATCTTATTTTGTGATACATTTACTTGCAACCTGGTGATAAGTTGTTTTGAGGGTTTTAAGAGTTTGATGATTGTATCAACATAGACAAAAATGGACATCCTTGCCTTCTTCCTCTAGAAAGTATAAATGATTTTGATATGTGTCCATTAGTAATGACTGAAGCTGATGGGTTGCTGTATGATATTTTACTACAATGGATTATATTTTCACTGAGGCCAATAAGTGGTTGAAAGTAGAGAAGAGTCCAGCTGACTATCAAAAGCATTTTATGCGTCAAGAGATGCAATAATGGTCGGACTACTGATGGATTTAGAAACACTGATGACAGTAAAAAGTCTCTGCATATTATCTGACCAGTACTTTTTATAACATCAGTCTAGTCTGGATGAAAAATGTGTATGATAACAGTCTCTTGTAAAGCTAATGCTTTGCTAATGATTTTAATGTCAGAATTGATAAGTGATAAAGGGTGAATTGTTTTAATACGAGTGATAAGAGATGCGAGAACATTGGTCATTTGTGATGGGCAGTTTGGCTCTTTTTACTGAACCAAAATGTTTCAGTTATCCTCCCCAGGGATAAATCTGCATGTGCAAGCATAACACAATAAATAATGGATTTGGTGTTTTGAGATTTCTTTGATGCTTAATATCTTTTAAAATTTATATTCATGTATTAATAACTCATTTTGACTGTAAACTGTAAATTGTGACTGTAATAATTCATTCTGACCATGGCAGCTTAGTGGCGATTTGATGATACTATGCTGTTCAGTTTAAGATAATTAATAAACGAACCTAGATGACAAATAGTATAATTAATTTGTGGGGCAGATGGCATGCCATTTACATTAAGTCGAAGACACAAGCGTACAAATAAAAAGTGCAACCATTAAAAACAATATAATGTCATTGATTCTTCTTTAATTCCACTAAATATTTACAACTGTGAAGATCCTGCATGATGCTGGTTATTAACAAAAGAGCAATGCCTACCTGAATAAATTTGTTTCTAGATGATTGAAGGCCAAATTTCTCTGATGTGAAATACTGATATTAAAACTTAATAAAAAAACACAGCTCATACAAAAGATCATTTTTGTGAAAAACACACTATTCTCTTGATACAAAGAAAAATATATGCAGGGGGATTTAAATATTGAAGTGTACACATTTAACCAATAAAGAGTCATGCATTAACTATGTAACAAAAAATTAAATGAATAGCTCTGTCACTGCAATGTTGCCTAACGCTGTAATCAACAGCCTTGTTACAACTTTAAATTCCTTAGTAAAATGTCTACTTATAGCTATAGCATGTATCTTAATGATACTGACAAAATAAGCAGCAATTTAATAACAAACTACACTTAGAAACAAGCTTCAAAAAATATGTTACAAATTCTGTTAATGTTGGAATCTGTTTTATTACCTTGTCTAAGTCGTAGATTTTTACAAAACAGCAAAATCGCAATTTTATCACAGAGCACAATATCACCACAGATGGAGCCACCCTGTGGTCAGATAAGGAAACAATGGATGAACTGAAAGACACTCACTGAATGAGATGTACTGACAGAATTGAATGAACTGGAAGAACTGACCGAATCAGTAGGTCTGTGAACAAAATCAAACCCACATAGTCACGAACTGAAAGAACTGGATGAATGAAAAAAAAAACTGTAAGCATTGAATGAAATAGTGTGCTGAGCAATGATTTGTTCAGTTATTACTAAGTATGATATGCTGCCCGGAGAGCAGTCTGCCCCACTGAAACGTTTTTGGTTTCATAGATTTCTGTAGGCTGACGTAATTGTCATTCAAAACTTATTTGGAGGGTTCCTGACTGGTGAGTCAAATGAACAAATCTTTCAGAATAGTGTACCATTACGTACAGTGTACACTGGAAAGATTTGGGTAGTAGGTGTGAACGGTCTAGCAATTGCCATCACCTACTCTCATGGAATCTGGGAGTGAAATGTGAAAATGTGAAAGAAGTCTGGAACATCAGAGTTTGGCCTGTGGATATTAGGATACCAGTGCTGGGATGTTAAGGATCACAGGATAGCCCCTTAAGAGAAATCTGGTATTGTGTAACGCACAATTACAAATTAGGTGTTATGAGAAATTTTATGTATCTTTTCTGTATATGCTTCTGTATTTAATATTAAAAAGCTTGTTGGCAGCATGGCATTTTATGTTGTGTGACACGCTACTGTGATGTTTTAGAAATGAGGCTATGGAGATGAGAGGGCTCCAGAGATGGGCTTTTTTTCTCAGGATTGCATGACATCATCACTTGACTTTGACTTGGTTATCATTGATGACATTGTGGTCTAAAATTCTGTGGACCTGTCCAATAACCTCGAAAAGAGAGGTCACTGTGCATCTACCAAATGGACAATACAAGTTACCTTCAATATACAGTTGCAGTATAATATCCAGCTTCTTAAATATACCTTTCACGACCAGGTTAATGATGTCATTTCATACTGTCCCTCTGACTCTTTTTCCAGAACCAAATCCTTTGTTCTTTGTTTCAGAGGCTGAAAGCATTTGGTGGGTTTCCTGACTGGTGAAGCAAATGAATGGATCTTTTTAGAATAGTGAACCAGTACATACAGTACACTTCAAAGATTAGTTCTGAAAGATTTGTTCCTTCGCAAACTGCACACCACTAGTTCCTGGCTTCCATCAATAAACCTCAAGCCAGAACGACAGTGATATTGCTCATATCATAGGCTATAAATGGCATAGTGCAATTCACCCAAGGCTTTATTTTTCATTTTCTATTGGCCTGTAGCCATCCCTCTGCTATGTTTCTGTCACACCAACAAAATAAGTGATTAGTCTATAGTTGTATCAATGGCATTTCAGTAAAAAGGAAATATCAACACTATTTATATTTTCAGGAAAACAGCCAGAAGTGCTGAAAATTACATCTACTCTGCTCACATGTGATTGGAGATTAGCAGCTGTATTTTGTCTAATTCCCCACCAAGTATCATGTAGATTGTTGATCCTCTGAAACAGAGACTCTCAACCAAATTGTTATGTGTCTAAGTGAATATTGCTAAAAATGCATTAATAATCATAACGTCATGAGAAATCTTCATTTAACAATACCTTTCACAAACATTCCTCAGTCCTCAGCAATCCACTTACCTGATGAATAGTAAATACCTGTTGTCTAAAGGAAATTACATATGGTACCATGCTAGTTGGCAGAGCAATGCTGGAAAGCTCTTAAAGCTAAGTTCTTGTTTTTAATGAAACATCTGTCTGTCTGCACTGTAAGGTAGGGAGCAAACCCAGGTGTTCGTTCATGTAAATTCATGATTGAAAATTGAGTACTCTACACTGCTCATTTTAAGATAAACCCAAAGTATGCAATGCTGATATCAACAGTTCACTACTTTAGCACTACTTTAGATTTTCCAGTATTGACAGGAAGACAGTTGACTCTACAGATGATGCATTGTAGTTTTCATTGAAAAGGGGAATATATATAGACAGCCTTAAAGGGACGTGCTGTCTCTGCCTAAGACATACATAAAATCAACAATGTTTCAGTGCAATGAACTGGGTTATGGTTTTAGTTGAACCTTTATGTCAAAAACCTTAAGGTTTTTCTTGACAGTCTTGTGTTATTTTTGGTTTGGCTTTTCTTCCTGATCGTGTATCCATGGTTTGAGCCCTGGGTTGACAGGTATGTCTGCAGCTTGTCTTTCCTTAACTGATGAAACCTAATGATGACACATGAGATTTAGCATTTCAAATCATCAGCTTTAAAAAAATAATGATAAAAGCAAAATCATATGTGATCTGGACTGAAAATTTCAACAAGCTTTACCAAGTAAATGGTTTAAACTGCAGGTGAAGCTCAGAAAGGACGTTAAGCATACTGCGGCCTGGTGAAACATTCATGTTTTCAGCCAGGCTTGACTCCGTGGCATCACAGTGATGGTTCAAAATATGGACCTTTTCATACGCATTAATATTAATGTTAATTCTGGCAGTGTTTCTATTTTTTTAATTTTTTGGTGGTATGGTAAAAGACCATCTGGTGAGCAGCACTGAGTCACACGGCGAATGGTAGTGTGGTGAAATATACATGCCTGGTGTCGTGCTTTCCCCCTGCACGCACGATCATGGTGTGCGGGTTCTGTTGGGGACTTTGTAATTATTTACCAAACCAGCTGCCAATCGTCCATGTGTGAAGGAGCATGAATAGGGAATTGGGGGGGATTTACTTTGGTGGATTAAAAAGTGGTTCCTGTCAACAAAGATTGAGCAGCAGGAAGTGGAAAAAGCCCTGCTGTGCTGAAACAAATGTGTTTTTTTTGTCACTGGTCGTTGCATTTTGTTATTCCAAATCATCTGTCTTCTCTGCTGCCCAGCAATCAAAAGGAAACGAAAAGCCCTTTATACCCCTATTGTATTTTTGCTAGAATCCTATATGTCACCTAACAAATTTGACTGAACAAAATGCTGGTTATCCTGATGACATGAATTATGTATTTACTTTGTATTGATGGATTGCCTAACTTTACCTGAGTTTTTTTTTTTTTCTGTTTCCTAAGAGCGGAGTTAATCAATCATGCTGAACCATTTCCATTTTAACAGCTGCAATTAGTTCTTTGTCATGATGGTAATTTATTATAATTGTGTTTAAGGACATTTTGGTTTTAACCATTTTGTGGATGTTTATGGAAGATAGATCTTACACAATAGCTTTGGTTTTGTACTTGTGCAAATTGTTCCAAATGTGTATTGCGGAAATCATGGCAATAAAAGCAGATGGCCTCTGATGACTTTAGAAGAGTTGCCCACTTAACTAATAAGACATTATCTGGGAATATGGGATAGATGAAGCTTGCCACTTTATCGGATGGAAATGCTAATTTCTCACCATCAGAAGCAATGCATTAGCTTTAAAGTATCCTCTACAGATTTCTCTTTTATCACAAGTGACTTACCTTTCATTCTGGCTGTCCCCAAATTCCTTAGAATGTGTTGAGGTAGCCACTCAGTTCTGCAAATTGCTGTCAGGAAAGATGCTTTTGTCATTATCGTTGTAGGTTCCAGAATAAAATGGCCTTACTCTGCTACCCCTTGATTACCTCACTGGGGTTTGCCGAGGTGAAGTGTGCCATCAAATCGCTGGAACTCATGACTCCGGCCGCATGAGCGTAGATGTACTGCAGACGTACTTACAGAGGAGATGCCTCTCACTGTGTCTGCATTTGTACTTTGGCTGGGGTTGGTGATATTGCAGAAATCAGGATGTTTAAATGGGCCACATTGCCGCTGTATGGTGGAAAACACAGCATCTCTCATGTTGATCTGTGGGATTCTGCAGCGATCCATGGTGCGTACAGTACCTTTGCAGTCCACTTTGTGACTGAAAGAGACCATTAGTCATTATCAGTATTTACCTTTGTGTTGCAATGTTGTATACTGCTTCATACTGTATATTGATAGACAAGAAGTGGATCATACAATAAGAGAAGGGATAAAACCAGTTTCAGATGTCTCACCATCAAAAAGATTGTTGGCTCATCAGTAGAAATGCATTATTATTGACATCTGTGGTCATTTTAGCAAATAACATGTGCTTCACAGATTAAGATTGATCCTGTTTTTGATTTGCTGGGATTGTCCTAATGACAGTTTCAGTAATTTGTATCTGAGAAAGTAATGTGTTAGCAAACAAAGGCATTCAACCTACCTCAGCACCACTGTTTAGGACACATCATTGACAAAGTAGAACCTCATGTTCTTATCAGTGTGCGTTTGACTTCATTAGGCAAACTCCCATTAGAGTTTGCATTTGGCAGTTTTACGATTTTCCTAGTAATCATTCAGGGTACATATATTCAGATACACAAATTAGTGGGTAACTATCCCGTCAGAAGCAAGGACAAAAACACTACGCGAACATCAGCTAACATATGTTATGTCTAATTTGCCATCTGGGTAAGTTTGTCGCAGTTCCTGGAGTCTGCCACTGGGTGTTGCTGCGCTTGTGAGGCTACCCATAATCACCCTTGCTGTGCAAGTTCAGATATCTAATGAATTCAAAATTGGAAACAACAGTGTGATTTGTCATCATCATTCCAAACACACAACAGCACAATCTGTGTTGATACACGGAGCTTGAGCAGCTGGGATGAACATTAGTTAGACGCGCAAGCAAGTATAGCACAGCGCCAAAAGGTGTGCTTATAAACATGACCCAATAATGAAATGATTTATGCTGCATGACCACCCACATCTTGCGTGGCAGAAGTGTTTGCATTGTCTGTGTCATGGCGTTTTGAAATCAGCAGGTCCTTTTTAAAGAGTTTTTCAGACAAAAAAATATTAGGGAGGGGGGGAATCATCATAATAAATACATCTTGAGAATAAATTGTAAACGCATAAAGATATATTAGAGTTGGACTTGACCTCGTAGCCTCCCTGTGGACTTGACCTTGTAGCCTAACCACTGGAAACATGGTTTAATCATACATTTTGTCATCACAGTTTTCATATTAGATTGGTATAAGAGGTATTCCGTCACTATGTGAGAGGAACACACCATGCCATTTTGGGCAATGTGATTTGCCCTCTATTCCTGCAGTAAGGATGAGGAACTGAATTGAATTGAAGTTTATGGAAGTTACCCAACCCTGGCAGTGTAATTTCCACTCACTTGGATTCAATTCCAATTCCAGGCGAGTTCTTTGAATTGAAATGAGTCAATTCAATTATTCTCAACTCCCAATGAAACAAATACAGTTCTCATACAATTTTCTCCCACAATAATTCCATCAATTCAATTCTTTCTATAGACTGATTCAGTGCCCTGACATCCATCAAATCAAGCCCATAGGCAGATCGCACAAACACTTATTTTATCTTTCATTACTTCACTGTATTAGAGGGTGCTATAGCTATCCCTATAGTTATCCCCTGTCAGATTACATTTAATAAAACATTTGTTTAATCAATTTGAGCGGTGCTTAACAATTTTCCTTTACATGAGTCATTGATATATATTTTATTGAGTAGCTCGCTAGTGCCTTAAGACTACACTCTGTTTCACCTTCGTGATACCAGAAACGGTAGTGAGTGCAAGCTGGCTGTATGGGTGTTCAATTCCACAAGATCCAAAGAACTGAATATTGTCAATGTGATTTGCTATGAATTGCAAGGCGGATCATTCTTTTGTGACTGGTGAGTACATTAGTCTTTGTTTGTTTGCTGATCTAAAAGACCATTTCAATATCTGATGGAAAGGCACAGTGTAGACTGTCAATAGGCAGTGTTTTCTGTAGTAGGTAGGCTGTTCCATGATTTGATTTGCGAGTCAATGTTTTTATTTATTTTTATGGAGCTCATCAGGGTCTAAACAAGTAGAACAGTATGCATTAGTAAATCCAAAAACTTGGTTTTTGTGGTGACTTTTCTGTGATTTGGCTACTCAATAAATACGGAGCTTGTTGCTGACATTGCGTATAACTTATTATCTCATGCTTTTCAGTAATAGAGATATGTTATCCGTGAGCTGAATGTATTCCATTTGTCTTCAGGCTAGATTGTTTATTTATGTTAGTTTATTTTATTTTCAAAATTCATTAGCACCTGCTATAAATATTTCAGCTAGCCTTGAATGGCTGGTGATGCTGCTGCAGACAGGTTTGCAGCACCTGCCTGTAGCACAAAAAAGCATCTCAACAGGTGCAGAAGATGCTGGGATGGCCAGATACTTGAGAGTTAGTTTTCCATTTCTCCTTCTTTCCAAAAGTTCAAGAACCCAGAGTCCTCTAGAACTCATGGCTGACTTAAATATGTTGAAACTTGAACAGGGCCATCTTTCGTGGCCACACTGCTGCATCATCCAAAGTAATATACTAGAAGCATTCCACTCACTAACTGTGCTTTATTTATTGAAATATTATTCATTATTAATCACTGCATACTTTGGAACTATCATTACACATAGCATCTCCCAGTATTAATTGGGAATTATGTCTTTTGAATGTCAGGCTGTTTTCAAATTCCTAAACAAATGTTCACTCTCATGCAAACCTTACAAACATTATACAGTACATATACAGAACTGCAAGAAAATGAACTGATGGCTTTTTGACGCTATCCCAATGTTAAAAGTTCTACTGGCTTCCAAGAGTCTCTCATCCTGGGGCCAAGGAATGTTTTTCCAGCTTTTCTCCAAATGGCCCTGTCCCCCAACCCCCACTATTCTCAGCCCATTGTGGCAATTTTAATAATATAAATGCACTATAATAATACAATTTGATTGACAAATTGAAATGCATCTACGTGCACTGAAAAGCTGTTAATCATTCACCATGTAAGAACACATCTGGAAGAAGCAAACTCTGATCTAAGCCACTTCATACCAGAAGTTATTGTGTTTGATTAGACTTTGTACTGTAGTTCTAATATCACTGCTCAGGCAGCCCAGCTGTAAAGGAAATGTATAAATAAACTGAAAGGTGAAATGATTTAAAACATTGTGCAATCAATTTTAAATACAAAGTGCATAAATACCAACTAAAAAAACCTTAATCCCAATTCCAAGTATGCAGTACACTTCTAATTCAATTCAAGTTTTAAATGCCTAAATTCTACTTCAGTCGTAATTCCTCAGATTGATCTTTTTTTTCTAATTTAATCCATCTGAATTCCAATTTAAACTGTCTAAATTACAATTCAGTTCCAATTACATTGTTGATGATTCTTGAAATTCTGTTTCATAACAAATAGTCCATCTGAATTATGAAACTGTCCCATGAATTTCTGCCTAAATTGGAATTGACCCCAACCCTGCTCACAAGTTCTTAATAATTTGGTCAAGCCCCAACCCCCCAGGGTTTTACAAGGGGTCTTCGATTTGATGGTCATTTCACACAATCAGATAAAAGCAATAAGATGAGCGGAATGTGTAGTGGATATGATCTTTGACCAGAGTGTGTGGGATTAAGAGAGAAAGACATCATTTCAGCAAACAATGGGGTTGCCTTAACTTTTGGACTCACTGCTCGCAAAATTTAGATTGGGCCTACTCTGATCACTCGTCTAATCACTGTTGAGTTGTGTTAAATCACAGTCAAGTGTGGGCACCATGCTCATCAGAGGTCATCATTGGTTATTTCTTGGCATGTGGGACACGTGTGAGTATCACTCTGGTGCTTGGTTTTGAAGCCCCATCACTCGGCAAGTGTTCCTCCTCAGACTTTTGTTTTGCTTCCAGATTCTGTGCAAGTGTTAAAAAAAACAAAGCCAGGAGTTTGTTCTTGAGTGAAAGTTCAGTGCAAATCTGCACAGATGGGCAGGCAGGTGAGGTGAGGGCATATATAAAGACCCTGGTGCTGCATATGAACAGAGAAATAGAGCAAGGAGGAGCAGACAGGTCCCCACACACAACTCTCCTGCCAAAGCTACAACAGCTGCATCTCAACTGTGCCCCTTCGCAGAAACTGTTAGTTTCAGCAGTGGGGAAGCACAAACCCTAACACTCACAATCTAGTGCCAAGACCAAATGTTTCACACAAGGCACACAAGAACAGATAAAGCCAGAAAGAATTTTTGTTCCTTTCTTTATGTGCATGCAGGGCTAATTGATTTGAGTGGGACTACTATGTCACATGTCGCAGATCAACTAAACACCAAAATATGATGCTTTTTTTTGTTTAGCAAGATGCGCTTAAAGATTTAATTTGGGATTACATGTTCTCCAAATGGTGTTATTTTCAACATTTGGTGAATGTGGGCAGTGTTACATTTTCGCTTTCTCTGTCTCTCTCACTTGACAGGATAATTGGTGTGCTGAATTTATATAAACCTTTTTGTAATCTGTCTTTATATGTGCAAATTCATTGTATAATACTGTACTTCTCTGGAGTGATACAGACTAAAAACTGATAAAACTGGTTGGAAGCATGTAAAGATTGCCACTCAGAAACAGACCTTTTACCAACTCCTAAGCATTCATTTTGCTTCCGATGCACTAGATTGTCTTTAGGTATGGATTTGACTCAGATCAGATGGGCTACCCTGCTTCACCCTCACCTCTGCAAACAATGCAGGTAGACACTCTGAGTTCATCCTTTGCCCCTCAGACAATGCCATAAAGATGCTGTGATCCCTGAGTGCTGATCTCGCTGACTTTTGAGTCATCCCGATTTGCTATTCAGGCAGCAATGGGGACTGACGCATTAAATAAATCAACTTTTTAAAGGGGAACAAAAAAAGGCAAAGCAACCGGTTCGCTCCACCTAAGCGTCTTTGACTTGGCGCGGGGGGATTAGGGTTGTGGCATAGAACAGGCTGCAAGTGACTGATGGTCTCTGAAAGTCTCTCTCCGTTTAGTACCGTAATGAAATTGAGTTATAAAACAGGCCTAATCTCTTCTTTGAATTAAAGTTTCTGGAGGGAGTGCCTTCCAAAGATTTCCATGCAGATGTTTTGCCAAGTCCCAATTCAAAATTTTTTTTTTTGTGTTCGTTTATCATTTTGAAAGTTTAATAATCCCTCCATTGTAAAAAGTGAAAGAGTCCCATTAACATGCTAACCTTATGCCACTTCTGGTCTTGAATACTGTTTGGTTGCTGCAAGGTGGATCAGGGATTATTTAATTGGTGCTATTTTTCAAAAATCTCAGCTCATACAAAGTGATGAAATATTTGTGTATATATATAGATAAATCTGTGGAAAATGAGCCAGAGGATACTACAGTGTGTTGAATGAGGTATGAGTGGGGCTAATCAAGAGAGTTTGGTGCTATTAGAGTTGAGGAGATTAATTCTTGTGGCTGGTAAATTCACTTCTGCAGGCCAAAGTGTACAGCCAGATCAGCGTGCTAGAGCTGTGTGCACCTCCGCACTCGAGAGCTCGATGTAATGGCTCATGAATACAAAGGCAACATGCTTATACATACAGCTGAACAATGAGAGAATGGATACCATACTACATATTCAATCTCCTCCTTGTATACTTTATGTGTGTCGCATGGTTTATTCACCATATTGGGAGTTCTTCCCGGTTGCATTTTTTGTTATTCCCGAAAAAATACTGACATTGCTAACATTATTATCATTCATATTATTTTTTTTTTAATTTGGCAGATGCTTCTGTCCAGAAAGATTAGACGACATTACGGAATATGAGCATTAGCATGCTTATTATGCAATTATGTTTAATGACGTAGCGACTAATGAACCGCATCTCTCCATTTTTTTTCCACCCGTAATGACCGAGCTCTTACTTTCCTCACGGTTTCCATCGGCGTTTGATGGAGTCTGCTGTGGGTGAACTCCCAGCGTTAAAGCCAGCCGGTGCGTTGACAGTCATTATCATGAGTCCCCAGCTGTCACATCCCTTACGGGTTGGACGGAGACAGGGTGGGAGAAGACAGGCGACAGAGGCAGCGGCGGTTGTTACCGCGTGTGCTGTACCGCGGGACACGGCCGCTCAGGATGTCAGGCCTCATGCGGTTAGACAGTAGTGGGCCACGCACGCGGCTCGATGCACCAGCGGTCCCCACCGGGGGCCGATCAGGCAGGCACCTTCCTCATACCCAGCAGCCTCCCGTCTAATTGGTCCGTATCACTACCTGCTGTCACTCACTCTTCCCGCTCATGAGCGGAAAAATACAGATGTAGTACTCTAACCCCCCATCACCACCACCACCACCGCCACCCCACCAATCCCTCCGCACACAAGGCCGGGGAATCTGAATTGCAGATGGGAGCGGCTGAACGGAACCGCGGGTCCTCCACCGCTGCAATGTAGGGACGGTAATGATCTGCCCTATCAGTTTACCTGTTTCCACCTGAAGCAGCCCCCGATGCCCTGCGGCTGGAGGCATAACCGTTGTCTGTGTGCGGAGCTGATCTCTGTCCCCCTCGCAGAAAAGAGAGGGAGAGAGAGATTTAGCATTCAGGTCCACGAGTACATACTTTTAATTTTTTTTTTCCCTTCTGGAGCCAGCTTTAAAGCATTGCCGACAGAGTCCCTGGCTTAATGGCCCTTGTCTTATTTGAGCAGGGCATGCAACTTCATATGAATTGCAGATGCCCTTTAGCTGTCAAGAGGAGCCAAAAGACATCTAATGAACCTTTTAGATTTTACTGTTAAACCTACCATAAAACACCTGGCGTGCAAGAGGATACAGTCCCACTTAGGGGAATTTGTGTGACTAAAATTTTGACTCAACAGACAAAGGGGGGAAAAGTAGCGTTTATGCAATTTGATTCGTGAATGGATGAAGGATTTGCCATTGTTTCCAACGACACATCGGTTTAAGGTTTTGGGTGCTTGGTGTTAAGGTTGGAAAAATTATCATTTTTTTGTCCACTTTGTTCACCAGCTCAGTTCTGCCTTCTTAACACCATTGCTGTTTGTATAAAAATTCATATTATAATTTTTTTATTATTATTATTCATTTCATAAATATTCCTGTTTATATCCATTAACATCTGGTACAATTAAGGACAGTGCATTTCATACTAGTATACAGGAGCTGGAAGAGACTGTTGGTCCTTGTGTTGTGGTCTGAATGAATTTTTCATTTTGGATGAAATTATATTGCTATGAGCCAATGGGATAGAATAAATAAATAATAAAAATAAACCAAAACAAGGCACACTGTTATAAAAAAGGTATCACCATGGCAGTTCTTAATATTCCAGAGCTGGTTCTGTGGACATTTAAATAGATGTGCTTTGCTGCAGCTTTGCATACCAGGCCTGTGTTTATGTATTTGGAAGAGATATGTTAATCTGATATGGCTCTAACAGAATGGGATAATGATAACAATTGAATTATATCACAGAAAAGCACTGCAAGGTGCAGGAAGTTCAGTTGGTGTTTTTATCGACTCTGAGCAATTTAAAGGCAATGGTGTTATCAATCACGCCAAACACAAATCAGACCACAGCGGTCACTGGCCTGAAAGCTGTGCTGAGTCCGTTTGAAAGATGTGAAATTCATATTCACAGGCAGAGCGCATATTAGAACGCAATGCACTTGACGGCTCTTCTGCAGGAGGTTGGAATTAATGATAGTGTAATGATTAAACATTAGTCCATCTAAGTATGATTCAGGAGTTGAAATTTGCATGCTCATTTTGAAT
This sequence comes from Megalops atlanticus, assembly GCA_019176425.1. Taxonomy (NCBI): domain Eukaryota; kingdom Metazoa; phylum Chordata; class Actinopteri; order Elopiformes; family Megalopidae; genus Megalops; species Megalops atlanticus. The sequence goes on along the minus strand of CM032888.1, from coordinate 23,730,622 downwards.
TCAGTGGAAGCTGCTTGAGAAGGAAAAGTGATCCCATCCCTCAGAATACACCCCAAGAAAACAACATGTTTTGCAGCTGTTTACAGACCAGAAGATCAAAATACACAATAGAATGAAACAACATGATCAATACAACTTACTTATTCAGACAGCAATGTCCAGATTAAATGCATGTGCCTTCCAGAGTATGCTATCTGTGCTCCCAGCAGCACACTGTTACATTTGCTTTAATGGGGATGGCATTTAAAAAAACAGTCGCTGTTTTGAACCCCCTGCACGTTCTCTGGTGGAGGCTGAAAACACAGGCAGGGGAAGTCTGCAGCGAGATGATAGACCGCTGGGAGTGCGTGTCTTCTAAAAGCCGGCTCATTTTTGCGCAGAGTTGCATCCCGAGGCTTTGGCGAGCGGTGGGAGGTTTTGACTGGACCTCTGTCGCGAGAGGCAGCAGCTGACAGAGGTGCGCACCGCTGCATCCGCCGGCCTCATTATGGGACCGTCCAATTAGAAAGCGGTAATTGATTGCCTGTTCGTCGGATTCCCGTCCTCCTCTCTCAGAATTCGGGCTCGAGGTCAATTTAAAATGCATCAGAACTGTATTGTGGCAACCTCCCCGACGTCTGCCGTGGCCTTGTCTGCTCAAGGAGCTTGTTAAGCCCCAACTTGCACCAGCACATCACAGCTTACGAAACAACGGACCCCCATTGGCTGTCTGCCCACCCGCCTCCCTTGGCATCATGGGTGTTGTATGTAAGATATAAAGAAGGTGTGTGTGTGGAGGGGGGCATATGTGGCCAAGTAGTGCTAGAACCATGTAAATGTCAATGCAACTTAGCATGTTAGCAATGGAAACCCCCACTGCTTGAGGCCTTAAGTGCTGGTTTCTCTGATTCTTCAGTCAATTCAAAGTGAAGTGATAATGTTACATAGGTGAGGAATGAGCCAGATTTATTTTCTGCTTATAGAAAATAAAAGGTAGCTATTGTCTTTGAGAGGTGTTTTAGAGATTTGGTTCAGGTCTTGTCAAATAGGTCACCTTGGAACATGTGTTGTTTCAGTGGGGGAATAATCATTACACAGCTGTGGCTTTTCAGCAGCCCGTTTGAATGCAACAATATTGACTGAAATGAAGTTACGTGGGGTTGTCCAGTCAATGTGCAACCAGGCCCTAATCATCTCTCAATTAGATCCATCCAGCCGTCTCACACCGCTGTCTCCCATGACTGAAAAAAACGTAGCGGGGCAGTTCCGCTGCCTCCATTAAAAATAGAGACAACGCCCTGTGTGGTCTCATTATTGAATAAGTAGGGGATGTAGGAGGTAGACGGGAGTTTAAAGCCGGATTGGAAGAGACGCCATCCCCATTAAAGGCTGCACATTAACAACGAAGGCAACAGAAATAAAAAGGAAGAGAACAGGGGGAGGCAGACAAAGCAAACCAGCTGTAATTATGGTGATGTTGCCACCTTGTTTACACTCTCTGAACTGCATGAGTGCTGATAGCATGAAAAACACAATCAAAGGCAAGATACTCTAGCGGAGCAAAAATCTGTTCCATTCAGGTTAAGGTGATTTCTCTTACGCACTTACATTCTTTAGAGTTGCACACGCGTTTTTTTTTTTTTTTTTTCTTCCTTGTCTTTCAAGGCGCTAATGAAAACTCGTGGCTGGCTCCTGCAAAAAATAGAAATGACAAATGAAAATTAAACAGAGCCACTTTATTGCCAACCAGCCCTTGAAAAACGCCCTGACAAGATTGAACATACAAAATACAATATGAATGGGCCATCATTGATGCCATTTATTAAGATGATGGAGGCACCCGGTAATTATCAATTTTGTGAAAGTACATCAGAGAGCTGAACGTGGAGCATTAATGAACAGACAAGACTTGAGCTGAAGCAATTCTGATTTGTGTCACCGAGTCATTAAGCTGCCTTTGAGGGAAGTCAGCAATCTGGTCCATCACTGCAATAATGAGCAGAACATGGAGTCATCAATTTTATTCCTCCCAAGCACTGCACAAGGGTGATCATGGCACAGAGCATCATCCTATAGGTGCTGGCATAGGAAGTAAGTGGACATGCATTCCCACCGACCAGACAATAGGATTTTATTATTGTCAGCAACAGATGACTGTTTGTTTTACTGTGTCAATACATGGCTGTCTGCTCCCCCTCTAGTTTCCCTCTTGGTTGTTTCCTTGGTCTCTCAACTTTGTCACAGAGCTGTTTGCAATCCTTGGATTATGCAGTTTTTAAATGATAGCACACTTTGCTGCTTAGTCTTGCACAGCTTCTGTCTTGAGCATATGTGAGAGGGACCGAATTAAAGCATACACAATCAAACCATAAGATTATAGCATTTATTACAGACATCTATTATTTGGGGGGATTTGCATATATATTCCCATATAATGAGAGATTTGTAGGTACAGCTCTGATAACAGGAGAAAACTTAAGTCTCCTGAAATAACAATGCTGGCTTAAAATAGTTGCATTTTGTTGTAATGCACCTAGAGGGCCCTGTAATCCACCAGGGATAGCATTTTCACTGTCTGACTAGAGCAATACAGTGTCACTGGTTCCCTGATTAGTTTTGTGGGAAAGCACAAGCAAGCCTACATTTATCTCTTTAAATGATAATTTTTCCATCGTCACTTGGCTGATATTTTGATGTAATTATGGAAAAAGGTGTGTAGTGAATTGTGTGACATGGAGATATAAGATAGAAGAAGGGAAAGAATCGTTGCTGCAGTGGAATTGTCCCTTTGATTGTCCTACATATAGCAGTATGGATAGTGTATATGTGTGTTTGTCATTATTTTTTTGTAACAATATCATGCCTATAAAGCTCCTTGGAATGAAATAACTGAAAAGAGAGCTGCACACAGAGAGAGAGAGAGAGAGAGAGAGAGAGAGAGAGACTGAGGGAGAGAGATTAGTCTTAGTTGTAGAATTTTGATCCTTGACACATAGATGACCACTATCTTACTCAGTCTCTGACCTGTTTCTTCACAGATGAAGGACTTGTACAGAATTGTAAACTATTAAGGAAGTCTGTAAAGCGTACTTCATGCTTCTTCCATTCCTCAATGTGTATTTGGCCTTGTCAGTCACCTTTATAAACCATGACTGATGGTATCTGATTAATGAGTGGAGCTTTTAATAATGGAGTTTTTAAAAAGATTTTTCCTAATAAAGTAGATCCTTTATGGCAAGCAGGAACAGTTAATATGGGTTCTGATCAAAGATGGACCATCGAGGCATTTTGTATGATTTGTCTGTGCGGACATCAAGATCCCAGCGCAACCTCATTAGAATATCTTTGATTGAAGTGGCTTTTTCATTTGAAAGGAAGTCCGCTTTATGTTGGAATACCTGCCTCTGGTGGTTAGGTCATTTGAGGAGCTACCAGAACGTCTTTGTAGCCTAGCCAGCAAGTAAAACGTGATGTCTCTCTTGTGCAGTTCTGATAAGGATGCTGATTAATCAAGACACCAAAAGTCTTTCTTTGTTTAAAAACTAGGTATAGGATGAATGATTCTGAAAATTCTGAGATATGCAATTTCAGCTATTTCTCTGCCAAAAAAAAAACTGTAAATAAAAAGTCCCCCTCCTCAAATTGGAGGATGGATAGAGTCAAGTTTTTTGTAGCAGTTGTAGCAGGTGGTTATTATGTGAGTTGTTTTGAATAAAAATAGAAAAGTGGCAAACTTGGAAAAAAAACTTTTGAGTGTTTATGTTCAGAGTGTCTCTCATGATTGTCTTATTCTCTCATGCAAGGTTGTCAGCTGTGCCATGTCTTTGAGCGTTAATTCATTCTTTTTTTTTTGATTGAATAACACCGCAGAAAGTTCTTCTCAGCTTTCCTTTTCATTGTTGTCACTATTAATCCCCAACAGCAATTAAAGTTTGAGTTTCAGTTCTCTCTCTCTCTCTCTTTCTCTCTCTCTCTCTCTCCCTGTCTCTCTCTTTCTCTCTCCCTGTCTCTCTGCACTCTTCACTCTCCTTAATTTAACTCTGTTTTTACTTTCTTTTGCTCTCATTCCTCTCTTAACTCTCTCTCCTCTTTGTTGTCCCTCTCTTCTCTCACTCCTTCTGCGACGGAACACAAGAATGCTGGCATCAAATGAAATTCGCACCCTTCCTCATCAGTCTCCCGTTCAGTGCCAGCCCTTGTTGTGAAGAAGGAAGTGTTGACAGTTCTCTTCTGCCTTGTCACTGAACAACTCTCTGTCACACTTCAGTGCCAGCTTAATCCTCAGAGGTCCCTGTCAAGAATTGACATTTAATTTTCACACTTCTTCTCTGTTCTGAAAAAAAAAAAAAAAAAAAAAAAAAATATATATATATATATATATATATATATATATATATATATATAAAAAACACTCACACAAATACATACACACACACACCTTTGCTGCTCATGATTGTATTGCAATACAAATGTCTGCGACTGTCCCTTCTTATAATCTTATTCCATCTCTCTCTATCCCCTCCTTCTTGATAGCTGACTAAGCAGGCAAGTGACTTTAAAGCCAGAAGGTCATAAGGTGTCCAGTTACAGCTTCAGGGCTTTGTTCACGGCGAACAGCGTGCCTGGCGAAGGCGGTTGATGGATGAATCGATTGGCACCAGCTCCGGTTCCCCTGCCTTCTATGCGATTGCCTGGAGACTTGCAATGCTTCCAGTCAAATCAGACAAGTGGCAACAGCAGTGCTATTGAATAACCGTATGTAAAACAGGGTGTGAAAAACTCTGATGGGATGGCTTGGGCATTTGCCCAAAGTTTATGCAAAATGGAATGGTTCCTCTCTCAATCACATGTGTGGAGACATGCTGTTCCCTCTGATTTTCATGCTGTTGGTTGCTTAATTGAATCAAGGACTAAGAACAGTGGGTCTTTGTATGGTGGGGCTATGTACTATATATGTTGTTTGATACATTTTTATGAAGGAAGAATGCAGAGTGCCTGAAGTTTCATCAGGAATAGATCCTCTCCTCAACCTTTTTGGAAACATTAAAAATAGGCATCCCTCAAGGCCCCTGGAAAATCTGGTTTACATGAGTCCTTTTCAACCCTAAGGATGAAATCAGCCTGACCCTCTTTCTTCTGGTTACAGGTGGTTTTCGAATGATCTTTTTTGTCAAGGCGGCCGATATGTAATAGTGTCAACTCAGCCCGCTTTGTTACAGTGCTGACGTACTTACTGTACTTATATACTGACTGTACTTACATACTGCAACTGTGTTCCTTGAGTTGGAAAAAAGACTAAAACCGAGTGTGGCTAATTACAGCAACCAATCAACAAGATCTGACTATAAATAAAAGAAAGAATCACAGGAAAGTATTGCAGACTACACTGCAGTATTTTGGGCATAATTTTTTTTTTTCTGATGAAATTCAGGTAATCTGGGCAGACAGCAGCAAAATCTGCTGCATAGCAGCAGCATAGTTTTCCAAATGTATGCGATATCAGGTGAAATCGTACAATCGAAAAGTACTGTATCCATTACCTCCTCAACCGGACTTGACTCCAGCTCGAGTCGTCTTGGTTTGCAAGGAAGTTTTCGATTGTTAAGCCGATTCCACTTCATTTCCTAAGCAGCTGAAGAGGCTTCGGTGGTCACACTCATCAACAGGTCAGCACCGTTTCATTAGCAAGAGGACCTGAATTTGAGATTACCGGTGATTATGTTCTGCCTGCCCTTTCCCCCCCTCCCAAATCCCCAGCTTTGTTGCTGCCTCTTGCGGATGCAGAGAGGCACTGGGTTGGTGAGCGTCCATCAGAAAGCAAAAAAAAAAAAGACGGAACATACGGAATCAGTCGGAGCCCTGGCCAGATTACTCGGGGAAAGCGGCCAGTTGGCTGGCAAACAAAACGCGGTGGGTCTGATCAGGCGGCGAGAGCTGCCACCTGGCCAGAGATCACAGCAGTCATCGGGGACAGTGCTGGATCCACCGAGTGCACAGAGAGCTGCTGTGGACTGGCGAGCTCGCAGTGACCTTTACTTGTGTCACCGCTGCGTCCAGAATTACTCCTTCACGAACATCAGCTCCCTCTGATTGCTTGGCCTCTGACAGCATTGACTGATGGGCACAGAACTGTCCATGAGAGGCACTCTGTCCTCCAGTCTTATGACTTTCAGTGTTCGCCAATGATGATCCCGTTTGACTGAAAATGTACATATTAAAGACACCAACGTGCTTATATAATAAAGTATAGTAGAATAAAATTTGTTCTTCTAATATACTTTAATATGTGTACTTTATTTTTCTCTTAATTGGCCCACCACCAGTATCATCCCCCATCCCAGGTCAAGTTTGTTACACTGTTACAATTTTTTTTTTTTTCTTTGCTAATTTTTTCAGCATCTTTTTAAAATAGCATTTCAAATTGTATTTGACATCCCATTTATTCAAGTTGTAAAGAACTGAATGGAAGAAAATATTTTTTAAAAAAAACAATAAAAGGTAGTAATAAATAATCGGTTTGAAAGAGCAAAAGTATTCACTCTAGATGCTTACATAAGATTAAAAAAAGTTGTAAAATAACTGAAAAATAAGACAAAAAGCATCACTTCAGTATATTTGGTAATTTCCAATGCTTCCCTGTAATTAGAAGATCCCAGATACTCAGTGGTTTGGTAGTTGTGTAGAAAATGTAACCTTCCAAAACAAACTAATGCTGTATAAAAACTTCTAAGCAGTCTTCATGATTCCAAAGTTTGATTCTTAAAAGATTTTGATATTTTACATTATATAAAATAAGGCCTGTTTCAAATGGCAGCTGTGTATTGATCTAAAGAGTTTTTATCTGTTAGTTACTGCCTGAAGCTTGACTTCACTCCAGATGTGTTTTTATTTTTTGTCTTTTTTCAGAATAATTCCCATATACTCACTTTGGTGCACTTTTCATGAGGCATCTTGTTAGCAGAACAACAGAAATAACAAGCTGTTTTCAGATTTAGATCCATTAAGCACTTATCTCTTCCAGTCCCATTTGTATTTTTTTACAGTTCATTCCAGGACTACAACCGATTCTGGTGTTGTAGGTGGAGGTACTGCTGAAATCTTTAAGAGGTGAAAAGGGCTTATCCTAATATAAGCCGCAGCTGACTGTTAGATGGGAGTAATAGAACAGAGGATCATAACACTGGCTGTTGTGGTAACTGTGTGAAGGTGCTTTTATTTTCATACCAGGTAGGGTCCATTGATCATTAGTAGGATGAAGCATTGTTAACCTCTTATCCGTAACATATTAAGCTAAAGGCTATAATAGTAAGGTATATGGTACATACATGTTAAGTCTGTGTCCACTATGCACAAAAAAGTTGATGCCATGTCTCTTATGCTTACTAAGATGTCTTGTTTCTTGTTACTTTGTGACCCAGCCAAGGAGATAGACCTGTCTTCTTCTCAGCCCTATTTCACGTAACCACCGATTCGTATTACTGTGCATATCTGTTCCTGCCATTTCAAGCTGTTGTGGTGTGACTCCCTCACAGTAAGAGGACACCCTTCACTCCTCTCTTCATTCTCTTTGTTGATGGACATTACTTCATTAATAAGTACTGTCATGCTAATTTGACCACTTGGTGGTATCATTTTCCTTCTCTTTCATAACATGCATCACAATTAGATCATTTCAAAAATGCTGTTATTGAAAAAGCTAAAACATGTACAACTGGTAGCACATCTGTGATGTGTTCAGCAATTGGCATCTTTTATTATTAGTATTAATAGGGGCAGCAGTGAAGTCTAGTGGTAAGGAGCAGGGCTTGTAACTGAAACATTACTGGTTTGATTCCCCACTGGGACACTGCTGCTGTACCCTTGGGCAAGGTACTTAACCCAGAATTGCTTTAGGAAATATCCAGCTGTATAAATGGATATCATGTACAAATTGTAACCTATGTAAGTTGCTCTGGATAAGAGTGTCTGCTAAATGGCAATAATGTAATGTAGTTTGTGATGGTCAGTCAAATCATATTAGTGTTTTCAATGCTAATGATCAGATAACATTCAAAATACTAAGTCTGATGACATTGTAAATTTAAATGGATTGATTCAATTTTATAAGCAGTGCTCAGTGTGCATGTCTTTTTTTCTTTCTTCACTCTCTCGAGGTGTGGTCTACCAGCCTTGATGTGCTCTTCTGAATAGCTTTGAGATAATGAGTGCGCTTAATAATGATCCTTGCTGAGATCCAGTGTTTAAAGTACAAAATTTAGTACCTTCATCCTGACTTAATTGTCCTGGGTCTTAAACACAGCAGGGAACAATTCATAAAAGGGTGTGAAAGAAACTGCTTTGTTTCACAATTTAACCTGCCCTAACCAGGTCCCTGAACATATACACAGATACATGTGTTAGAAGATGTAAGTGTTAAAGGAAGTGCAAGCTCTAAGTGATTCTTGTGAGTTCTTGTGATTCGTTCAAGGAGAACTGTACAAAATTTCCAGTGTCAGTAGCTCTTCTTTGAAGTGAAAATCTTCATAACATGGAGAGACCCCAGAAGTTTTCTCTTAATTAAGGTGGTTAATTTTGTCTACACTATATTTCCTCAAGGAGAATCTAGTTTATCCCCCTGTGTATTCAACTATTTTGGAGTGCAAGTGTGGTGTGATGGTTAACAAGTTGAGCATCTAATCCAAATGTCACCTTTTTGATCCTCAGGTGAACCAGTGCTATTGTTCCCTTGAGCAAGGTACTTAACTTGAATTGTTTATTAATATTCAGATGGAAAATTAAAAACAAATTGAGGTATTTTTTCCCACTGGAAGAGTGGGTACTAAGCAAAAACCTTACCAATTTGTCAAAACATCTAATTTGTCATATTAAAAACGGTTTTAGGTTTAGTCAGTGACAGGCTGTGGCTCTATAGGTCAGTTCAGTCCCACTGTAATGTGGTTTTTGTCCCTGGTCACATGGTGAAGGCTCATGGGCATGAAAGGGGGAGACCCATAATTCACCTTCAAACTGTTAATTGTCCTGAACCTGTTGATTGTTTTGTTCCAATTTAAATAAGCCTCAGTCATCAGTAGCTGATTTCTTTTCACTTAATTGCATCCAATGTGGGGACATTACCTTTGTAACCTTTTTCACACTTCACCCGGAAATTTTAATTACACAAAAAAGATTGGTGTTAAGACAGATCTCAGATCTCTTTCTCAAAGAAAAAATAAATTAAAATAATAATAATGTAGCCCAGTCTACAGTTGTAATTAAAATTATTGTTTGTGAAGTACGTAAAGGTATTTCTGTCAGGTGTTGTACAATCAAGTAAAAAGGGGTGCAGATAGGTGATCATTAATTTGAATTTGAACTTTTTAATCACACAGAACAAAAAGTGGTTACAATTAGCACAAAACAAAAAGTGGTTACAATTATTAGCTGAAAGGTACATTTTTATTCTTCCTGTTTTATTCACGTTTCCAGTGATTGTTAGGTTTTTTTTTCATTTCATAAACAATGTTATCAGTTTGATACTTGCTGAAATGATTAAAAGTATGTGTAAGACATTATTAAGTCACAAGTGCTTTAATGTAAATTCAAGCCTGATATCACCAGCACTGCTGTAGACTTTAATTCCATTCTACAGCATTTCACTTTCAAAACAATGTATTAAAATGCTAAATTGGTAAAGAGGAGTCCCCACTGCCTTCTCTATGTGAAACATATTATCTTTGACAGGAAGAATTTCAAAGTGTGGACCTTATTTATACCGAACAGGCAACAACACCAGACTGTCAATGCACACTTTTGAATGAATATTCATGAACACGCTGAGTTTTCAAAAGAGACACCTGCTATTAATGGTGGGGCTGGCCAGGAAATTGTTTCCAATGTGCACCAAACTGCTCAACAGGGATGTATGATAATGAATCAGTCTATCAGTCGAGTCAATATGCTAATAAAAACACGAGGTTGCCAGAGTGGTTCAGGAGGTGTAGTCTGCCATGAAATTTGGTCCAGGCCTTCACAACTCCATTTGTGCCACAATTCACCATGTTCAGGAGCATGGAAGAGATGTAGCATTTATCAGTTGCATTACTGTAAGATCTCAGACTTATGCATGTCCCAAAAAAGGCCATTCAGAGCAGAGTCACTTTTTTGTGGACACCTGAAAGGTATGAGCCAATTGTATTTATTTCATGTTCAGTAAATCTGCATCTCGTGATGCCCTAAAGTTAAATTTTGGGACCCAGAGAGGAATCTTGTGCACTCCTGTACCCTCTACAAACTTGGACAACTAACCATCTATAAACTATGTAGTACAACAGTACAATAAACAACATGTACACATTTTCACTCTTGAATAATGAGACTTTATCACACACACACACACACACACACACACACACACACACACACACAACACGCATTGGAGAAAGAATGTGTAAGTGGTGAATGATTGTTGGAATGTATATTTCTCTTGGTTGAATTTCTGTAGAAAAGATACGTCAGGTGGTTTGGGAGCAGTGATTGCTCCTGAGTAATCAAAAGGTGTTAGAAGAGAGTGGAGTACAAGGGTTGGAAGAAATTGGTGAGTTTGTCTGGCCAACCCACCCCCATGGGCACAATCAGAAACATAAATTATATCATAAATGATTTGATAATTCTTGCTTCTATCTGGTCACTGCCATCTTGCTGTAATGATACTCTGAGATCATGTCTAGGGTATTTGGAGAAGGATATTCATAGCCTTTTGTGCTAAGCAGGAGGAGCTTTCCTGCTGTAAATGGGAAACCCAGAGAGCATTTTGCTGCTCCCCACGGTTTGTGGTGTCATCAATGCTTCCATTTCTGTCAGACTTAATCCCAGTTCTGATGATATCTGACCATGGAGTGGAAATCTCACCCACTACGATTACTGTGCTGCGTCCAGGAACATATTGCTGGAAATTCTGCTTTCCACATGTGCAACAATAACAAAGTTCACAAAATCTGTCATGAGCACACCTGTACTCTCCTCATACACTGTGAAAAGTGAGAACGTGTCATGCTGTCCAATGTTCAGCTGTGATTTCTACACTCTGTGTGGTGCTACTAATGTCCCAATCATATACAAGCCTCACATATACCTTTACCTGAGGGAGGCCTGTGGATCCATTCAGCTGCAGAGCAAATTTCATGAAGTTCTGCATTTTCTGACATCTTTTTGAATGTCACATGACATGACATGATACTTTTAACTACTGTATTATTTAAAAGGTGGACTGACTTGACTTTGCTGCCTCCTGACCAATGAAACATTTGCAGATACAGATTATACTTGGCTTGATAAAATCTTCTAAACTGTTTACCTTCTTGGTCTTGGTTGGTCTTGGCCCTTAAAGTTGTTCTGCTCCACAGAAATGTCTGAAGGAAAAGACCTCCTAGCAAACAAAGCCCATCATGTCCATGTCTAAAATTGCCAAATATATTGATAGCTAGACACAAGATATTGCCAGCTTAATATTTATTTGAAAAAAAAAAAAAGTTTCTTTCTACCTAGATTCTAGGCACTAAGACACTGACTAACTAGCTAGGTGGCTGTCTTTGTGCTACCTTACTCTGCCACTGTAAATGCACCATTTCTTGAAGTGCTCTGCCCTCTAGGGAAAACTGCATAGGCTTACTGCTGTGTAGTGGATGTTTGGTGTGCAGATGTTTTCTTAGCTCATTGTGTTTCAAACTTTGGTTGCTCAAAATTTTGCCACATATTCCACATTGCGGTTCTGCCTCAAACTTCGTTCCTTGTCTTATGGCTTTGTCTTATGGCCTTGTCTTATGTCGCAGGCCAACAGACAACAGCCACATGCCCCGGCCCACCTCAGGCAAACCCATCACAGATCAGAATTTGACTTTGTTCCAGTTCACAAAAAAGCAATTCATTCACATGTGTATGCAAAGTTCCCTTTGTCTTCAGTCTCTCCTCCTGACCCTGCCAGCTGTACTCCTCCCACTACCAAATAACACCAGCTGGTCTAAAAGTGCCCCTTCAGGCAAGGATCACTTTTGTTGTACACTATCACTGCAACAACAAAGCTAGTACTTCCCATGTGTCTAGGGCTACTTCGTTAAGTATTAGCTTAGATATCTATCAACTAATGTTGGAATCACACAGTCAGACAGACAAGCATACGCACACTAGAGAAGGGGATGGATTCTCAGCTTCAGAGTTTGCCAGCCAGCTGAGGCGACCAGCGCAAAATAATATGTGAAAAGACCCACTGCTTCCACAGCGTCTCATCCCTCCTCTCCCCAGAACCGCCAGGACTGGAGCACACCGCTGCCGACCTCATTGCTGCCTGCGGTTAGATCTGTCAACAGGTGAGTCACTCAGCACTGTGTCCCACTCACGATGCAACACACAAACGCGCACGTGCACGCACACACACAGGGCGGATGAAAGCAGTGCTTCCCTTTACATCGGAGGGCGAACCTTGATCCTAACGCTCAGTCATCTGCTCTGGCTCCACAGCACATCACAGGTAACTCCACGGTTTCTTCTGCTGGTGCGTGAGGTGTCTGTCCCTGCTCGCTCCGCTGATCTGCCAGCGATTTATCTGCACAGCGAAGAAGGCAGGTACAACTCAACACAAAATAAAACACCACTTGCAACACAAATGAACAAGCGAAGAGAAAACAAAACCACAAAAAAACATCAAGCCACACGCTCTTGCTCCCTAAAACTGACTCCCTAAGTCACCTCACCATTTGTATCCTTGCAGCTGAGTGCCTCCCTCGTCCGGCTAACCAGACCTGTGTGCCATTATTAAAGTGAGTCACTGCTTGCCCCTCCCTCTGCTACACTTGCTTGCCCTCAACCCCACTCTCTCACTCCTTGCCCCATCAGCTGCTGCCAGGTATGAAGCTAATGAGATGATGTGAGAGATAGTTTCAATGTTTCTGACATGTGCAAGGGTTTTGTTTTATGTATCCATGTATATATATAGTCGGCTAATGGAGGAAAAACGTGACTGGAGGTATATTCACATGTCACAGACTAATAAATCAGTCTACTGTGAGGTGCATCGGGAATACAGTGGTAATTGTGAATAAATGAGCAGAGTGATGAAAAGTTCAGCTTGGTTAGATTTCTAGCAACAGCAAACATGAGACAAAGTAGTTGGTTTAAGTGTACACCTTATATACATTAGAAACCCACTTCGGGTCAGGAACCACTGTCCTAAAGCACAACCTTTACCTGCAGTTGATAGACAAAGGGCTTGACTTGATATAACAGAAAATGATTTATAAAAACATTTGCTAATTTCAGTGATCACCGCACCACACTATAATGTTGTATAAGAAATGAACAAAAACAAACATTTGCTTAAATGCATTATTCAAAGGTAAAATCAGAGTTGCAGTTAGAATAAGTCTCTACCCAGATGGCAGTGGTACTCAGATGAGGGAGATATTTTCTACTGCATAGAAAAGCACCTCTTTTCAGTTTGTTTTACCAAGTTCTCTATCAAATGAATGTTGCTTCTTCAACTTGGGAAGCGGCTGCTTTTAGCATTCAAGGACAAGAACTGTTGTAACTTCACTACTTTTGACTAAGTCTGTATTGTGAAATACAGGCTAAGAGAAAGGAACATTTTGTAGAAAATATCTGTGCATGAGGTAGATAAAATCAAAGGGTTCACCTTCACTTTTGTCAGGGAATCATATATTTTCATCAGATTAAATGGAATATCAACAAAACAAATCTTTTACCTCTGAGGTGCTGTGTTTTGCAGAGGCCATGGTCAAGATGCGCTAAACACAGAGACTGATTCAGCAGACCTTGGGTCTATTCAAAAACAGCCAAAGTAAACAGAGTGTAGAGAGCAATTAAAGAAATAGAAAATGAAGTGAAAGGATTAATAAAAAGATGTTACATTTATGAACTTAATTATATAAAAATTCATGTGCAATAATCGTGTACTGGAGTCATGATGGCTAGATGGGATTTTAACACTGTGTGTGTGAGTGTGTGTGTGTGTGTCTTTTGTGTTAAAATTATTATATATTTTAAAATTTGTATTTAATTATATTTATTTTTTAATAAATATTTATTTTATACTTTTAAATTACTTTTATATTTTTACTGATGCATATTTGGCCTTTTTAGTCTTGTCCCCCTTTGTAAACAGAAACTTTCTTACTTAAACACATCCTTTAAATCCTGATTTCAAAAGTCACCCCGAATGTTGATGGATAGACAATGACACCTGAGCCTTCTGCCAGTTCTGTTGTCGATTTGCTGCTTGTCTTTTTTCTATTCCTTAAGGATATTATCTTCAGGACTTTGAGTCCTGGGTTTGTCAATTACTGTTTCTTCATACTTGCTTATTATGCTCCAGATAAAACACCTTGAAAATTGAGTGATGTGAGTTATTTCACTCACTCAGTGATCTTCTCATATATATTACACACATACCTTTCCACGGGATTTAATAGAGAGTTGGCAGACCTTCCTGTATTAGATTGGGTCACTTTGAGATAATTTGCACTTTTTAAAATCATATTTTATCTGAGGGAGTATTTACACTGTACTGTACCTTTCCCCAAAGGCATTGCATTGAAAAAGATATTACACCTTATGAACTGTTTCGTTTTAATAAGTGCCTTAATAGTGTGCTCTCAGAAATTCACAATGTTTGCTTAAATTGCTTTCCATATTCATAATGAGAGTTTATGCTCACCATAGGCTCCTCTAATTCCCAGTCCTGATTGCTGGGTCACTGGCTCCTTTGTGCCCCAGTCCTTATTCATTAACAGACCAGTTTCGTTGTGACCACAGCTTGTTCAAACAAAAACAATAGAAAGCCCAGTAATGGCAGAGCTAATTCTTAAGTAGTTCATACAATGAGGAAGACTGGTGTATGTATTGCAGTGCTTGCAGACTAGTGTGCTTGCAGACTACACACTGATCTTCATAGCGGGGTACTGTCTCTAATTAGACCATGGCCCTTCAGGAATGTTCATAATTAGCCAGCAAATCGCACCGCTTACAGCTTCAACAACTGAACAGACAAAACTTTCACTGAGAAGCGGACAGAGCTGACCATCTGGTCAATATGTAGAATATCTATGGTACCACTATCTTAATGAACCATCACCAGGGGAATAAAATATCTCCTTCTCTTTTTTGAGAGAAAGTAGTTCTCACCTAAAATGCCTTCATATCTGATCAATGATAATAATAAGAAACACATGCAGGCACACACACACTCATAAGATGGGGAGTGAATCTTTTTATCTATTTGGGTACAGTATCTGAAAGCTATTTTTTCAGAAGGTGAAATTGAAATTGCTGTTTTGAAGTTAGGGAGCTCTGGCGATTTTGTTGCTGAAGGGTTCGCCAAGACTTTTCAGCCCAACAGAAGCTCATTCACCCATCACATTTTGCATTTAATTAAATGGTGTATTTTTAGATTGATGTTTTTCGCAAGAGTTGCTGGTGTTGCTGTTCCTCTTCTGGAAGTCTGGAACAGCTGTTTACTAGTGCCTGGGGGACTGGCATCAGGCCTGATGTCTTCGCTTGTCACAGGCTTCTTGCCTCCCAAGGCATTTATTTTAGCATACTACCAGAAAACACACGCCCAGTCACTCTCTGAGAGGCAGGGATTAGCATATCGACATGTTGCCCTCCTTAAACCTGTGAGGCTAAACCTGGGGGGTTTCACATCGGAACTGGCCCCAGTGTGGGAGGAGGCACGCGGATTCTTTTGTTTCGCTTGTGGTGTTTTGTACACGCAGTGTGCCATGGTTTCAAAGTGATGTGAACACGTGAGACAGAATGTGTCCTCAGTGCATTTATCAATCCAGTACTGACTTCAAAAAAGGGCCTGAGTAAGACTGTCTAGCTGGCTGCATGTGTGAACCCTGTCCCAGGCCCCCCCCCCCCCACCCTGCTTACAGCGGTCTTGCTCTGGGATCTTTTTGTCTGGAGCTCTGCTGTTTGTATCCGAAGGCAGGGCTGGGTGGCAGCTGGCTGCCAGAGGCGGGTAGCTGGGGCAGACCAGGCTTCTGTGTGCTGGCACCTGACAGGTACCCAGTAGCTCCCTCTGTGTGAACCACCCTTTTCTACAACACAGAGCTACATATAGCAAGCAGGGTGAGTGCCAACACATAAACAAACTGGGTTTAGATTCTGACATGAGAGTCAAGGCAAATTAGCTTGTGGACATAATTATTACTTGCTGTTCATTTAATTCTGAGAAAGCTCTGCTGTTTACTGGTAGGACTTGGATTGAATTACTGTGAGTGTTTTGCCTCTAACAGACGCGCAATAAGCACTAGCACTTGAAAGCTTCTTTCTTTGCTGCTTCTCTGTGGAGCTGTAAACTCTGTAGACCATGGCAGTGGGAGTCTTTCTGGAGCCCTCTATAAGTCAAGCCTCTGACTTTCAACTAATGGAATTCCGGCAGCCTGCCCGTTTGTCAGGACAAATTCGCATTTTTTGTATCATTCAGGATAGACAGTTTACATTCCAGTGGGCCTTACCACTGAGTCTGTGTGGGAGAAACAAAATGAACGCTTCCGAACTATAGAATTGATTTTTAAAATCAATCTGTTAATTCTTTTTTTTTTCAACAAAGACAAGAGTTATTACTACTAATTCTGCCTTTTCAATCTCTTCCATGTTTCTGTTAGGATTTTTTTTGTGTTATGCTGTATAACCCTGAGGTTCAATCATGTCCACGAATTCCTCCCACTTATCATCTGTCCAAATATCTTTTTTTCACAAAACAAAGCTGTGTAAAATTGAGGACCTGGTGTAGTCATTGCCTTAATACAGTGCCAATATGCTGATGATCTGTTCTTATTCTAGTTTGCTTCCTCCCCCACCCAGACATATTAGTGGTTCTCCAGGTATCTCTCACTTCGGCTCAGGGACTTCTAATGAGACTTCAGCATTCTACATGTAGAATTTGGTTAAGGTGGGTCTTGTCATCTCTCATACATTCCCAACTACCCGGCTTTACTTGCTGCATCCTTATGAATATTCTGTCAGTCTTAATGGGTTTGATGTACACAGGGCTAAGGACCAGTATAATCCTGCAGCTGAATCGCACAGGTGGCTATTGATGCACACTATGGGAAGTGTCAGACAACAGAAGTATCTCATTTGATGTGTGGAGCTTCAGCGCTCAGATGATGAATTTAATGCTGTAACCTTTACTCCATAATGCTACACCTCAGTTTCAGCATGAAACAGGAGTTTGCAAAGGAGACCCTGCAATTTTCAGAAAGTGGAACTGCTTGGACAGGGAGTGGTGGTGGTGGGAGGGGGGTTCAAATTAGCGGCAATGCTGCTACCATGGTGTCTGTTGAGAGACAATTTAAATGAGATCCCTTTGCATGTTTTTTCCTCCCTCTCCCAGGGAAGGCAAATGGGCAGATATGTTTCAGCTCAATAATTTCATCTCCCGTGAGTTTCTGTCCGTTTGAGCTTGTGTGGACAATTGCGGATGCCAGCTCCCTAATTGATTTAAATGTGGTACCCATAGCAACTTATATTGAAATAAATGAGGTAGAAAGACATTGTTTGCTGTGGACTACAGCTCCAGTGTTGATTTGCTGGAGGTGACAACCCTTAGATGAATGGCACTTTAATTAGCTACTCAGCCCTCACCAACAAGAACGTATCAACCTCCCTAATGGGGACAAGGTGTGAGGGTTAATTCAACACCAAAAAAAAAAGAAAAAAAAAAAAACTGTAAACTGTGGGAGATCAGAAGTTATTGCCCTGTGGCACCGTAATCCTGCATTGACTGTGGCTTCTGGCTGTCACTAATGGAGCCCTGTAAATACAACTGCAATGCTGTCTGCCACCAAATGCGTGCCGCTGTTAGCTCTAAACATTACCTCTGGAGCACTTTAAGTGGACAGTGTTCAAATGTTAAGAGTTTAAATAGACAATATGCATCAACTAGTACATAAGTGGAAAATGCATTGCTCTAATGCTAATTAATGCACAAATTACTGCTGTGTGGTATATGCGCAGGAATCATAATAGAAGCTGACAAATTGGGAATATGAAATTAAAAGTGACAAATGTGATTATTGATTTGTTCTGTTCCACCATCTGTGGATTACACATGACATCTTGTGTTCTCCTGAGCATGCCATGAGCATTTTGAATAGCTATTACGCAGTGTATCTACTCTGATAAGGTTAAAATTGCCATATGAGCTGAGAATAACTCCACTGGTCATTCAGAAGCTGAATGAATGCACTCTTGTACATGTTTGTGTTGTGAAGTGGTTTAATGGTAATTGACAAGGGATTTTTACCAGAAGCTGGGGACGTACGGCAGTTTGAGGCTCCCAGGAGCAGAGCTATTGAGGCTGACACCTGTGCTATTTCAAGCTCTCTCAAAGGATCACTAAACGTGAAAGGTTTTGAAGACCTTTCACAGTTCCTGCACCCGGTAGCCCTCTCGTTCCCTGTGAAAAAGTTAATTTGCTCAAGACTAAAAGGCAAACCTGCGACGAACATTCGTTTCCTTGGTCTTCACGTCTGTGACGTTGACATTGTGAAGAGCCGAGGTGGCCTGCAACTGAGTCAGCTGGAAGCGACTCTGCTAAGCAAATTCTCAGGGAGAGAGACTGTCCTAGACCACATCTGTGCCACTTGTTACTAGGGGAATTTTAAAAGGTGGAAAAACTATAGACTGAGGGGTTCTGGAAGGGGTTGTTGGTTGGGTATCCAAGACCAAGGCATTAACCCTCTCTGTCCACAACAACAGAAGTTTCATATATCACATTGATGTATCACCGTTTTTCAGTTTGCAAAAGGAAGAACAGAATGTATTATGTGGCATGGCATTATTTTGCTCTCTATACAAGACAAAAAATAAAGTACAATAAATCATTATTCACAAGATTCTCAATGCTTTTCTTACGGGAGGTGCTGGAGAGGCATGATGTGTCTGGTAATGAATAAAATAGTGTCCTGCTTTCCTGAGCAGAGCATTGGAAAGTATGGATGCCATTCATTATTAATAGGGATCCAAGCTGACAGGCGCTGGTAGAGCCCAGTAAAAGTTAGTCTTCCTAACATCTGCTTTACACCTCCTGTGCCAATGAGGAGGTGGTGGTGGGAGATTTGGGGGTGTTTCAGAAGGTGCTTTTGAAGCTGATGTATATTGTTAAGCACTGCTTTACAGAAGAGGCATTTCACACAGCTGTTTAACATTGTGAGAATACCAGCTGGAGTTAAAGTCTTGCATACTAATAAATAAAAGTATTCCATCGTGCAGATGTATGGTCTTTTTTTTTCTTTTACAGGATGACTTTGAATGTCTCAGTTTACTCTTTAAAGAGTTTCTAAAAGGAGGAAATCAACAAATGGCAGACTCACCTTGATACTGTGAACCTCCCTTTAATTCAAGGCTTTGTTTGTGAGCTTGATGTAGACAAGTGTTCTCGCAAAGCCAGTGTTAACAAGGAATGGCATCAAAAGAGAACACATTCAGTATCTCCTTTGAAATGTGCCACTGAAAGAATTATTTACAGCTGCTGTCATATAGTGTGTTAAATTCCGCCCCCTCCACAACCTCTAACACCCCCCCCCCCTCCTGTTTCTTCCAAGGCCACCACATTATAATTATTTTAGCACAAAATATAACAAAAACCTGTAAGGACAGGGTAGGTGGTAATGGAAGGCTGACTGGGGCCTGTCACTTCATGGTCTCCCACCCGGGGGAGTTGGAGTGGGGAAGTAATGGCCGAGGCTGCCAGATGTAGCAGTCACTTTTAATCAAGTGTGGTGCTGTCACTCCTGCTGTATTGATCCTCGCAAGGTCCCCAGGCGGTTCGCTATCCGACCTTTTTTTTTCCTTCATCATCTTCTTGCCCAGAACAACTTTAAACTTGCCTTTCAAATGGCTCCCTGTGTATCCACACCTCGGCGGAGTTCATCGCAGTTCCCCTTTTGCGGACAGCCTCCCCCTGCTGTAAACAAGACGGGAGAGGGTGAGACACCGAATCGACTCCATGTACATCACGCCTTCTGATGCCACACTCCTGTCTCTCACTGCATCTGTATGCACTGAAAAGTACATGCATTTGCCCAAAATAAAATGTGCAGCTGTCTCTCTCCAGCTTTCATTTGCAGTGAGAGCTGGGTGGCAAAAAAGAGAATAAGTTCATCCAAAGGTAAAAAGAAAGAGCCCTGCTGTCCCCTGCTCTTATCTAGCTCAACAGCAGCCCATGCTTGCTGAGTATTCTTGTGAAATTAAGGACTTTTGGAACTGGCTCACTCAATCTTCATAGATCCTGGGAACCAGTTTTATTGTTTGTTTGTGGAGGTCATGGTAGCCAGTCATTATGATGTCATATCTCAGTGCATGATGGGGGATGAATCTTAATGCAATGCATTATGGGAGTAGTGGGAGGGGCCTGACTGAGCACTGTGCTCTCTCACATTCTGTCTCAGCAAAATGAACTCTGGAGTGTGCTGAGGAACTAATTATGCAAGATTTTGGTGTCCATTTCTGCACCATGTGTTGTGTCACAAAATACCCATTTGACAGCTTGCCCAGGTATGGGGGTGCGAGCTGAATCTGCCAGCCTGTCCTGTCTGTGCGTGATCGCAAGTTGTAAACCCAGTCGACAGATGCTTAGCGTTAGAGCGAAGGGAGAGGAGAGAGGCAGCGATATGTGAAATAGAGGGCAGTCACTGGAGCAGTCTGCGTTACTTAGGTGTTCCACTCGCTGTGGAGGATGTAGAGTAACAGTAATGCATAAAAAAGGCATGCTGGGATAGAGTACCTCCTCCACACTTAACAGCCTAACAAATGACATAGCCACAAGTGAAGAAACATTGTGTAAACATTGTGGGGGTTTTTTTGTCATGGTGCATGTTTTATGTTGTGGGGATGGCCAGCTGGATGGCCAGCTGTACTTAGATCTTGAAATGGTGCAGATTGGTGTATCTGGCGATTTATGCTCTGGCAGCTTTCTAATACAGGTTGCAATTCTAACACCTTGACATTGTGGTGCAAATTCGACATGCAGCAGACTCTTCCAGCTCTGCATTAATGGTTACAATTCCAGAATTCAGCATTTTAATAGATAAATTAAATTTCAGCATTTTAATAGATAATGTCTTCCTGATTTGATAATTGAACAATTAGACAACTAACACCATTGCACAGTGTCACATTTTTCTGAATCATCCAATTACAAATGCACAGCATGAGAGATAGGGGAGCATACTACGGTCTAATCTCTAACTCAGATCTTCTAATTTGCTGAAAACTGATAGCTGCCCCCCATTACCTTAGAAAAATAGCTCGCTTTTGAGTCAATACAGAAGAATTAAAGTCTGCCAAAAATATTAAGATTTTGACAATGAAATGTGTAATGCACAGCAGTCAGCTGTGAGGAGTTTTCTGACAGCTGTCACAATATGGTAAAGGTCTCAAAAATCATTTCATTTTTGCACCTGTTGTATTTGGTTAATTAATATCAGCAAGCACAGTTGATGATGAAATACACATTTTATTACATATATTATCTTATGTTAATATGAATGTGAATTTAAATGATGAATGTAGAGTTAAATTGTAAAAACAGTTTTGAGGCTTTACATGATGTCAGATCCACAAAAAAGACTGGTCAGCAGATCTGGTCAATGAGAGACTTCAAGGAAAGCAGGTCGTTCAGAGAGATACTATCAGCTTTTGAAATGTGTGTGTCTCCTCCAGGCACTCCTGGTAGAAAAGGTTATTTTGCAAGTCTTTTATAAGTTTTCTCAGCCAAGGTGTGATTAAACTGATCCAGCAAACCTAATTTTCAAGATTTTTGTTTAGTTTAGAATGTTAACTGAATTAACTGGCACAGCCTAGAGAATATTGCCTAGAGATTCAGTGTGTTTATTTGTCAAACATCCTTCCAACATCCGTACTCTATTTTTCCCTAGTTAACAATTCAACTTGGTTATTTTGGAAAACATATTCTATGTATGTTTTATATTTGGGCAATAAAGTCATGAAGGCAAAGTTTTCATTCTTTCAGAGTCATCTTTCTATCAAAGATTTCTAAAATTTTTAACATATTTTAAAGCATAATTGCAATTATCAGTCCATCAATGTGGTTAAATATATAGTATATAAAATAGTGCTTTAGTTTATTATAGTTGGGAATTAATCATGAATCAGGAGTTGTGTATATCCCACAATAAATACACAGGCAGCCCCTGTTTTTATGATCAGGTGCTGCTGAAAACCATTTCTACACACACGCACATTATATATATATATACACACACACTCACAGTCACAGTCATTTCATGACTAAAATAACATGTGGTTCCTTAAAGAATTATACTTTTAAAAGGAAAGCCTCGGCAAGGGATTCTGATGTACTGAGAACTGAATACTGTTGTTTGCAATAATGAAATGAAAATGCAGAAGACATGTTTTCCATATTACAGGTTTACTGTCACCTCCTAGGTAGCAATTTAGGACTTTTCTTTTTCAGTCCCATAGAATCTAAAATTCTGAATTTCATGTTTGCAGTTATTTACATAATATACAGCTAGGTCTTCAGGGTAGATTCTTTTGATGGATATTTTATTCTTGTTGACACGTTGCTGTAACATCAGTTGCTGAATCATCATTATTATCAGTACCTTGAATAGTTGTGGCTATATAGGTATTGGCAGTGCAGTTTTGCATCACTTCACTGTTTGTCCAAATAAAGACCATTTTAAGGGATGACTCATTGCATTTGATGCTACCTATCTGTCTGTCTGCATCAAATTGAGTGCAGAAACAGTGTTTTGCCACCAGAGGTTGAGGTTGAATCAAAAGGGTGATGTTGTACAATCTCATTGTATTTGTTTAAAATGGAATGGATGGATTTTTCATACCGATTATGTCTTAGTATACAGCCTTTGTGCGGTGAGACAGTGTCTAAGATGGGGCATACGGAGTGAATATTCATCCTGAGGATTTGTGAGAGGGATGAGCCTTAGCCCCGCTTTCAGGCGCTGAAATATAAACGTAACCTCCACAATCCCCTCATGGTCCCAGAACAAAGAGGCTCCTCAAGACTCTCGGCTTTGCTGCTCAGATTAACTTCCGAAAACAGAATGAGGCGCTGCTCTTACCTGCACCTTTTTCCATTGGATGAAAGCAAAGCAATTACTCTAATCAGAGCCTAATGCAACCTTCAGTTAGAAATCTGTCAGCTTTGTCACTCTAAATAACATACCTATTAGAAGCTCGTAAACCCCCAGCTCCAGAGTGGTGTTGGCAGACATCAAGGCTGGGATCCACAGAGCTGATGAGACATCAAGCACAAAACAGGAATATTTCTATAGTGCTTGAAATCCCCTGTTTTTACTGGTGATTCACACTCGATTGTAATTCCTGCAGTGAATAATTGATGCAGCATTGTTGTAAATGCCAAATGCTGAGCTTGGTAGGCCATCATAGGCCATGTCAGATGCTGCTATCTGCTGAGCAGATGCTCAAAAATTTGCTTTAAAGTCTAAAGGCGCAAACAGGACTTAAAGGTCTAAAAAAATCACATGTCCTCTGCCTTCCTCTTCACACTTAAGCACACCCAATGGCGTAGATGGTGAACTTGTATCTTTAAAGAATACACATGGTAAATATAAGCAGATTTTTGTAGTTGAGTGAGACTCAATGCCAACTTACTTCATCGGCAGTTGTCATGTCTTTAAATGTAGATACGGTAGCCAATAGGATAAAGGAAAAGATGATGCGGTCTTAGGGCTGATATAGTACCTCTTTAAGTGCCGAGGAGGTAGGAACTCTGGTTTCACTTTCATTTCTGAGTGTGGTCAGAAGGAATGACATCCAGCACAAGGACAAAAGCTTAAAACAGAGCTGAGAGTTATGGAGGTCACTGCCTTTCTGATTGCAGTGCAGTTTCATTGACATGCTTGGGTGCACATAGAGGTTCTTGTTTAATTGTGCATCTCTAAAATACACTTGAACTCAAACAGCGTAGTTTATTATTTATCGTGGTCTTTTGTACTTAGAGTTCCTCCCTTTAAATTTCAGCAAGATGGTCGTGCTACATGTCTGCCACATACCTCTCTCCCCCTCTCTCTGAGATTGGGCTGTAAGGTAGTACAACTAGTACAACTCTTGTAAAATGTTCATAATTAAACACAAAATCTAATTTCAAGTATAATACAAAGATAACTATAGCTGCTGTGTAGTAGCATCATCTACCTCCCATTCCACATGTTCCTGCACTATTATAAAGCAGATAACAGGTATTGTGTGTGTCAAAACAGTTACATCTACATATAGTATATCATATCTTGGAAAATTTTAAACATCCAGAACATGTCTAGATGTGTACATGAGCAGTCACTTTCCATCATCAGCGTGAATGGGAGCTCCTCCACTTCGAATAGGCTAGAGCTCCTTGCAGGCTAATCCGATGATTTTCACAGGGAACCAAAACAGTGTGTGGCCAGAGAGTCGGTCGATAAGAGGTCTGTCCGCTCAACAGAGAAAGAGAAAGGGAACAGAAAATAAGAAAACGGGGGAGAAAAGAGGATTAGAGAGCCAGGTCAAGCAAAGCCTAAACAAAAGAACACAAGTAAGAAAACTCAAACAAGGCATAGAGCAAAATAAAAACAGGACGCAAGGCAAACCAGTTTTCTACAAGATATCAGATTTCCTGTCATCCCAGAATATGCTAGATTTAATGATCCTAAAACAAAACCAAGAAACATGTGACTTGTCCCAGACAAAGTAATGGAGAGTAATGCATTGCCTGCCTACTTCTTTGGCTGAATCAGAGAGACTGTGAAAGAAATTACCAAAAACCCTCCCAATGTATATCCTCAGATAACCATGTGAGTGCAAAAATGGCACTTTGTATGGAAAAACAGCAAATGGAGGGAGCAGGGCATCACAGCTTTGTGTGGAAGAGTGGTCCATGGAAATAGAGCCCAAGGATCCCAAGGACGCAGAAAATGTGCTGATGAATTAAGAGAGGACACTTGTGAATACTAACTCTCGTGGCACGAATGGAGAACCTTGAGGTTGCTTGGTAACCCGGTACAGGCCACAGGCTGCGCCATGACTAAAGTAGCATTATAGAGAGTCCTTGCTGCATAAAACTGAACAAACATTTTGCTTAAGAGGCATGTTGGCACTGTTTGTTTCAGTGTAGCACACACCTTAAAAGCGTGCCTTCAATGGATGGAGGAAGTGATGTTTGGCAAATAAAGCCATGTGCTGGAACCCCGATGCCACAAATGTATGCTGTGATGTCTCCCTAAGGACCCCACCCTCCAACACATTCACACATACACACACATGCACATACACACACACATTCTCACACCCCATGTAGCGACCCAACTCAAAACAGCTGCTGTGCGACAAGCTTCCTGTGTGCTCTACACGAAGAAATGCCATCCCGTTAATGCCCTGAATTACCCAACATCTGTTGGCTGTCTTAATTAACAGACCTTGCTCCTCTTTCCCTCACCCCCCCTTGCACCAATACACACACACACACACACACACACACACACACACACACACCCCTGCATGGAGGTGGATGCTACCTTTGTCACCCCTAGTGGCCCCACCATCATGAATAATTCATGCTGCGGTGTGCGCTTTTCTAGGTTATGGGGGACTGTTTAGGGAGTCCAAGTGCCAAGCCATGCACCATGTTCCTGATAAGTCTGCCATGCTCTCTGTTGCCGTGTCCCCATTCGGG
Source organism: Megalops atlanticus (assembly GCA_019176425.1). Classification (NCBI taxonomy): domain Eukaryota; kingdom Metazoa; phylum Chordata; class Actinopteri; order Elopiformes; family Megalopidae; genus Megalops; species Megalops atlanticus. Next base: position 23,704,908 of record CM032888.1, on the reverse strand, counting down.
CTGCGTTCCACTGCAGCCGCCCTGTCCTTTGCTTCTCCGGAACATCAATGATAAATGGTATCTTCCTAAGTCTCCCCGCCCCTGCACAGACGCGCCTGGCTTAGTGTCGGATCTGTAAAAGAGAGCACTTTATATGCACATGCTGTAGGGCCAGTTTTGGTTCATTTAGCACAGCTTTTTTTTATGACCCAGCGCCTGCGAGGTTCGTTCTGTTATTTGTGCCTGGAGTGCCGTGTGCGTATCTGCTGTGTGCAAGAGAATCAGATGTAATACAAGGTGGTTGAGATCTCAGTCAAAGGCATTTGTTGCTATTCTTAGTGCACCACACCACTGCGACTATGACAGGTAGTCTGTTGGGGACTTTTACAGTATATACAAGACATACATCAAATGCACTTAGGATCCTATCATTCAAGGAGAGAAAGCTGAGAGGCATCTGTCTCTGATGCTGCTTAATCCTCGTACTTGACAAGATTTTAGTGCAGTTTTTTTCAAATGTATACATAAAGTACAGTGATCAAGCACTGTTCTGTTCAGTGTTTGTTGTTTATTTGTTCTTCGGCTTTTTTTGTTGTTGCGTGGGAATTTGAGTTAAATGTCATTGTGTAGCATATGCTTAACAGTGATGAAAAAAATGATGTAGGAATGCTAAAGTGCAAATTTCTTTGTTACTCATCATTCAGGTGTCATTGTGTTGGTATGTGTCTGAGTTTCAGTTCAGTTATATTTGCCCAAAAACAATTCAGTGAAAGGCAGTTAAATGTGCTAATAATAAGCTGTTGATCATAACAATCTATCATTTAACATGTACATAACTCACAGAATTAGATCAGTTCATGTCATGCAATATAGGACAGCAAAAAGACTTTCATAGGTCCAAATGTTTTTTTGAAAAAGATTTTTACTCTGACTGTAGATGGGAAGTTGGGTTTATTTTCCTGTTGCAAAGGCCAATCCTTAGGTTTACAGGTATGTTTTTGACAGGTAGGTCACATTTTGACATAGTGACTCCTTGTGTTGATCATCTCAGAAATGTCTATTTAGGAAATGGGAGTAGTCACTTTGAATATGCTATTATCCTTATAGAAATCCACATGCATCCCTGCACTGTCTCCTTTGATGACAGGGGGCTGGTGTTGAGCCGTGTAATGTTTGTTGAGGTGTGAAGTGATTCCTTGCTCCCCTCTGTGAAGTATCTGTCACTCGTGGTAAGTACAGTGGAGTAAGGGTGATTTTTTTTTTCCTTTTTATAGCAGGTTAGATGGATCCCCACAACACACAGGATAAGGTGAGCACCTAGATCTTTATTACAGATTTCATCTTTACTAAAAGAGAAAATAAATGGCATTTGACATATTAGACATACATTGCAAACCATAGCTATGAATGCACCATACACACAGAGCACCTACCTTGGTGTCTAAGGACGCCTATGTAACCCTGCAGGGAATCCCATGACTGTAAAGCCCTGCTTATCCACCAGATGAAAGTGACATCAACAGTGCCTAGCTCCACCCAGGTGATCGAAGAGTACTTCAATACCATGAAGTGACAACAGTTCACAAAGAAACTAAGAGAGGCAATGGTTAAACTTGCTAGACAAACCCTGTGATTACCAAATAAGATGGCTACTAACTAGAATTTCACACACATGAGCACATGAACAAGATACCTTTTGCCATATGATGAGCAGTTTTTATCAGGAGAGTGGCCCAAACAGAATCCAGCTAGCTATCACTATTAGCAAGGCCATCCGGTTGGGCAGACCCAACCGAAGAAAAAAAAGATAATTAAACTGACACTACCCAGTTCTCATTTGTCCTGCAAAATGCAACCCGGTTGGGCTAGCTTACTAATACATAGAGTCCAGTGATGCCTGCGCAGTCAGATATCCTTTGATCTCCACAGGAACAAAGAGAAGCTTCCCAGTGGGAACCAGCTCAGGGTCCTTCAAGTCATCATGGCAACCACCCACGAAATCCTCAGTGCCCAGTTTGGGTTCTGCAGCAACTCACCAGTGCAAGAACCAAGCCAGAGCAAGGCAGGTGAATACTCAGTTGAAGGTGATTACAGGACCTCACTCACACCAAATGCCAGACTAAGGGTTGCCCATCCCTTTTTCCCAGAGGTTGAGAGGGAAGTCTACACCTCAGAGTCCAGCTGACGGATGTAACAGACCAAGGTCCACCCTCCAAACACACTATTCAGCATCCCGCTTCCACCAGTGATCCATCATCTCTCTTGTGGATGCTCAGGTACTCTGAATGCTCCACTCCCAGCTCCTTCCATATCCACAGCAGCGCTCTCCTGGAAATATGGCATGCCTCTTTCATCCACCCACCACGGCTCTCCTGTCTGTAAATATTCAGCTTTTTTATACCAATCTGAAGAAAAGAACAGCCTGCCAGTTTTGACATCCTGCTTCCTTCTCGATAGTTTGTCCAATAGGACAGAGCTAGCCATTTCTCTCGGCTTAGAATAAAAGGAAGACGGACAACCCACCCACAACCAACAACATTAAAATGAGATACAGTTCAGTTCAACCAATTGCAAAACAAGTTCTGCAGAGTCTTTAAAAAAAAAAAACACACTTGAGACTTCACCCCATTTACCCACGCAAGTCCATGTCAACCAAATTGTTCATCCCAGTGATACGTCTCTTTTGTAACTTCATAATTCATCAAGTCTTTACGCTAAGTATGTCATCACTCTGTGACATTCATTAACACCAGTTCTAAACTAGTGCTTTCTGGCCTCTTAACTGCTCCAATAGGCAAAAACCTGCTTGTAGCTTTTAATAAATTCATAAGGCCCATTACCTTACATAATGAATTGCATGTGTGTAGGATGGGAGGAGGTGGGTGAGACAGGTAGGAGACAAAGTGTTAAGGGAGAGGGGTAGGTGTATTTCGAACTGTATATACTCCTAATCTCTGTTTCCTTGGGAAAAGTTGGTATTTGCATTAATTACAAGCGTCCCTAACCATTTGGTGGGGGTGGGCGCACCCCCCATAATATAATCCAATATTTGGGGAAATCTGCAAATACTGTACTGTAGCAATAGTGAAGATTTATGTGGAGAAAGTGTTTGTTCCTAACACAATCAACACAAAATCAAAATAAAACCACTGTAATTATTGAATGAATAAGTGATGAAAATATACATTTATGCTATCAATAAATGCAATATGTGGAATAAATAAATAAGATTGTGAGTGAATGGTTAGGGTCTCCTCTAACATGTTGCCCATTTTAATTTTTATTCTTTAAAAAACTCGATGGACATCATGTCAAGCTCTGGTCGAGCTGTTAATTGTAAAATTGGCTGGTTTAAATGATAGCCCACAGGTGGTTCTCAGTTGCACAGTAGCTACTGAAAATGTTAAGCGCAAAGACATCCATGCAAAATATAGACAGCAAAGAGAGTGTCTCCAATCCCTCCGATCAGCAGACAGCAATGAGAGTGTCTGCTTTTCAATCCCTTTCTCAGCCATTGAAAAAGGCTGGTCTCAGTCCAACCAGAACTGGAGCCACTTCTGCCCTTTGTCCTCCATTTTGATTTCCTGTCACATCCAGTGTCTCCAAACCCTCAAACGTGTTGCACTAAGTAGGCCATAATTACTAATCTCTCCAACAGGGTTACTGTAGATGTGAAGAAATTCATATCACAGATGCCAGCTAAGGGCTCAGCAGTGTACCGTAGTTCAGGTTCCACACTAAACCAGTCAGGCCCACCACAAGCCCAAGCCACTGATTTTACTGTATATCTATATAATAAAGATTATTCAAGTGACAAATATGGGACTTCTGAGACACTTACACAAGTGAGGGATTTTTCAGTCCCATTCATTTTAACTTCATCTCTTGACGTCCATATATCTTTATATCTCTCAAAGTAGAAAGAAAAATTCTCTGTGTTCTTCACAGCCTTCATTACCAAACCTTTTCAAAGGAAAATTTCTGACTTTGCAATTTTTGGAAAGTGAATTCTTTCTTGGCTGAGTGGCTCGGTATTAATTGACGTGTTCCAGCCAATCTTTAATGCCGCAGCCATCCCTTTCTCCATCTCATGTACTTAACTGTTGTCTGAACTGAATGAGTAATGGGGCCGAGTCTAAAGATTGCAGTGAATTCACTTTGATAATGGGAACATAAAGCATATAGGTCAGCACTACCATACTGTAACTCGAAAATACTGGCTGTTTTTTAGACATTATTATTATTATTATTATTATTATTATTATTATTATTATTATGTATTTTATTTTTTTAGGTGGAAAAATGATGTTAATACTACTGAATAGTTTTTCCTCCCCTCAAAACTTCCTTGCAACTGCTACATAATTCAAAACATTTTCTCAGTATTAGATAAGGCTTGACAAATGGTAAATATTCTGGTAGAACTTGTTGCCTCAGAATAAGATCCTTCCTCTCGCTATGCATATGTATAAAGCTAATGAACAAAATATTAGAATATGGATGCTTACTTTCATATACAAATTGATCTGCGTTGATGAGACTTAAAAACTGCTCTCATAACTTTCTGTCTGCGCTATACTCATATACTACACTCAGAGGCGCCCTTATGCATTTGGGGGCCCATTTCAATACTTAATATGGGGCCCTACCCCCATAAAACATAAACATAAAAGAGCAGAAAAAAGCGAGGATTCCAGTTGGTTTATATCAGTTGGGGGCCCCCCTGGAGGGCGGGGCCCGTTTCAATTGAAACGGTTGAAACATAGGTAAGGCCGCCACTGACTACGCTTGCATGGCCCTTAACAGTCCTTCATTTGTTGCAATATTCAAGACATTTTGTATTCAAGATTCTCATATATTCTGACTACATATTGCCTGCATGGAAACTTGGTCATTATGAGCTGTGAAGGGCATGAATGACCTCTTCATTGATGCTTGCAGGGGTTTCCAGGGGTCCAGGAGTGGTGTTTATTTCTTCAACAAAGTTTATTATCAATACTCTTAAGTACTGAAGTTGATTTACTGAATACGTAACTTATTTCTCCCATTTTCAATGTGGTCAGTGTTTATCTGTCCAGCATTCTTCTTCTCACTGCAGTTGACTTCATCAGCTGTGGAGTACATGCTCTACTCTGTCTGACAGTAGTTCAGCTGCAACCACTTGAGCACTATAGCACCGGCAAGTGTCTGATTTGCTGCCTGTGTAAACTGCGAAGTGGGAAAGAGTCAAATTGAGTCACTGAGGACTACAAAGTGAGAGGTTTGGTGCACTCCAGTGGAGATGCATGTCCTGATAGAACCTGTATGTTGTTGGGGGGACCAGAAAGTAGCTGAATCTCCCACAGTGACCCCTGCTGCAGCCTCCCTTTAACTGACGCTAATGGGATTAGGAGGTATTAATGAACAAAACCACACACTGAGAGTAAGAACACAGCAGGAAGGTCTTCATCTTGAGTATCAGGAAAAAAGTAACTCAGACAAGTTGTGACTTAATGTTAGTCCAAGTACAGGCTTCCACTGCTATTTGTGTCACCTATTTTTATTGTAGCCTTAACAGATTACAGTCATTCTTTAAGGGATGTGTTGGAATAATTAATTCAGGAGATCCTTAAGTAGGCATAAATAACATGTCATCAAACATGTTATTTGTTATGTCATCGAATGTTAAGTTATTATGTCATCGAAATAATAGTATTTCTTACTATTCCTTAATAGTCAGACGGTTACCTAAAATGGCATTCATGATCATTCAAAATATCTGTAACTGCTTATTAGAACTGAAATGGTTACGCTATTTCTTATTATGTTATATCCCTCAGGACTGCCCAGAAATATAATTGTATGAATACACATGTGTGGGATCTGTTAGCTGTGCTTGCCATTATAGGTTAACTGCGCTTGACAATTGCTTATTTATACACTGCCCTCAATAAAAATGCCTTGACAGCACCAAGTTGGTTAACAGCTCTCAGCATGACCGCTGTCCTTGGCACTCAGATGTGAAATATTCTGCTTGATTTTCTCAAAACAAGGGTCACACTTTGCCCCCAAGACAGAAAAAAAGTAATATTTACTTGGGTAGCAGATGCCATAGCCAGGGTGACTTACAGAGCTTACATTTTAAGATACATGCAGTGGTTGTATTTACTCAAGCAATTCAGGTTCTGAAACATACTTAAGGGTAGGAATGCAGTTCTCTATCTGGGAAAACAGTATTTTTCTTCCTCTTCAGCTTCATTACAGACCTTAGCTTCCTTGCTACAGCACTTACTACTGACATTTTATGTTTACCCAAAACCAGTGTGACATTAGCTGAAATTCTTAAAGCAAACAGTTATTTGATGTGTTTTCAAGACTGGTAATACATACTGTCAATGCCTCCTCCAGCTCTTCATCTTCCTGATTCAAGTATTTATTTGCCTCCATTTGTCTCGCTGCACTCTAACTGCGGGAAATTAGCATGGTGTTGACGATGTACAGCCAGCGTAGCCGCTCAGAGGCAGCCTCTGATATGTAAATGGGAAAAGTATTTCTATAATCAGCAAGAGGCAACCCAGCTCTGCTGTCTGCTTCTTCAAACTCATGTGTTGTAGAAAATGGGAAAATAAACTTGCTTGTTTAATCATGACAGAAATTACTTCTGCAGCAGAAGAGTGGTATTGTGCAGCATGTTCTTGGCGATTATTGCGTCACTGCAAGCGCACGCGTTTCCCCATTTTGTCGCATGTGTGCGTCTGCCGCTTAAATTAGGGTGGACTTTAATCAAACACATTGGCTGAAGGGCTTATGAAAGAATGAATCAAAGAACCTTTCTGTTTGTTGACTTAAGTACCATGATTCAGGAACAGGTTCAAAGCTTTTGCACGCTTGTTTGAAGCAAAGCTGAACTTATTTTTTATCTTGTGTGTGTGTGTTTGAGAGAGAGAGAGAGAGAGCAAGTAAGCGAATGTGTGTGAGTTTGAGCAGGAGAAAGTGTGTGTGCATGCAGTGGCTTTTTATAACTCTGCAGTGTCCCATGCCATCCTTAACAGATTTTTTCAGATCATTTATTACTTCAATCGCTATCTTGCATCTGACAAAACATCTCTTGAGGTATTAGTACATGCTGTACTTGTTGGCACATCCTGGTAAACTACCTTGTAGCTTAATATGGGTTACTATTGACTAATGATACAAATTCAGAAAATTTCTCATTGGTGGGGGATTGTTTTTAAAACAGAAGCAAAACACGAAAGACAGTAGCAAGGTGCCATTTTGGTGAGAGCAGCTAGTCCAGCTGCTTGATTATAACCTCAATGCAAACTGAAATGAGCACCTGTTTCGGACAATATAAAAATAAAAAAGAACTGAACTGACAGAAACAATAGAGAATTGCTTGCTGGTGCATGATTCATTGTCAGTATTTTTAAGAATTCAAAAAGTGTAACGAGAGCTCATTAGGTATTCAACTAACTATCAAGTTCACAGCCTCTCTTTGAGGTGCTGCACATCTATTTTCTGTGTTTGTGTGCGTGTCTTTGATGCTGTTCGTTTCATTCTTCCTGAATTAGCCAGCCACGTGCTGCCCCCTTGATTGTTCCATGTTCTTTGCGAACCCTGTAATGCAAAGCAGACAGGATGTGCAGGATGTTCCTTAGATTAGGCTGTAGCTTACTTAGTCAAGAAACTTACCACTCCAGCGTATTCTCCAGCATATTCAGGTGCATGGTTTACCAAGGCTATTTCCCTGATATCTAGGCTAGATTGCATTTATTACTCAGCATCTTCTAGCCCCAGTGAAAAGGTATCAGAATTGCTCCATGTGATGGTTATCATGACCCACAACACCAGGCTCCAAGCCAAGGTTCCTGGCCAGTCCATGATCGGGTTTTTGCTAATGTGGTGGAGCTCTTTCACTATCCTTCTTGGCCTCTCAGGAAAATATAGCTATCCTCAAGACCTTTGGCAGTGTCCACTTTAGACCAGTTCTGCAGAGTATGGGAAGTGAGGTACACCCTCTGGATTTTACAAGTATGGCTCCTTTGGGCTTCGGCCTAGTTATGCAGTCTCTATCAGCAGAGGAGCCCTCTTATCCTTGGCAAGAGCCCCCAGGGCCCTTCAGGATGGGTTGTGATGCCCATTCCTAAGCAGAGTTTCCACTCCCCCTCATGCTCACTATTGACAGACGTATGCTCCTGGCCTCACAGGCAGAGAATAGGCTGTATGAGCTCAGCGCTCCCCAATTTTGTGGGATCTTTCCAACTACAGAGGAAGATAGTTCTCAGTAAGCAACACTTTTCCACAGAAATTCCAGTTTCCCACACTGTTGCATTTATTCCACACCATTTAGTTCATGACAGTGGATTTATACAATGCATAATTCTGTTCTGCATCAACAGTATTTTTTTAGTTTCTTTTTCAAGGCAGTAGATATAGGTTTGTCCTGATACCTTTTCCCAGTGTGTAGTTGGCTCCAGTGTTGCCCTGGCACCAAGGCGTTTGAATAAACACTGAACAATGTCAATGGCTAGGTGATCTGTGCCCTACTGGAGGCACAAGCTTGGAGCAACACAGGAGTGACACTTTTTCACACCTTTTCTGTTTGTGTCTGTAGTTGAATGAACACCTTGTTTCGGCTCAGTAGATAATTTTTCTTTGTCTGGCCCTGAATTGATTCTAGATGCGTGTTACTCTGTTACTCTACCTCAGAGAAGGCAAGCATTTGTGGAGAAGCTTCCTTACCTCACCACAGAGATATCTTGTGATGGTGAGCAGATGTCAGAGGCTGTCGAACCTCACAATGTGGCTACCTAAATGTTTTCATTGGGGCTGCCGCATATCTGTGTAGTAGTAATTCACAGTGCCATGCTTCAACCATCACACCATGTCACACTGAGATAGCTTGGTGGCCATCTACACCTGGCTTTCAGGAAGGGGTCCCTCTGTGCGCTCAAGAGCAGCTGTCTACAGAATTCCTGATGTGGGGACATGTTGACTGAAGTGAAATATAACTAATTGTATATTATGTAATGTTGGTTCAATGAAGGTGGTAAATGATCCGTAACATTGTTATTTGGGGGCATGCAACAGGGTATGGTTGTAAAAAGTCAAAGTTGCTGATAAGTAAAAGGCTTTGGTGACATTGTAGCAGACTCTGAAGGGGTATCTTCATGGTGAAATATGCCATTCATAGACCTCATCAGAATAAATTCTGGAGTTATCTCAGTCATTGGTGGAATTGGCTCACTTGAGTAATGGCAAGATGGTTTGCCCAACCCTTCTATGGTTGATTTTTGCAACAGCAGCACTTATGTGTCAAGTTTAACTTCGCTCGGATGCCTCACAATCTCATTGGCAATCCTCCTCAAAAATAACCTCCTCAAAAATCAGCCAGTGCTTTTAATTTCTGAAAGTGGTTCCATTAATGATAACTTCTTTTGGCAGATAATAGAGACTCAGAGGGGGAAATTGTGTTAGCCTGAGCATGCGAGGTCTGGCTTCAGGGCAGTGGATCAGCATATCTGACACTGTAATCCAATAGAGCCTGTTTTCCTCTGCGTTCTTAGACCTTGTCACCTTCCATGAGTTTCCTTCAGCTTCCAGCTAGCATGATAACACTATTTGCAGCCAGAGTGGCCTAGGACTTAAGAAAGCTGTCTTGAGGTACAGCGTTTAAAGTTTGAAAGATCAGACGGCAGTACAAGCTTAATCGCAGCACACTCTCTAGCTCTTTTTAATCCAACAGACAAGTGTGTGACACTGGTTCACAAGCTTTGCACTGCACATGAAACTAAGCTCTGACTTTGGAAGGATTTATATTTGTGAATTCGTAGGAGTGGTGTCTGAATCTTTGATTTGATAGAATCCATTACAAATAGAGAAAGGTTGAATATGATTTGGGAGCTATAGAAAATGGCCACATTGCATTGTTTTTTATTTTATTATTTTTGGTGCTGTAAAAGTAAACATTTTTCAAAGTGAGGATATGACCGTCAAATAACTATCAATTGACACTTAATTAGAAGAAACGCATAAACGCACAGTCAGATCAAATTTTCTGAGATATGTGACAATATTTTTACTCTTATGTTAATGAATCCCATATCATTTGCAAATATATTAGGGGATAGGCCATAACTTTTGTCACTGGAGGTAAATAGATGCAAATGATCCTACTAATAGTTACTTAAGAGTAGTGTACTGTATTTATGTATTTGTATGTTGAAATATGAACAGCTAAAAGACTGAATTAAAAAAAGAAAACGTACATACATACATACATATATAAATATACATAAAATTTATATATGTGTATATATATCATTATTATGTCACCCAATAAGTGCATGATACAGACACATGAGGTAATCATTTAAGAGCATATTTCTGGATATCCTCTTACATTCTTACAGCTTTTGTGGATTTGTCGATACCGCATGATCATATCTTGGTTTTACTCGTAAACCATTTTCTGAAATCGAACAAGCCCTTAAAATAATGTAGCCCTGATTTAGCACATAACAGTGGCCTGCAGGATTTAAACACATATTTTAAGTGTCAGTTAATAGCCATTATGCTTTTAAAGGGGATTCCATTTTCATTCATTAAAAGTTCTTTATAAAAGGACACATTCACTTCATAAAATGTTATTGTTTTAAACATTGAGAAGTATAAACCACATGAACCAAATCACAAAGCAGTAGATTATTTCACTGACAAAAGTACATCTTGTAATTTGCTTACAAAACAATTGTGGAATGCCAAATGTAAAATATTATTTTGTGTGTGTGTGTGTGTGTGCGTGTGCGTGCACACGAGTGTCTGCTTAAATGCAGCAATGTCAAGCAGTTGTTATTTTGTAGCAAAATAGACATATAATGTCAAATGTTAAATTTAAAGCTAATCACAGTCAGAACCCACACAATTTGTCCATTTTATGACTTCTAATCTTTTCCCAGCTTTTTGTATTTACAACCTGTAGAAACCTTTGTACCTGGGAGCCTCACTATTTGTGAAAAGGCATTCATTTTTAAGTTAAGATGCTTTTTAAGTTTTTAAGTTTTGATTTAAGTTAATTCTTTTGGATGGTTTTTATACATATTATAGTAATAGCAGTGTTTTCACATCACATTCACAATTAGCAATAAATTCATCCATTATATATTTTTGCATTTTTTTGCAGAGATATTTTACTTCAACACTTGTGTTTATTACACTTCAGATACCACAGCATGCCTTGAAAATTCAGTGGTATTTCAGTCAGTGTTTTTTCTTCTTTAAACAGTGAAAGGATTATAGCAATTTTTAATATAGGAGGTTATACAAATCCATGAATTGTAACAGCTGAATGTGTCTTAAGATTTTTGCAGAGCAGTGTATATACTGTAAAATAACAACAATAAACAATATGAAAACAAAATTGTAATGCAATATGCAGTAATGCAATATTTATTACATTGAACTCTGCAAATGACAATATAAACTCTATATGTGGTCAAAAAAAGTTGAATATCAAATCCTAAGATCTTTGGGTTTTTTAAAGTAAAGCAAATGAAGAGCTCTTGTTTAAATGGAAAGTTATTGAAAGAGTATGGGCTGTGTGGTGATATAAATTTTACATATAAAGTTTACATTTCTAAATGAAATGAAATGTTGCTTTGTTATTTGCTAGTGGTTAACAAAATAAATACTAAGCTTATATTTAATAGCTTATCCATGTCCATGTGTTAGACTTACGGTTGGTAAGCCTGGCAGTGGTTTATGATATATTTTCAGCATATAAGTAGATATTCTGTAAAATGTTAAACTATCAACAGTGGTTGAAATGATAAATTGGTGCTGTTGCATTGCTAGTGTTAAGGCAGTTAGATATTTACTTTTTGTAAATAAATGCAGGAATGATAAATAGATTATTATTACAGGGCTATTTCATAATAATAATGTTATGGGTGTAGTAAAACCAGCAAGAGAAGTAGTTTTCATCTTTTTCACATCAATTAATCCTCAATTATTTACAGCAGGCCACACAGCAGAATAACTGTAATGTCAGTTACTATTTTGCATTATTGATGCATATTTGACAAATCATTATTGACAAAGAAATTTGAGAGGGAGTGTGCCCAAACCAAAAAACGTGTGTCACTAGCAACAGTATTTCTTTCTTTTTCTTATAATTACCTTTTTATTAATTGTGTTTCGGTATGGGCTTGTGTCAAGGTTAGGAAAAAAGGTACTGTGACAGGTATCTATTCAAGAATGGCTGAAAAGCCAGGAAATGGCAGACAAAAAAGGCGAAATTAAGAGCCAGTACTAGGAGAGGCATTGGCTTTGAATGCACTGTTTTCTGTGCTGCCAATGACAAAAGGTGCCAACGTCAGAGTTTATTATTATACGCTGACAGAAACAAAAGTTGACTATTACAGGTCATTTGAAGTGCAAGGACTTTTCTTTCACAGAAGCAATTGTCATCACCTTCACATCAACATTCAAGAAGAGTGCAAGGCTTTTCAAAATTCTCTGTTTTTATTCAGTGCACCAGCTTTTTGTTAGTTCTGTGCTCTGTTCCTAGTGGCTGAATTAATTGGCTGATGAAGTAGCAAATACCAAAGAATTAGCAAGTTTGATAATCTATTTCTCCAGATCTGCTTTGCTCTGCCAAATAGATATATTTTGTCAAGGACTCCTCAGAAAAAATGGATTTAAAGAAAAATGTTCTACCAAATGTCAAAGTCCAAAAGTACAACCAACTCTTGCTTACTTTCAGCTGATGAAAACTCTTGAGAAAATGTTCACTTTAAATGTTCTGTTCATGCTTATTTGCAGATACAAAAGAAAAGTTTTGCATGCAATAGCATGATGCAGGTGATGTTTGCTGTGTCCTATTTCAAACACGCTCTGAAAGAAATAGATTATCTGTCCTTTACAACAATAGGGATAGATTTGAAAGTCAATGCAGCTCGTTATCTTGGTCGGAATACTGTATATTGAGCCATTTGGCAGTACTCTGTTGAGTTTTACCAACTGAGATTGTCATATCTTCAGAGGGACCTAAAACTTGAGACTGCATTTGCAGGTTTCTGACTAATTCAACTACTAGAGATGACGAAAATGATGTATAGTGTGTTTCTTAGGTTTTTCCTCTATCCTGGAAAGCCATGTTTCATCTCCATTGAGAATTATACTTCTTTTTTAGTGAAAATCTCAGTAACCAGGCTGCAGGTCTTCCAGGTCTCACTGCACTGTCAAAACCATCTAAATGCCTCTCCATGTTCACTCGATATATTCCATTCTTTTTTTTGGCATTGTCAGACTTAGCCCCCCCCACACACACACACACACACCTACCCAGAGCAGGTGTAGAACATGTTAGACGACACATAATGAAATGTCTTCCATGATCAGTTATTTTAGATTGACACTTAATTAAAGCATGAATCTCCAAGCTGTCTGTCCCACTTTGCATTTGCTGCCCGTTTTCAGTTATCGTCACCTGAAACTTCTGCTAAGATTGCTCCTAATTCAAATAAATTTAATTTCATTTGGGCAAAAAAGCAAAAAGATAAATTTACTAAAAATGTGAGAGATAAATATCAATTTACAATAAATTTAATAAAGTTTTTTTTTTTTTTTCTGTCAGGTTGTAGCTCTAAAACAGATCTTATGAAGGTAAATGGGAAATGGTGAGGGGAAACAAGATGCTAATTTCTTCTGGGTGAGAGTACAGGGGCATTCCTCGTGCACTGGAAGTCATTCTGGATAAGAGCCTCTGCAAAACGAATGTAATGTGAATAAGAAATGATAACAAGATGATAATAATATATGTCCCTAAAACAGGGAAGCAGATGTTGTAACATAAATACAGATGTAATATGGCAGGCACGTAGAACAGATCAGGCATAAAACTGTTAAAATATTCAAATTGTTGAAATATTTAGAAAGAGAAACTAAAATGCCAATATTTAGACGAAGAATACAATGGTGGGATCAGTTACACATTTCACATGTCTATGTCATATCACAGGAGTGCAGGACTCGGTAAACTGCTTCCTCTGTGAGCTGGAGTGTTTTGGAGGAGGTGGGGAATCTGACTGTCCCCGCGTCCTCAGTGTTTCTCACTGCCGAGAAAATCCCTGTTTGCGCTTGATTAAGTGTGCTTGAGCACTAACCGACGTGTCACAAATTGAGCCGGCGTTTGAAGTCTCCGCCTTTCCTCCTCACGAGTCAGCGATACGGCGCGGCGGGGCCCTTCAGGGGGCAGGGAGAGCGTCGGCGCGCTGCACCCGGAGCAATAAGACCCCGAGGCGTGCCTGTGAGCTCGCCGCTTTGCCAAATCATAACTCCATAATGTATGCTAAGCTGTGCTCTTATGACGGGAGAATTAAGGGGTGGAGTCCCTGTAACTGCCTTAAACAAGGGATTAGCCCTCCGCTGATGAGTTTGGGTTTCTGGGATGGGATTAGTGACATTGCTCCAACAGTAAGGGCCAGGTGTCATTAGGAATACAAATCCCCTAATAAATTTCAAAAGTGGCAGGGGTTAGGGTTGGGTTTTTTGCGGGGGTTGCAGGGAGGAGGGTGGGAGATGGCACAGGGCAATGCCAGGAACAATGCTCGTGTCATCCACGGACTCTGAGGATTTGTAACATAAATCTCCACGTATTAGCAATCAAAAGTTCTGCTTCTCTTTGTCACCAGAGCGTCTCTTGATAGCTGCTGCACTCAAGGAGACAGGCACACAACAATGAATTAATCAGGGGAAATGATAATGCAGGTCTCAGGAGCTGGTGTTTATACGTGGCACCTGGGTTATTGAGCGTCAAATGTGTAAATAATCCTATCAGAGGACACCCGAACTGCAGCATTCCCACAACTCCTTCAAGACAAGTTGAGAAGACAGTTTACTTTATACCCTGTCTTGTCATCTCTAGCCTTTTGGGTCTGTCTGTGGATATGTCACTTGTGATACTACAGGAAATACTACAAGAAAAAAGTCAGCCATTTGTGGGGATTAAGTGCTGCCTCATTCATTCTTGTTCTCTGTTCTCACTCACAAATTACTTACCTTTTATTGACTTTCAAAGTAAGTACTTTATTTATGTTATCATCACATAACAATTTGATCCTCAAATCCCCACTGACCCATTATTCCCCTGAAGGATTACAGATGAGGCAGATTGTGAGTACTGAGCTCCCCTGGAAGCGTGTAGGCAATTTGAAATCAACATTCCAACTAGCATTTTACCAGTTAATGATCTTCCATTTTATTTCTGCTCTGAAATTAAGAGGCTCTTTACCTTCTAATTCTTTTTAATTGCTTCTGACAAGCCGTGAATCTTCTTGACTGCAGTGGAAAATGAGACATCTTACCAATTACTTAAGAAATGCTGTAACTGATAGACAAAGTCACACTTGAACATTGATTATTAGGTAAGGTGCAAACATTGCTGACTTGAAAATACAAGGCCTTGAATGTTACTTCTATGTTCTATGGTCATACCACATGCATTATATTCTATGCTCTTCTTCTTTCAAAGATTTTTTTTTTTAAAGAATTTGATCATTCAAACAGACCAACAATTTGCAGTTATGACAACAAATACCATTTCTGAAAAGTGATTGCATGTATGACTCCATTTCAAGATTTGATTTTTTTAAATGATATTCATGTGAGTGTGTGTACATACAGTATGTGTGCACAAGCACTTGTCTTCGTGTATGTATGTACATATATAGCAACATTATAACACTTATATATGACTGTTTTTGTAGCTATGAGGCTCATAATTGGTTCCTCCATGTGGTCATAATTTATCTATGAGGCTCATAATTGGTTCCTCCATGTGGTGTAAAAATGTGCAAACATTGTGTCAGGGCATCATAAATTCATGTACTGCTATTTTATCTGGTCCATTCACACTATGCTGAAAATGCAGTATTTGTGCTTTCATGTGTTTCAAAAAGTAAGATTCCTGTGAGTAAGACAGGAGTATGGACACTTTGCACTGTATTCACATCAGACACTACAACAATAAATTACTGTGAAACTGCTTTTTTTATGGACCTAGGTCCAGTGTGAAAGGGTTTACAATTTTCTGTTTGATATGATGTGGACATAGCTATAGCAAATGCAGTACAACACACTTGACATTCATTTTTATTTCTACCAAATCCCAAACAAGGGACAAATAGAGCCCCATATTTAAATAAATTAATCATGCCACATATGCAATTGTTTACTATTGATTAATATTGGCAAAAAGTCTCTGCATCCAGCTGCCCCCTGGTGGTTAGTGTGGGATAGAAGCTTTGGGTGGTTTGGATACCACGAAAGGAGAAAATAGTTTGCCGTCTTTTGTGTGAGGTAATATGCCCTAAATTGTTTAGTATGATTTGGCTTCATTTTGATATCAATTATTTTAATGTCAGACCTGTTGTTCTGGAAAACATATGGTTTCTACATGTGAGTAAATTGCTGCATTTGCTATTTATGCACAGAAATTGTCTTTTGTCTGTGTGTACTCTGTATGTGACTGTGTGTGTGAATACATGCACACATACAGACACCAAAACATTGACAACATCTAAGGTATTTTCCATGGAGATGCAGGCCCTACTGCGGCTTAGCTGAACAGAGAGGCGATGCTGAGGGGCATTATTGGTTGGCGTAGCTCCATCCAGAAATGAACCAGCCTATTTAACACGAGCAGGCTTGCTGAAAAACTATGGACATATCAAATCTCTGGTGAGGTTACGTGATCAATACAGTGGCATGCTCTCCTTTACTGGAAATGTAATGCAGGTGTTCGAAAAATTCTGCAGAAATCATTGCACATAATACCTTTTAATAAGCAAAACATCCAAAATTCCTTCCTGAGAACAGAGTGATTAAAAATTCCCCATGCAAATGATAAATACCCTTCCTATAAGAATTTTGGCACAGATAAACCCCCTGGCTGTATTTTATTTGTCCCTCCCCATAAGTCATCCCAATGTGGAGCTGTAGAGTGCAGGTGAGCAGGGGAGATCTACTGTTTAGAGCCGACAGCTTTTCAACTAACACATAGGTTTTATGTTGACACTGAGTGCTCTTAGTTTGCTGAGACAGGAATTATGGCTTATTAAGCTGTAAGTAAAGGAGTGGCTGGGGCCTGTGCAGGGGGTATATGTGCAGGAGATGGAGAGAGATACACGGTGCAGTAGGGTTTACTGATAAGAGTCCCAGTACGCCATGACTCGCAGTGGTGCAGGGTGCCTATGCTCCTCTCCTGTTTCTTTTTTCGCTTCTTGCTGCTTTATCATAGACTTCTTAATTCCTCCTGAAAACATCTCAAAAACCTTCACGAAGAGAAATGTTACTTGCGTACTGATGTTGGTCCTACTACCTCCCTCATCCAGCTATTGGTTGAACAATCGAGAGGTGCTCTAACCTGATCAACAGGGGACTCCCGAGTTGCACAGTGGTTAAGGTGCTCAGTTTGACTGCAAGCTGAGTGCTACACCCAAGTTCAATCTGAGGCATGTTATCAGCCAACAGTGAACGATAGCACAAATTGGCTTCTGGTGTGGGTATATCGGGGGGGGTAGCTTGTCTTGCTGTTCTCAGGCACCCTGTGACTCATCAGATGCCTGATGTCAGGGGCCCATCCTCCAACAGGCTTAGCTCTGCAGTGCACTGGGTGACTTGCAGTGTGAAAAAACAGTTGTGATTGACGTGTGAGTGCATGGGAGTGGGTGTTTTCCATGTCCCACACTCCTGAATGATTCCAGTGGTTGCCATGGTGAGAGATGATGTCCAATTGGTGATTCCAAAAGAGAAAAGCATGAAGGGGAATGAGGGTAAAAAGAAAAACTTGATCTACATCAAATTTGTTTACATTATCAAATGTTCCTTTCACCCCCTGTGAGTACGCAGGAATGTAACAACGAGAATTAGTGAGCCGAGCAGTGTGATCTTTTCAGGAGGGAAGGGGATTCCTTTCACTGTGCATTTTCTATACATCAATTTCTCCCTTATATTCAATGGGTATATTCAGTGCTCCACACAGAAGGCACAATGCAAATAATTTGTTATTACAGCAGGAATGTGTATATATATTACAGCAGGAGTGTTACAAACATTAAATGCAATATCACCTAAGGAATTTAAAGAGGACATACAATCTTTCTTGAGCTAGAATCCATGTGTCCACATAAAGACTGACTCTTGACTCTCTCATTCCATTATATTGCATGCTTTTTAATGAATATACTGTATGTATATACATTAAATATGAGCAATCTATTTTCAACAGACAATACCTCCCATACCTTGTTTTGTAGATGATAATGAAAATCATTACCAAGTGACACTGCCTGGGAGGATGGTTCTTGTCATTGACACATCACTTTGTGTCAACATGGTATCTCTGTGTATGTGGGTGTGAGAAAGAATGGTCAATATTAGTTCAAGCCGCATTGTGATATTCGTTCCATTAGGGGGTCATACAGCTGTTGAGCTGTTGATACCTGTTATTTCGAATGTGTAACATTATTGTGAGTGAATGATTGGTAAGAAAGGTATTCACCCCAAAGAAGGTGTTCACTAGGCTTTTCTCTGTGGTAAACTATCACTCTCAACCATGGGGTGTCCTGGTGAATAAGTTCAGAGCTCTATTCAATTTGGAAAGAAGGTATTTTGTCCTAGGCTTTGAATAAAAATGTAATCAAGTGTTGCTTTACATTTTTTATTGGTTTCTTGCACATTTTATTTACCATCAGTGTAAAGTGTTCTGTAAGAGATGAAGACAAAAATATTGTCACTTAGAACTGAGGCCAAGGTGTATGGTTGGCAGGCAGAATTCAGACCTCTGTTTCAATACAGATTGACCTGCCTGGGATTTTAAAATGTATATGTATTTAAATGGGTGTAATTGTCTTCATTGTCCTTCAGAATACAAAAGTCTAATTGTGCAGTATTTTCATAGTACTCCTGACCAATGCTTGCCACGCCTACTCAATAGGCACATTATCCTGGTGTGGATAGCATCCATCAGCCTGAGCACAACAGAGCACTGAAGCAAATTGTTAGTTTGATTAAGCTCCACTGTTTGAAGTGGGACAGCATATTAATTAATGCTGAAGGGGTGAATTTGAATGAAGACTATTAAAAATGCCATTAAGACGGGACATTTTTTTAATGGGATGTGGTTTCTTTTTTATTGTGAGAAGGCTTCTTATGTTATTTCAGGGGTGAGATGTCCAACTCACAGAAAACACAATTAAATTAGATTGAACTGCCTATGAATGTAATTTGACCAAACCTGTAAAAGGGCCTCTCTGAGTATCTGCTTATAGCCTTAGTATTTGAAATAGCAGTTTTAGAATATCTGCATTATTTTAACAAGTAGATACAAGCATCAATTACAAACCCTTAAGATATCCTTAACACAAACCTGTGTTAATGGTTTTCTGTTAAAAAAATAGTATTGAGGCAATACTATGTTCCAAAACAAATGTATTTTTGATTCTTTTACCAACAATTTACTGGGGATCCATGTGATATGCACAAAACTATTTCAGAGGGAGAGAGTGCTCCCTTCATTTTAAAACTTTTGCCCACTCTGACACCAGAAAATTTCATTGCCCTTCGCCCGTGCATTAGAAGTGAATCATCACATGACTTCACATTCCCTGAAACAAGTTTATATGTTTAACATCTCAATATGATCCCTTAAAGCATGCCACAGGTGGCTGTCCTGGGGCAATTAAATCATTTACAATGTTATGGGAATGTTACTGTTTAATAAACATTCAATTTAGATCAGTGTTTCTCAACCCTCTCCTGGAGGTCCCCTTGTCCTGCATGTTTTAGATCTCTCCTTGCTCCAACACAGCTGATTCAAATGATCAGTTTGTTATTAAGCAGCTTCGGGAGTTCATAACAAGTTGATCATTTGAATCAGCTGTGTTGGAGCAGGGAGGGGGGGGCAGGGGGCCCTCCAGGAGAGGGTTGAGAAACACTGATTTAGATGGACCATGGTCCCTTTAACATTGCTCCCAGTGTTGTAATCCAGGTGTTGTAATTGATTCTCTTTTTTT
This sequence comes from Megalops atlanticus, assembly GCA_019176425.1. Classification (NCBI taxonomy): domain Eukaryota; kingdom Metazoa; phylum Chordata; class Actinopteri; order Elopiformes; family Megalopidae; genus Megalops; species Megalops atlanticus. The sequence goes on along the minus strand of CM032888.1, from coordinate 23,684,875 downwards.
CCCAATAACACAAAAACCCAACCCAACAAAAAGCAATTAAAATGTATGAAAAACATTATCTGATATATCTTTGAAACTCTGTAGTTCCAGAGTTAGGGGATGTGAGATCCAATAGGCTTCTTGAGGAGCTGAATCTCTGAATCGCTAATGAGTCAGGTGTCCTAATAAGCAAGGCCATAGCAAAACAATTACCTTGGTATTATGTAGATGTAATTTCTAATGTGTTATACAAGAACTGTCTGTTGTGTGTTGGATGTGTGCCCACTGTCCTTTAACTGTCTAAACAGGAGCATTGCTAAGCACTGGATGAGTCGCATGTCACTAATTAAGTTATTTCTTCATGTTTGACAAGTGCTAATTTTGCCCTGCTGTCAATTTATATTTGGTGCTCTGATAAAAGAAAGTGTTCTATGCATCAGCACTTTCTGATTCCTATGGTTCAATAAACTTTGTAATATCCTATGCCTCTGGGCTTTTTGGTCCTGATGTTCCACTGCATTTGCTATATTAGTTAATACTTTGTACTTGCAAGTGTGTTCTTTTTGGAGTCTAATTTTATTGTTATTCTTTTCCAGCAATGAAATTTGTTTTCATTCAGAAATATCTCTCCCACCCACTGAAGCACTCCAACTAGATTCATGGGATATAAGGAGTGTATATACAGGGATAGCCAAAATAGTAGAAACACCAAACAATATAGGAATTTTCATTAACTAATAAGGAGTTGGACCACCATTTGCCTTCAGAACAGCTTCAGTCCATCTTAAAATGCTTGGAAATATAAGTGGTTTTGAAGTGGAATATAAGGTGATTCTTCAGAAAGGAATGCTATCAGTTCTTTTAAAGATGAAGGTGGTGGAAATATACTCCAAACTTTTTATAACTTCCCATAAAGGTTCAACAATGTTTAGATCTGGTGACTGGGGAGGCTGTGGAAGGTGTCTGTCTTTATCCTGATGTTCATGAAACCACCCTTTAATCAGCTTAACAGTGTGTGTGGGGGGTGTTATTGTCATGAAATATAGCAACATCTCGAAGACACAATGTTTGCACCATAAGGTGCACCTGGTAACCTTAAATGTCTTTGCATTCCTTGGTCACACAATTCTTTTCTACAATACAGAGTAATAATCAGACCCGGTGTCAGACCCACAAGAGTGTTCCCCATACCATAACAGATGAACCACTATGTTTAAAAGCAGAGAACAGGCAATATAGGTTGAAGACTTCCTTTGGCTTTCTCAAAACATAAACCTATCCAGATATGGGGAAAAAGGGTAAAAGATGACTCGTCAGCCCATATTACTTTCTCCCATTGCTCTAAGGTTCAGGTTTTGTGCTCATTACACCAGGCTATGTGTTGTTGTGCATTGGCCTTGGTAATAAGTGGTTTCCAAATGGCAGCCTTGCAACAAATACCAGCTTTGTGAAGCTCACAAGATGCAGTTTTTGTTGAAATTGGGTCACAGAGGTTCTAAATTCTGCTTTAAATTCAGTTCTGTGGTAGTTTTTGAGGCTGTTGTTTTGTGGTTTTTAGTAACTATCCTCTTAAGTGTCCTTTTGGTGAGCTTCAATTTGTGACCACTGTTGTGTCTTCTTTCCCGATACAGTATTTCCCTTTTTGACATATGCTATCATGATTTTCAATACCGTTTCCCTTTACACAGTAAATACATCTGCAATGCAGACACTGTCTCACCTCTGTCATGATGTCTTGTGACTTTTAAACCCCACATGATATGTTAATTTGAAGATGTATATTATATAATATTATGTGGATGAAACACATCACTAATTGGTATTTCCATTAACATAAAACGTGTAGATTCCTTTTTGACTGAGAAAATGATGGTCTGCATTTTTATCTGCCTCTTGGTCATAACTGAAGTAACAGACAAAAGAATCAAGTCAAATTAAGGGAAGAAAGCTAAGATTAGGTGCTTTGAGTACAGATTTGTTTTTTTTTCAGACTCTATTACCTTTTGTGTTGCTATAAAAACAGTTCAAATGAAGTTGAAGTGACAGCACATTGCCAGACTCCATGGATAACGTAAGTATCTGTTACTGATTCTGTACTTTTGCATTTCCTCTTCAGGTTGTAGACTGATTTAGCACATTGTCTGCAAACTCCGTGGTGAGTATATTCCAACATAAATTCACAAATTCATGTTTTTACATTCATTATTTGCATTCTTCTGTGATGTTTGTAAGAACAGATAAGTGTGACCTACATTCGTGAATTAACTAGTTTAAAGTAAAAAAAAAATAATAATAATGATAAAAAAACCAAAAACCTAACTGAATGGTATCCAGTTTTTGAGCATAAAATGCCTGAAAATTAAGCTTTTCAGGAATATATCCACAGATATATTCAAGAAACATATTTTAAAACTTGGAGCTTTTCTCCTTTATATCTGTATACCACACCGACACTACACTGTCAAAGCTACCAAAAACGTGAGAAAGGTCATAGTTAACATACATAAACGAGCTGACACAGGTCCTGAATTTGCAATCCTTCTCAGTTTTTTTTTTTTTTTTTAGTTTTCATTTTTCTCTGATATTAATTAGGATATGGGTGTTGCCATGGAAACATAACTTTATTATTCATCTGCCTTTAAATATCTGGGAAATATGACTATGTTCTCATTCGTCCATTCATAGTCTAATTATATTTGCATTAATACTGGAACAACTCTTGAATAACAACGGGGGTGAACATCGACACACACAGAAAAAGAAGGGAACATTTAGACGGAATTAATTAGTTTTGATATGGCTGCATGCACTTTATTAAGCACGGAGCTGTTGTGCTGCAGACGCACTGGGGGTTTGTGAGTCTCTCTGGTGGTATTTTTAGTCCCATTTAAATTCAGCAAGCTGCCCCATTACTCTCCCCGCTCGTATTCCTTCTGTCCCAGGGCTGAGACATCCACACTCTGACCTACTCGCTACATTACCCTGCGCGCTCACTATTTCTCTCCCAGCCACAGGCCTCTCTGTCTGCACGAATCTATTCAAGTGATTATGGCATCCAGCCACTTGATTAAAGAAATCACATTCATTCACCTTTCCCTGTACCGGCCCATTCAGATCATGGCAAGCTTTATTCGGTGTGTTTTGCTAATCGCTGTTGGAGCAGTAGATGTTAATTAGATTTGCTTTTAATATTAGACAGAAATATTCAGTTATTCCATATTGCTCTAATTCATTTGAGAGGAGAACCCATACAGTATAAATACAAGCTAATAGGTATGTAGGATTGGTGTCACTAGTATGTGAGTGCACCAGTTTTATTTTGATGTATTTTAACTGTCTTACCAACTGTCCAAAAATATCCAGGCTGTTTCGCATTTATATTTTTAATTTCCCCTGTACAGAGTGTGTGTGTGGGTGTGTGTGTGTGTGTGTGTGTGTGTGTGTGTGTGTGTGTGAGTGTGTGTGTGAGTGTGTGTGTGCACGTGTGTGTGTGTGTGTGTCTGAGTGAGTACACTGCTACGTCATTTCTGTCCCAGGCAGTAAGTGTTAAAGTCACCTCACTTTCACAGAAAGCCCATGGCTCCACAAAGAGACAGCCTGGCGTTGATCAAAGCGAAATAACTGACAGCTCGACATATGCCGGATGAATTATTAAACATACAAGTGACCACTTGTGAAGAAATAAATTGCTGCTTCTTCTGTGTCCCTGCATGCAGAATGTCAGTCCCAAAGCGAGGGAGAGGTTATTTTTTTTTTTATTATTTTAAATCAGAGCTGGATCCCGTCAGTCAAAACGAATGCCGTGCCATGTGGCATTTCTCCATCTTCCCCCACTTGCTGCATGAGGGAAATCATTTCTAAGGACATCATTAAAGCAGAGCCGCTGGGAGGGAAAAAGCCAACTGAATGATCAAACATGCCGGTGAAAAGGTGAGATGTGTCCTACGCAGCCGCAGTTTACTCTAGCCAGATAGAGAATGAATTTTTAAACCATAATGTTGTTATTTGCTTGTTGTTTTTAATGTGTAGGAATAAGACATGGTATAGACTCTGTCTCAGTTGCACACTTGGTTTATTATTTACTACATTAAATCTCGGATGACACAGAGTAGTCCAAATACACTCTAATTTGTTGCCAAATTTGACATTCTTCTGTATATGAAGCAGCTCTCTCGGCCTGGCATTTTCTCCAGTATTAACATATCTAGATATGAATGGATAATAAATGTTAATGCCATGCAAGTAGGCACCAATTAGAGTAATGTGCCAGATTTTATTTTTCTGCAATGCTAATTCCTTTTATTCAAATAGAAAATTGGTCCCTACAATGTGGATGGTTTTCTTTGTGTTATTAGAGAAATAATAGTGAATAATTGCAATCATTGAGAAACAACACAAAAGATTACATTATAAAATCATTTTAGCTGCTTCTTTCATGAGTGTACATGTAAAGCTGATGTAATTAATTAGGGACTAAACAGAATTTGGGAGTCTGCTCTGCATTTCTCTTCCAAAATGGGTGGTGACATTAGTGTAATGCGAATCAAATTATTAATGTTAATTAAAGTTTTGCATCAAGGTGCTCCCATATGGCTGTGATGAGGTCTGTGCGGGGCTTCCGAAGGCATCCATGGGGAGATTGAATGGCCTTCTGTTGCTTCCCAGAAGTTTTAGGGACATGTCAGATGGCACCATCTTGCATTTTATTTTCTCCGAGGAGAGCTGCTTCCTGCCCCATAAAATGTGTGTCTGTGTGAATGAAGATTCCCCCATAACACTACCAACTGAACCATGCTAGTGAATCAGTGACAACAGCTGGTTGAGGCAAACAAAATCATGCACAGCCCCTTGTTCCCTCTCTCTCCCTGTCTCTCTGGGGGACCCTTTGGGGTGGGGGGGGGGCATAACAAAGAGGTGCCTGGTTAGGCTTTTCAGAGACCTGCTGAAACTATCTGCCTCCTCCTGGGGCCTTCCAGCGGCGAGTTGGGATGGCGAGATGGCAAGTGTTCTGCTCCTAATGCCTTCAATTTGGAGGTTTTGCAGCTGGTGTCCAGGAGGCATCAGAAGCAGCGCAGGAGTGATGAGGTCTCCCCCTCTTACTTTTCATTCTCTGCTCTGTGATTTCTGCAGACAAGCCGATATCTGGATTTTTCACCTCCAAACCTCCCTATGCCCCTGTGGGGGGTGAAGGGGAGTCTGGGGTGGGGGGCAAATACACACACACACAGAATTTTAAGGAGAAAAGGGCTGATAGTTGAACAGATGGGTTTGGACCCCCCTCCCCCAATGAAGCAGAGAAAGAGAGGGAGGTGGAGAGAAATGAGCTGTGTCCATGAATCAGCCCAAATTGCTCGTTCAGTCGGACATTCAGATGAGGCCCGGTGGCACAGGCCATGTCAGAACGATTAGGAACCCCCCTATGCCGAAGCCGGTCGTCTCCCGTCTGCGTTTTCTCCGAGCGCTCGGTCTTAACGGTGGAGTCGCAGATGCCAGGAAATCTTTGGTGTAATTGATATTAGCAGCCTTAGTAAACTCAGGCAATGGGAACAAACAAATAAGGTGTGTGGCTAGGCATATGAATCGGCCAAGCCAGAGGGACAACTTCCAACCCCTCTCCCCCCGTCTGTCAATTTTTTATTGTTTTTATTAAACCTGATTGACGTCACATGTGTCTAAGGCCTCAGCTGTTATTGAAATATAACCATTTAGTAATCACTGGTATTGGTATTGTGGACTATACAGGCATGTGTGGACAGTGTGCATTGATTACTGAAAAAAGACTGTTTGTGCACATATATAGCTATTAGATCACTGCCTTGACTTGGATTGGCATTGATTTGCCCTCTATGAGGAGAAGGTGACAACATTCCAATGAGCAATATTGTCAGCATTGTTATGGGTGCAGTGCTGCTCATTTCACCTAGAGGTATAGGAGTCTTCCCACCATACATCATTCAAAACCTCTCTGTTGTCTCATCCATTGGGGAGGACTACTACTTATCTTTTCTGAGGAGGGAAATATATCTGGCAGTTCTCAATATCCAGGGCAGACTTCATCTGACTTGGCGTTGCACTCTGCTTCCAATTTCAAAAACGGGAAGTGATACAGATGTTAGAAGTACCTGGATTGGGAAACTCTGACCCTCTCTCTTATTATAGTGTGTCTAGCCCAGTTTGTGCAGTTGATGCACCAGTGTGACAGAGGCTGTTATCTCATCTCCTACACTGCAAGAGCATTTGTGAACTGAAACATAATGGCAGATTTGTGTTGTTGTAAATGAGTTCATTTCCATCATCAAATCAAGTCAAGTGAAAAAGAGCAGCTGGACAGTAAACATGGCTACACTGTTTAATAATTTAGTGAGGGACTGCTGTGGTTTGCTGTCCCTGGGTGTGTTTGCAGCAACATGATAAATATCAGTCTGAAAAAAATATGTTTGTTTGGCGCTAGTTGTCGTGTGAGAAACTCCTTTGTGGCAATAGCAATAAATAAATAAATAAAATAAAAATAATAAAAATAAATATTTTTCGAGATACAGAAGAATGTCTGTTGTGTCTGTGCAATCAATATAGGTATTTCCATTACTTCAACAGAGTTCAACTGTGTGCTGTCTGCATTGAGTAATTACAAGTTTTATAAAATAAACAATAACATCAGGCTCCATAAGCCCTGACAGAAGTGTACAGGCTGTGACAGATGATCTGTCTGAACTGGAACCAGATGATGTGGAAACAAAGCTTTATAATCATAAGAAACTGAAAAAGAAGTGGGGGGAAAAAAGCTTTCTAATCACAAGAAACTGAAATGAAAAGTTTGGGAGTCATTCTCAACCTACAGTAAAATTACACTAGGTGCCCACTCTCAAAAGAGTCACCCTCCTGCAGTTTAACTTTCTTTCCTAAACTGTGACTTAAAGTTCTACAAACCGACACACACACACACACACACACACACACACACACACTACAGGACAACACCAGTCATAACATATTGAAAAATATTAACCTGAGCATTAATTAACTGTTTAGCAATGATGAGCCACTTAACAAAATCAGTTCTATTTGCATTACAATAAGCTACGAGACAAGTAGTGGAATGCAACCAAGGTTCCGGGGCCCCAGCAGGGGAATAAAAAAAATCATGACTGCCATACTGTGTATTAACATTCATTTTCAGCACATTCACTCATCACATTAAGTGGTAAATTATTTTCAGTCAAGACAGTTTCATTTCAGTAGCTAACATGAATTACAGTTGTCGCTGCAACTGCACACTGAATAAAAGCTATCAAAATTTGTAAGGACCGAGTATATCAATATCCAGCTACACAAAATCAATACGCAAACAGCTCTTGTTTTTTTCCCTGTGTATCAGCGTGTGAGCCTTTGTTGCAGATGAGAAGTCGATCAGATGGTTAAATTATCCCTGCTTTGATGTGTACGCTTCTATTCACACATTTAAGCATCAAATGGTACCCCTGCTTTTAGCAGCTGTGATTAATTGCTTGTGTAAATGTATGGGAAGCTTTCTTACAAGATGAAGCCCTCAATACATGCAAAGAGAGCACAATAAGAGACATATTTGGCTGTTAGCAGTATGTCTCTCCCCTGTGCCAGGGCTATGTATGTATCTGATGCAATGGAGCACTTCTTTCAGAAGACAAAGCAGTGTGTGTTTGTATGTGAGGTGAGATGTGACAAAAGGATGCCAAAATAAGGAACAGGCCATAGATCATTCAACTGACCTGCCATTAAGCATTTGTTTGAGGGAACAGTCAATTGTGAAAGTTCTGTAGGTACCCATAGTGGAACACAAGGGCTGAGGCAGACATTGGTCCCTTTGAGGACCAGACTCGTCTCCAGTTTTCCTAACTTCTTGGTATGATCAGAGGGAGCTTTATTCATGGTCATAATTGTGTGTGTGATTAGTTAGGATATCCTGATCTGAAACAAAGTGTTTTATTATCCAAGTAAAATAACTTTTACATTCATCTGGATGTTATACCCTCAAGCCTCAAGCAACCACCTAGAGTGATTCATGACCCAAGATGTACAATTTTGTACCTAATTCCAAGGTGACTTCTGTGGACCTTCCAATTTTTTTCCTTTGGCCACCATTTTGCAGGCAAAAAATCTATAGCATTGTTTCAGGTTGTTGCATCAAGATTTAATTTAGTCAATGGAATATCCTCTGGAGACATTTATGACCCCAGTCAAAACCATCCAATTACATGTGTATAGTTTGTTAAATGGAATCATCTTTGTACACATTTTAAGGCATATAATATCAAGTGAAACAGAGGGGAGGGGGACCTGTCTTAGTGTCTTTGAGATGTCAGGCAGAGAAGGAGCAGTAGACCCAAAGTCTCCCCATTTATCTCACTGATTGCCCTGGTAATACTGTTCTTTTCATTTAGGATAATACTCTAAAATATAGGTACATGCCTGGTTAATATGTTAAAGCATGTATTCTAAAATATGTTGATTGTTTATGTAGATGATTTCTGTTGCAAGTTTGCAAAATGTTCTTTAGGGCAAGGGCAAGGTGAAGCAACAAGAAATGTTGCCTCAGTGTTGTAAAATACTGTTTTGGATTTGACTTCCAAGTGGTTAATATTAATGCTAGTATATGGTAAATGTTTTCGATCAAATTCGATCGATTCTCTGATATCTGATGTGATGTATATTCTCCATCAGATTATTGAATATTGGCTCACCTGTTGTTTGCAGTATAATGCATATGCCAGACATGCAGGTAATCAGCACATGACGGTTGCATTGGAAAATGTTCCAGAGAAGATAAAAGTTGTTTGGCTTCCACAGGCAGCTTACCTTAGGGTTACATGCACCTTAAAAAGGCAAATAAGTGCTGGCTCTATCTATGAAGTATTATGAGATGAAATTTGAAGGTGAACAACAGAAGCCAGAGAACGTGCAGTACTACAGTGCCACTGAAATGGCATTGACAATCCTCAATGTGACAGACATAAGAGGTATTGCAGCCTTCTTTTTGGGATGGGAAACTTCCCAGAGTGGAAAACTTCAGAGGCAGCTGTTGATCTTCCTGGGAGACTTAAGGCATTCCTTAGTAATGCCAAACATATAGAAGAGCTTAACACCAATACTCAAATCCTCTACTACAGCTTGAATGCAAAGCATGACTGTATGGTCTCATCCTTGTGCTGTAAAAATGGATAATGGTGCTGCAAATCCAAAGATACATACAATAAGTTTCCTCTGCACCTGCAATTCTGACAGGAAGGCTTAATGTGTGCAGTCTGCTCATTTTGCCACAAGACAATAAACAGCATATATCATGTTGATTGTAATGACTGTACCTAGAATACCAGCAGATACACTCATACACAAAAGTAATACGTTCTGCAGGAATGCTATTCAATCTTTGTGACATTGGCTTGTCCAGTGAAGCCCTAAATAAAGTTATAAAAATGTTTTATTCATGATTGTGGCTATTTCTTACTTGTTCTCTCCTGAGGATCAAAAATGATACCTCTCAGTCATTGGTGTATGTAGAATATGTTGGTCACTTGAGGGTAAAGATACTGTCTGAAGGTCCACATGATCCTGGTCTTCATTTCAAGTCATGTCTCACTTGCTTGAGGCATGTCATTGGGTGGAAACTTGAATCACTTTTAGCTGCACTACTGGCTGAAAGACAAGACCAAGAGTGACCAGCAATGCCATATGCCACAAATGCACCAACCTGGTCCTGGAGGGACCTAGCACAGATGGTTTATATTCCGCTCAAGGGATTACACAATTGGCTCAATTAATTACTGCCTTATTTGAACCAATTGGACTAACTTGGTGTTGAAGAATAGCCCAAACCTGCCTCAAACTTCCTTAATTTTTAACTTTAGATTGACCTACTACCTGTCTGTTGTTTCACCTTTAGTCAATGCACCTGTTCTTAACGTGCCTATTCCCACATTTGAAACATGTTCACCTCATGAACTGGTGAGATGAGCAACTCTGCAGAGATTTGACATAGCACATACCTAATAAATACAATAGATGGGTATGGTGGGGATGAAGAGGAGAAACGGGGCCTAAGGAAAGACTTTGATCTCAGGGAGCCAGAGAAGGATGTGAATGTAGTTTTGGGAGCCAGCAGAGAAGGGTCCTATTGATCACTAACATCCATCCTCTGCTTTCTTCAGGCTCCAGGACACTCTCCCTGGCTTTCATTTCCTGCCTTGTTGGAGTCCTTGCCTGCACCTTTAAATCACAGTGGGATCTCTTCCAATAGTTCCTGTCCTTGCTGGCGTATGCCATGGCAGTTGTTCCCCATACACCGCCTTGCGTTCCTCTGAAGTTCCACAAACCCACCACATTCTGAGCAACAGCTGCCTGTCAGTCATGCCTCACCCAAATCAGTGGGAAAACTGCATTGAAAAATTCCCTTTGGCTGAACACGGTAAAGCATCGGTGATGCTGCTGGTGTTTTCTGTCTTTTTTTTTTTTTTTTTTTTTTTTAACCTTTTTTCAACTTTTTTTTTTTAAGGTGTTATGCTGTTATAGCCTGAATCTCTAGAGAATACTGAGGTGCAAAGATGAGGGAATTCAACACATTCCCTTGTGACTCACATTAACATACATCCAAACTTCTAAGCGCTGAACATTTGGTTTAGTTTTACTCACGTTTGAGTACTTTATCAACTATTTCCTATGCCACATTCATCATTTTCAACTCCAGCTATCTGTCAGGCACGGACAAGGACTCAGCCGCAGACCACGGAGATTTTTCCGTATGGTTTATTATAAATCGGCAGGCAGACTCGAAGACACGAAACAGGCAGGGTCGAAACCAGAGAGACAGTCCAAAGGGAAAATCCAGGATCAGGAACGGGAGCAGGCAGGGTTGGAAACCAGTTGGGCAGAATCTCAGGCAACAGGACAAGGCGGCAGGCAAGACACAGGTCGGGGCACAAGCGAAAGTCAAAAACACGAAAACAAGCAAGCAGAAATCAAGATGCGGGAACGAGACAGATAAATACACTGCAACGAACTAGCAACGAGACAGGAACAGGCAGGGCATATAAAGGGCAGAGCAGATGAGGCGATGGGGAACAGGTGAGCTAGCAGGCAGGTGGCGGCGATGCAGTAACGAGGCAGGCGGGGACCGGGCGGGGAACGGGGCAGGGCTAGAACACAAGGAAAACAAAAGCACATGGACAGGGGAAGAACACAAACACACAGCTAGGGGGGCGGACTACTGACACTATCTTCCTACTCCCACCCTATGCCCATAGTCTTGAACAATCATGCATCTCACCTGAATCCTATTTTCATTTTACAAAAATTCACAAATAGTTATTCCTGAAGATATGCCTTGATTGAATCATGTTATTCTTGTTAGGTGGTTTATCACACCACTTTAGGGCCTCTTGGAACTTCATAAGAATAGCTTGAGTGCTCTCCCTCACTGAACATTGAATGCTTGCTTCACTTAGGTACTGTGACATCATCTAAGGTTAGACAATGTCATTGTATCCAAATGAGGAATTGTCTGAACTGCAGAGTGTTCCAGTGAGAATATTCTGTCAAAAATATCCCCTCCATTTTCTATGAACAAAGCATTAAGGACCATGGGATTAGATTTGCATATTCAAAAATCTAATTAGTTGCTTGTGTGTCTGAGTCCATTAAATATACAGGGGGAAATAAGTAATAATGAATCATTTTGAAGTTATTGCCTATATTAGCTCTGTCTGAAACAGGAGTGAAAGGCAGTTGAACATTACCATATATTAACTGTGGTGTTATTGTTGAGTACTGTAACTGTAGTTAATTACAGTAAATGCATAAATTGACTGGCTGTTGGACTAATGAATAGGTGACCCTGGAAACATGATCAAATGGCAGATTGTTTTTCCCAGTAGCTGACATTTTTCGAAATGCCATGTATGCGGTCGGCTTTGGCTGCAACTACTTTGTGATGTGCAATTTGAACTTAGGTATTGCTTTACAAATTGGGTGTAAATATCAGTAAACATCACTGCTTTCTGTAGGAAAATAATGAATTCTATTTCGCTGACTAGGTCACAGAATGGCAATATTAAAGAGAAGATATTCCCCAAGTACAAATTAAATGTTTCAACACAGCATTCACAGCTCAGTCAGTATCAACTTTGAGACCCTAGGATGTCCTTTATGGAGATTATGTGCACGCCACAGTGAGGGAATAGGGAACTTTTGGATCGGTCAGGGTGAGAGAATTAGGTTCCTTAATTGTGGGAAAAGGTGTGCACATTTTACACAGGCGATGTCTGAAGCAATAGCAGGTTCGAACTGATTTCAGTCCTAGCTGGGAGAGGTCACAATTTTGTCAGCAGTAAGATTGATATGCCTCTGGTCACAGTGGAGCCAACATCCTCCAACAAAAAAGGAGTTATTGACAGTAAGGGATTATTGTATTACATGTGTGGACAGCATAGTTTAAACACAGAAAAGGAGATCTGCGTAATGTGTTGCCTGCCTGGTGTGCAGGATGGAGATGGAGTGCATGGACAAGCTCCTGGTCAGAGTGGGAATGGATCCAGTAGTCGGAGTTCACATCAGAATTGATGTAGGTTTGAGGTTCTGTGTGATAAATGTATTGAATTAAGTTCTGTAGAACAGATTAACAACCACCCCTCCATTGTTATTTTCCTTAAATATTGGTTACACATGTTGGCCAAGGGAGATTTTATATGGAGATTTAATGTGTGGCTGCAAAACCAGTTAGCGACTAGCTAGCAGCTATTATTGTGGTAATTCTGTATTTAGCTTGCTTGCAACATGCAATTTTTTTTTTTTTTCAAATTTACTTACTGAATCCTCACATAGAGTAAGAGTTATTGTATTAGGAGTCCAGAATCATTGGATATGTATTTATCAGAAACAGTTAAACAAAAACAAGAGTAGGCGGGGTATCCCTTTATTCAAAAGAATTTACAATAATTGTAAATTGCAGAAACCAATTGTCTAAGCAAGGATAGAAAGCAAGCTGACAAATGCTCACCTAGATGATTGATGTGGACAGATAGATGTATGAAATGCAGTGTGTACACACTGGCACTGGTATGTGCTTAATACACTGGTAGCACAGTCTATTTCCACTGCATATGTGGATCTCACCTATACCAAGGGCTTGATTACTACTACCATCCTAGTTTATGAGCAAATGTTATGTTTTTCATTTGTTGCCTCACAACTTAAAATGCTGTCTTGCATGATATGTCAAGTAACTACATGTTAGTATTTAAAATGTAATTTTGCACAGGGAAACTACATCATAAACTGTGAATTGAATCCTATTTCCCCATTGACCCAATGTTATTAGTAGGTGCTTTCTGTACTTTGGGTACTTTATTGAACATGGACAAGAAATGGCATTTTTAATAAAAAGGCAAGATAAATATTGGAGTAAGCCAAATATTCATTCTGTAACTATAAATGCTTATAAAATTAGATATTCTTACACATATGAAGAACAGTATAAGCATGCTGTATTGTGACACACATCGCATGAAGGTTTGGGAATGACAAAATATGTAGAGCAGCAAGATGCAAATCACACTGTTTGGACCAGTGTTCACTGACAGGGTGAGCAAGACACTGAGGATAAAATAAGTAAATATTCCTCAGCTTTCCCTCAGAGGTTTACTGAATGAAATCATCAAAGTAATATAACACAAAATCCTGTGACTTTGTGACTTTGTCACTTTCATTGGAAATTATCTCATTTACAATTTTCTCATTTACAATCTCCAGCCTCTCTTTCATCATAAGTTAGGATTTCATATCATGAAGCAATTAATGGTATATTATTAGAAATGTATATTGAGAAATGTGATTTCATTTTATTTATTCCCATTTTTTCTGTTCCCTTGTTTCAGGTCACCTTTCAACTGAATATACTTACATATTTTAAGGCATAAATAAATATGTATTTGGTGTTTACTTTTGCTTTGTTTCGCCATTAACATTTTTGCCAGCATCGATCCAACAGACAAAGCAGGGAGAACTTTGAAAGTTGGGTGTCAGATGCAATTCATCACTATACAGTGAGTTGATAAGATATCAGCCTTCCACACTCCAGCCAGCCTAAAAAAGCATATGGATAAAGTAGGTAATAATTTCCTCTGATAACAGGGAGTGATAACAGGTGGGTACAGTATATCATTCCCCACCATACACCCACAGTGGTCCAGAAGAAGCCAATCAGAGAGCTTCAATTTGCCACAGAGTGTTCCTGCCATAATTGAAAAGCTCCAATGACAGTTGAACCAGAAAGGATGGTTCTTTGAATGCACTGATAGCCATCTCATCCACAGATTGGTTACATCAGCTGCATGAGCTATGTAGCTCACTCATGGAATAGACTTGTTCTTTTCTTGTGGGTACCCCCAAGGCCTTTACTATCCTATCCTCTCTCCTCATGAATGCCATTTTTCAAGTGTATGGGAAAAAATGTTACCTTAGCCAGAAACCCAAGAAGCACATCTATTAGTAATGCATTTGAACTTAACAGTGGCAATCATGAAAGGAAGGAAAGAAAGAGTTTTATTTACAGCATTATAAATCACTGCACATGGTTTTACAGCTGTGTGTGTGTGTGTGTGTGTGTGTGTGTATTAAGTGTCCAACTCAGAGAAACTTACATAGCTCACAAGTTTCTGAATAATATAAACATCTAAAGCTGAAAATTTACTAATGCTATTTAAAGTAAGTGCCTTCCTCCAGGGTAAAACAGCAGGGCCACATCTGGGAACCTAGCTTCATAACTCAACAAGTTTATTGGGGGAGGGGGGTCCTTAATCCTTGGTGTCCATAAAATCTGATTCTGCTACCACCACAGGCTATGCACCCAATGGGTCTGCTTGATGCTTTTGGTGAGTTTGAGAGACAAAACCTTTACCAAATAACCAAATAATGTAAACATGCACACTGACATCTTACTTCTGCAAGAATTGGCTTTTTAGTGGAGTCCTATCAATGTATGAGCACTCTGGCCAAATTCTGGTATGCTTTCTGACACATTTGTCTTAATTGGCTTAGTACATCAGCAACACACTGGCTGTAGAAATCAATGCTGGGAATCATAAAAAATAATGCTGACAATAAAACTGGTATAGCTAAGGGAACTGTAGAAAGGAATGTTATATAAATATTCTTTTAAGTCATTACATTAAGAACATTAAAAAATCATGGCATTCTTGCATATAATTCCAAGTCAGAATTTACATGAGGCACTTTGGTTTGGATACATCATTTGTAGCAGTAACAGGTACAGTACAGATGTAATTATAGTTCAACCCCTGCACCCAAATGGGAAAACAAACAGAAGTGATGAAACATGTTCTCCCCTTAATCTTTTTGTTTTCTAAAAATGTTATCAGTTGTGCTTTAGAAATTAAATTTTACAATTTCATCTCCTTTTGCAATATTTCTGAGTTTTTTCTTGCTCAAACCAGAACCTATCATCACAGGGATTAAGAAGTCACAAGATGCTGTTTTACCTTAGAAAATGTTATGACAGCAGTCAAATTATTATTAATATTCATGCCAAAGGAGTCAGAAATCTTTTAGAATTTAATAATAAGTGGTAGCTTATAGTAAATGCATGTCGGTCTCTACCAAAAAGTCTTGAAAATGAGCAAAATATAGTAATCCAACTAAATGAATGATATTGTAACACAACAAATGAGATTGTGTCAAGAATTTTAAGTGTCATATTTCCACTTGTCTTTCAATCTTGCAAGGATATAATTTATTGTGAGATGTTCTCCTCCTGTCTTATTACAAGTTGCTGCCTTCTGTGGAGACTCAAAATCAATAAAAAATGGTACAGGATGTTAGTCTTTGTCATTATTATATTACTCATCTGTGCTGCATGAAGAAAAAAAACGTCAAATGTTTAGATGACTGTCTACAGCACTCAAGTACAAGTTACATCAGAATATATATTTAGAGCATAAATAAAGTATTTATAATGCTTCACTCTTTAATTTAAATTATGTATGGTGCTCATACACAATAGCAAGACATAGACAATCACAACTTTTTTCCCACACAAGATTAGTGTTGATATAAGATGTTAAATGTTTACGCAATACTCTTTACTCTAACATCTGTCAGTCCACAGTAGTCATAAATATTCCTGGTAATGGTACCAGGGCCATGGTTCACTCACTTGTGGATTTATTTTCTAGTTTTTAAATTGCTCACTTTTTCTTAACGGTTTCCCTTCTTGCCAGTTTCCCCTTTTGAGCAGCTTCAGCACTGCAGTGTTTCAGTAAGATACATGGAGGCCATCATTCCTCATTTCAGTTACAAGGTATTTTACCAGCCATCAGGTTTAAAAAATAAATTATGTGATACACAGTACAATTCATTCACAGTATACATCACTGCAGCCTTTAAATGCACTGGCACAAATTTTAACGGAAAAAGTAATTACAACAGTTGAGTCACCCAAATGTAATGTGATCTCTCATGCATTCATGTAAACAAGCAATTTACAACTCCCTGCAGTTCAGAGGAGGCCATTTGTAAAATATGAGTAGACATCGCTGAGCAGTCTACCTTTATGAATTGATATCGCTTATGCCTCGTCTCCACTGGTCAGGTTACAGACTGACTCTAGATTAGCTGACAAATGATGAGCGTCTCCACTGTCACCTAAACCTGTCTGTAATGTCGCCAACCTGGACAGCTTTTATTTCCTCAAACTAACCTGTCCAGGTGCATGGGTCAATGACAACATACTAAAAGTAGGCGTGGCTCATTGATTGTCATGACAGTTGTTAACACAGTTAACACATTTGTAAATGAAAATATAGTACTGTGACTGTGTTAATTATTATATTACTCTTGCTTGAATACTCAATTCCAGTTAAAGAGGATGTATGAAGTCATGTGCCCTGTACATACATGTCTCCAAAAGTGGTAGTAGTATTTTATGTAGCTAGCACATTATCCAGCAGTTGCACAGCATTTCCTACTTATGTGTCTGTTGTCTCAACATGCCATAGATATGATCTACTCCGTGACCTGTGTGCTTTTAAGTGTACATTTTCTTAATCTTCACGACATGGTTCTATAAGACCGTAGCTGTGAAGGGAGGACCACTGTATAAGTGCAATGGCAAATGAATAAAATGTCTACCGTGGTGGTGCGCAGTGCTGGGAGAGCTGACAAAATTGTCCATGTACTTCAATTGGATCAGACTGCAATATCTTTATGTATTTTTAAAAATTGTGCTGCATTTTTTTCTCCCATGGGTGATTAGGCTAGTTTAGGCTGAATTAAAAGGTAAATATTTCCAACTAATGGGATGGAGTGTGGTTCGCAGCATGCTACGTTCTTAAATCTGTCTCAGTTATGAAATAATGTCACCTCTACCAACACTGTACCAACAACAGTGGCGCATGGTCAGGATTTTACAAGATTAGTTTTTGTTTATGTATTTCATAATTAATTCCTTTATTTTAAAATCTTTTGTTTATAAACTATCATAGTAAAATCCCAAATGGACATGCCTGAGGTTGCATGGACCCAGTGGAGTTAATCTTTTGGTTTTCATCAGGCCTGTTTTTCCTCCATCTCACTTTGCAACAGAAAGTCAGATGAAGAGCATTTTCTTCACCTTATTGTATATGGTAAGGATTGAAATACAGCCTCCTATGTAATACTCTGACACCCTTAACTGTTACAAAAGTTTTGGTTTACCCCAAGAGGGGTAATTTAGATTGTATTGCATATTTTATAACTTTTTTCTCCGATGCATCTTATCTTTTCCAAAAAGGTGCTTGAGTACAGTTGCTTTTGTATGCATGGTTTTTTAGAGCTCAGATTACAAGAGGGACTTGAATGTTATTTTTTTCCTTACTAACAAGCTGCCAAGCTAGTAAACATCATTTATAAGCCTTTGCTGCTCCAGGCAGAGTCAATGATACAGATCGCTAGTGTGGCCTATTCAGCAACCCACAGATTAACCTGGTAAGAACCCAGTGGAACTATCCTGTCCTGACAGCCAGGCATGTAAACAGAGCTCTCATATCCATATCCAGTGTGGGATAAAATAAAAGAGATTTGGTTTCATTTTTCAGTTATAGGGCTACCTGTGTATTCTAAATTTGTTTAGAAAGTTTGGGTTTTGTTGCTTTTTTCGTTACAGTTGCCATTTGTTTTTAACTGGGAGTGCGAGGTGAATTACTTTTTGAGGAGTATTTTGAAGTATTTTTGTTGGTCGCATTATTTTTGTCACCATTGGTGAAAGCGGGTAGATGTGTGATTTAAAGACAACATTGACAATGCCACAACATTTGATCAGGGTGACTTTTCAGCTGAATTCTGGAAAAAAAAAACCCTCCCAGGTAGGTCTACACAAACTGAATGGAATTGAAATGCATGGAAATAGATACACCAACAATTTAAACCAACTGAAAATGCATTACAAAACAAATGTTAATACACTACATGCAATAAATTATAAATCAGATGTTAGTACATTATACATCAGTGGCCTCTGCATAACAGATCAGTTGCAGATTCATTACAAATATATTAAATTCATTATAATTCAGCTACAGATTTACTGAACATACATTATAAATCAATTGTAAATACATGTCTCCCTGTTTGCACTTACATGTGTCACAAACCTTATAGCTATATAAAACAGTTATTGCATTTTGCATATACGTTAATTACAAAGTTCACATTATTCAGCTGTGCTGTTTCAGCACATGTAAGCAATACTTAATTCATTTTCTTCAGCGGTGAAATGTTCTCTTGTCAGTAAGACAGTTCAGTTAACTATGGAAAAATGTTTTTAAGAGTAGAGTGTCCATTAATGATGGTTTTTTTTTTTTTCAGCTACAGCATTTCAGCATTAGTGTACACATAAATGTATATTTTTTTATTTACCAATCTCAATTTATTCTTTAGAGAAAGGACGGACAAACTTTGGTTGAACTTGTTAAGGTATTATAGATTTTCTGCAATTATTGCTCAGTTGCAGTGACATTATATTTCAATAGCAGTACAAATGTCATTACTATTAGTTGATACTATTAGTTGTATTTCTCAGGTGTACTATGTTACATGCTTTCACCTTCATAAAAAAAAAAAAAAAAAACATGTGACACCCACTAATTTATGTGCAAGTACACATAATAGTAAGTTCTGGGATGAAACCAAAATCTAGATCACTGAACAGTACAGACCAACAAATATCCAATATGCAGTGTTGTAAAAAAAATGGTCTATTTCTGATTGTTACATTTTCAGAACGGAATGTGCCAAGCCAACACAGTAGGACTTTAATGTTCATTCTCAAAGTAGTTTGCATTCACCGAGACTCAACCACTATATAAATACAGGGCCCTTTATCTTTATTCCTACCCCAGACTAAATAGGACCAACAAACAGACGGGAAAAATAAACAAAAAAAAACATATGTATGTATTTATTTATTTGAGAAAATTTCCTTTCTGTATATTTTATTTTTTGTTTTATTTATTTATTTTTCTTTTTAGTCAGGGATATGAACAAATATGGGGAAGACTATGCATTGGGCATCTGAAGTAAGTTAAAACAAGTATACTGTGGCATTTATCATTTTATTGTCATAAACTAACTGTTCAAATTATTATCAGCTGATGTACTGAAGTACTACTGGCATTTCACTGTAATATTTAATGTGTTCTCTCAAATATCCACTTTTTAAATGTAACCTTTAGAGCTTATGTAAAACAATGTGGACAGTTGTTTCAATTTCCACATTTAAATATGAAACAATAGTAACTTGAGACTTCATTAATGAAAATGTTCAAACATTATCATGATCTTTGAATGGAACTCACCATTATTCTTTGTAGTGATGTGGCTTCAATTTGATTGGTCTGTAGGTCATTCCTCCCTCTTGATTATTGCAATCAGTAATCAACTCCAAATATTAAGATGAGTCATACTTGGTCGCAGTAAAGCTTAGCTGCAATTGACCTTCATGTAATGATTTGACAGGAGAGTCAAAACACCACATTCCAACATCAGACAACTGAGGCCTTCCAGATTTTTCTTAGTTATTGTTTTGATGTTTGATTACTTAGTGTTTTAATACTCTGACCATTTCATTAATTCTTTATATGTCTTTATTAATGTATGTTGAACTGGTAGTAGCACTGCCCCAGTAAGCCTCTAAAAAATGGAAAAAAAAATCAGAGTAGCTGAGTTAGATTAACAAGTCTTTTCAGCGAAGATGGCTGGATGGTGAACCAATGGGCATATTTTCCTTTCAAACCCTGCATGTGAGGTTTCCTTTCATTTGGGAGACGTGCATCATAGCCTATCCCGGGCCCCCAGATAGACAGGGATGGCCCGATATGCAGCAGACCAGCTGCTGACGCTAAGTGAAACGATTAAAGTCTGCACTGCTCATTGGCAGCCAGATTCCTCTCTCAAAAAAGGCCTCGCTTTTCAACGTTTGAGTCCGCGTAAATGGCATTACCAAGTCAGAGCTTAGAGGTCTTTCATGGTGCATATTATTGCAAACCAGACTTCGAGAACACAGAGGGGGGGATATATCAGAACCTTGGGTGCTAAACGGGGCTACCTATAGGATTATCACTTGCCTCAGCAGATGTTCATTCTGAAAGCATATGTAGAGGCTTAAGTTTGATGTAAACACTACCAGAGGATGGGGTTTATCAGTTTTGGAACAGACTCTATATTTACAGCCCCTAAGCAGCTCAGCTGTAGATGTTGGTCACAGAGGCTATCAAAGCATTTCCATCACCTGGGCACTGCAGATAGAATCCACATGAAAGCAGAATTGCATGAATGGAAAAATGTAAATAAAATTTAAAAAAAAAAAACAACAAAAAAAATCATCTGCAACAGAAGGAAAAGGGTGCTTTCAACAAGACTGAAACAAAGACTGAGGCGAAAGCACAGGCTGAAGAAATCGTTATTCCTAACAGGTAGCGCAATCACATCTGTAGCCATAGCCTCATCAAGGAGAAGGGTGCCTGGGGTTAACCAGTCAGCCTCCCATCTGTTTGCTCTCCAGCGCAGGGTGAGGAAGATCTGCAGCGGCAGTCGCATCTGCGTTTGACGCAGGCGGGCGGGGTGGCGTGGCTTTCTATGGGCCCCTCCGTTGCACATTTCCTATATTTCATCCTTTCCTAATCCATGCTTGGTGCGATCGGTACCAGACCCATGAGTTGTCTCATAAGATTCAAGGAAAATCTGGTCTTTGTTGGAGATTTTTCTAAAGAGGCGCCCTATCTCTCAAGTAGGTTCTCTCGGTCTCTAAGACCGAAGTAATCGCATCGTACTGTACTTATCACAAGCCAGTGTAGTTACTCATGCAGTCTTGTAACACGGCTGAAAATCACACTGGGGGACTTGAAAAGAACCCTCTGTCTCAGAGAGCCAACGTGATTGTCCGTCATTCAGGAAGACTTCAGGGCAGAGAGGATGTGCTCCGAGTCTAAATGACTTTCCACTTGGTACTCGGGTGTTTCATAATCTGAAGTCAGACAGCCAAGTCTCCCCATTCGTCCTCAACGCTTCAGAAAGCCCGACCTCAATCATAACCCCTTGTAAGGTGTAATAACCTGTACTTATACTTCTAATGCTGGGAGCATCAGGATAGCATGCAACCGCTTCCTGGGAGTTCTGCCTCAGCACAGTTCAGAAGCAATCTACAAATGTCACAGACGGGAATTAGGTGTATCTACCCCTGCTCTCATGCTAAATTTAACAAAGTGGGGGATTTTTTTTCCCCTTCCCCGTTCCATTCCATTGGCGCAAGGCTAAGAAAGGACTGTTCCAAGACTAATTATGTATGAGCTCAGAGTGCCTGTATCCAAGGCTTAATGCAGAGAATGTAGATGTGGAAAAAGGCACATAATAGCAATCAATTCTAGCTCCGGAGAGACTCGGCTCTGCACTCGCTTTGTAAATCAAAGGGATCTTTCTGGAAGGCTCGATCTCGGAAATGAAATGAAATGAAAGCAGGTTTTGCTGCATTCGGCTCTTTTGAAATTGCATTATCGATGGTCCTCTTTGGTTAAATTATCTGGCAGTAATGTTCACATACGTCCTGCTTTTTGTGAATTTAGGCATGCCGATTTTCACACATGGTACGTTGTGATCAGTACTGTCCATCATGCAGTTGGCCCCTATGTGAGCAGCAGGATGACATGCAAGAGCTTGACCATAAAAACAACATGAAATGATCAGTTTCTCCAAGGCTCATGAAAAATGTCAGTGATGAAAGCTCTACTTAGAATACTTGTGGACATTGTGTGCATCCTGTGACATGCTGAGGTGTTACAATAGGGTACGGGAAATGATTATTTCATAAGTTGTGAAATGTTGGTTCCAGTTAAGCTGTTTTTGGAAAAGGAAATAGGCATAATGTATGCAGCTATATTATATACAAAGGGCGGGTGCTTTCATAACAACATGATGACACCTAATGACATTTGTAGGTGTGGTGCACAAAAACTACTGGTAAGGTCATTTTTGCACAAAATGGCTTACATGGCTTCCATAGATTTACATCTTAAGATGCTTTGCAGCTCTCCCTTATTTCATCAAAGTTATGTTAGATGTGTGCCTTGTTTATGTTAAATTAATTGTAAATGCACTTGTCATGTACTAGACCTACTTGTTTATGGTGGAGGATACCATGGTAGTGGGGTTGTCACCATTGAAACATAAAAATACCAGCCACATACCCATCTCCCCAGACCCAATCAGAAGTACAAAAGTACAGCTGTGGCAAAATTGTTTCTCCCATTTCACCAATACAGCACACAGCCTGTGCGGATGCAGCTAATGTTGCAACTATAGAGTGCATTTTCAGATGCCAAGACATAGGTTTCACACAATTTGTTTAATGTCGAGGCAAATATGAACTGAATAGAATATGTTAATCTCTAAGAAAGCAAAAATTACCCTGCCAATGAAAATGAGTTACAATTCTGTTATTAATAAATATTAATGTGTGTGCTGTGTTAGTGAAATGAGACATCCTCTTCTTTCCCTCATTTTGTACACTAAACCTCATTTTACACTTGAACAATCTTGTAAAAAGAGACAATAGAGCACAGTGACACTCAGAAAAAAAGAATGTTAAAACATTTTAACTTTTCTAGTTGTCTCTTTGAAAAACTGACAAAATGTGGTACACGCCAAAAGAGCTATCCCTTGTTAATAAAAAAAGATAACGATGCCAAGAAACCCAAAATGGGTTAAGAAATCAGGAAGTTGGGAAAATCTGTCCAGGCAACAACAAAATAAGTTGCTGTGTCTGGCATTTCTCAGTCCAAGCATTTAAAAGGACTGCTCTGCCCCAGCTACACACCAGGCTCGGTGCCAAGAGAAAATACAGAGGGGTGTAGTTGCAACCCACGGGGTGCACAAAAAGTCACAAATACTATGTACACATTTGGATATAAGGAGACTATTGGGGGTGCACTGAGGTCTGTTTGGGGGTGATAATAATAACAATAATCTTGTGCAGCATAGTGGTTAAGGAGCAGGCCTCGTAACTGAAAGGTTGCTGTTCGATTCCCCACTGGGGCACTGCTGCTGTACCCTTAGGTAAGGTACTTAACCCACAATTGCCTTAGTAAACATCCAGCTGTATAAATGGATAACTCTGTAAAAAAAATAAATAAATAAATAAAAATACTGTAACTGATGTCAGTCGCTTTGGATAAGAGTGTCTGCTAAGTGCCAGTAATGTGTATGTATGATTTTTATGTTTATTAATTGGACATAAGTTTATTGAC
The DNA here is from genome assembly GCA_019176425.1 of Megalops atlanticus. NCBI lineage: Eukaryota > Metazoa > Chordata > Actinopteri > Elopiformes > Megalopidae > Megalops > Megalops atlanticus. Next base: position 23,661,080 of record CM032888.1, on the reverse strand, counting down.
ATCACACATCTGCTTTCAGTTGCAAATGGGGATTTTTTGACCACACCTCTAGTGGTGCAATGTTTTTTATTGTGCCCCTTTGATACTGACAGACATATAGACATAGAAAGTCAAATGCAACACCATCAGGCTAAAGTTATTAAAGTTGCTGGCTGTATCAGTAGGCAATAAATAATTATGGGTTAATGTCATCTAAAGTGAGATGACAAAGTGATTTTTCTTTCATTGATCTCAGCAACTTGTCTGTGCTTCAGTAAACGGATGTACAATACACATTTTTTGCTTTATCCTGACACTTCCTTTGCACTTCCATGGCAAGGTGCGGAAAAGCTCTGTTCACCTGGCAGCCAAATTCCCATTCCTCTCCGTCAATCATGGACTGTCTGACATCAGACATGAGATGAAACAGTCCTGTGACACTGGTTCTCTCCCTCTAGAGAGTGGAGATTTCCTGTAAGAAGACTCCCATGACATAATGCACAATGAAAATATAGCACTCTTGGATGTGTTGAATGCTCCCTAATTTTACATTCCCCCTCTCCCAAAAGTTTCCAAATGTGGAATCTGTTGTCGCATTTTGCTGTGAGTGCCTACGTTTGAGGAAGTACTTCTTGACTGTTCACAGGTTCAGTAAGAGCCTACCTACTCCAGTGAAGAGGGGATCCTGCTGCGCACAAACTCAAAACTGCAATGGGCAGTTCATCTGTTTTGTGCTGTATGGTGAAATTCTGAATGTCACAACACATAAGCAAATGTAAGCAGTTACAAATCCTTCTGTAAATGGAGTGGCTGTTGTCATTGCTGACTAGGTCACTGTCCAGTCCACGAGTCCTCGCGTCCTTGAGGTCCAGGCCCAGCTATGTCAGAGCACCGTGAGCACTCGCACAAATTAATGCTGGATGTTTCATCTGCCTCCTCATAAAAACCAAGGACATTGCTCACCCCACTCATGACAACAAAGAAGCAGGCAGCCAAGGAAGAAAAAAAAAATCCCCAGTCTGAGGCGTCTGAGACAACTGAAAAGGGAGAAACCTACTTGGTTCCAGTCCCTTCGATTCTGTATCCACAGACAATGGCCACTCACATTCTTCACATTTGAGTGACCAGCAAGCTCCTGTAGGAAACAAACTCATTAACTTGATTTCTCGTCTGTGGCTCCGTTTGTTTACATGAGCAAATCCCCTGAGCTGGTGGGGGTTGTGGCAGAGGGGTGCTGAAGGAGCTCCATACTTTTGTGCAAGGCCCCAGAATACATTACAGCAGGTAATTATGCAGTCACTCAAAAGAAACAGCCAATTGTTGCAGGTAAATGCACACACATCACAGAGAACAATAGACAGCATGTTACTTGGTTCCAGTCATGAGAGCATATGCAAACACAAAAGTCGTACAAGCGTAATTAGAAAAAAAACATAGACCACTGCAATGCCAAAGTATTAAATATAAGAACAGAAATTAGAACGTGAGAGTGCAGAAAATGAAGTTGCTAGACAAATACGAGTCAAATCTTTGTATTCCTTTTATTTTACCTGAAATGAGATACAGTTAAAAATGCCAGATGGTAGGCTACTTGTAGAAACTGAGACATCACATCTTGAATAGGCTAACAGGTACAAGTAGAGCAAGCAGACATATTTTTTGAAACTCTGAAGATATGGCCTCACACAAATGGTAGCTTGTAATTTATTTGTTTGCAGTGACCGCTATTATGCCATTGTTATTTTTGTTGCAGTGAACAGTTAAGAGGTTATCTGGAGTAAATCTGCAAATGTACCACTCATGCAAGCTGTTGTCACTAGAAGTCTGAAAACACAATCTTGCTTTTGTACGACACGTCCTATTACCCACTTGCACACATAAAATAAAAGAAAAAGATACAGAATTGTGATGTGCTGAATGACAGTTCAGGAAAGATAGGACACAGAGAACATTTAGACTAAAATCACGGACTTTGGACTGGCATTTATTTGTGACACTGTGCACACACACAAAGCACGAAATAATTAAATCTGCTTCAGCCACCTCTCATGGGTTCACTGAAGGAAAACAGCAAACTAAAATAAGACAACAAAACAAATGGATATAGTCTTCTTTTTATTTGCCATATTACTTAGTTTATTTGTTTCAAAATAAATAAACACAATTAGGAATTAGTTTATATGATGGTAACATCAGTTCTGTCCCACATTATAGCAACTTTGGTAACTTTGCAGACACAGGTATTCAGGATTTGCATCTTATATTTTACAAATCATTCATTTCTACGGCTAAAAATTTACTAAAGTGATTCTGTTTAAGGACTCTGTGCAGTGGTACAACAGGGGTACAACAGCAGTGTCCCATTTAAAACTTCAACCCTCACCCTTCTGGTTTCACTGAACCACACTGTTGTCCCATGCTGTGTTTTTGTAATAAATCAAAATTAAATTTGTCTACATTGTAGTGGTTGTAAATGCTATATGGTATACACTTAAAGATTTTTTTTTCTACTAACCCAAGATTACCTTCGTATTGCTTTATTCAGGGCAACACTAAATAATTGTATTTCTGCTGGTGAAGTTTTACACACCTCTTTTAATTTTAATTTGATCATTTGTCATGTATTCAAATCCTTTAGTGTGTCTGTTGTTCTGTGTCGCTGTAAACTGTTACATATGAACCAAGATACAGAATATAAATATGACAGGTTCTGAAAAAGAATGCTAGGGATCAAAGCCTGTCCATGTTTTCTTTATGTGCAAATAAACTCATGGGAGAATTACAGTAGTGTGAAATCTCTATTTCTTTTTATTTTCAGTCTCAAACTATTCTCAGCAGGGAAGCAATTTCAGATACTAAGAGACATTAATCTTCACCCTAGTATACTGTACATATATGCAGGTTTGTGATAAGTATTATGTTTTGCTCTTTTTTGGGTTACATTCCAGTACCCCTTTACATTTATTTCTCTTTGCCACTGTGAAATTACTTTGATATAAAAACATAATAAAAATCAGTCACTTCGTTTTGAAATGTTCCTTTCTGTGCTGCCATTTCCTAGCTGATGAACAGTTTGAATGCATTCATTTTTCTAGCATTAGTCAGAATTCTTCACACAGAGCACTCTCCTTTCATTTTGTATCATATATTTCACAGTAACCCTATATGAAAATAGTTATTTGCTGAATAACATGTGGTCCTTTTTACGACTGAAGAGTGGAGCATGATGGTATAATCGAATGTGCAAAGCATGTCAAAGCCACATATCTCAGCTAAGCTTTTAGTCAGCTGTACAGAATGAAGTCATCTCATATGTGACATTTTTTGCTTTTAATTAAACATTTGCGATATCAGCGAGACACTGGTGAATATTACCCTCTACAGTAACGTTAACATGTGAAAAGCAGTGCCTGAATAAGTACACCCTTTTGGAATTGATCGACAGATAGCCACTCTCTACATGCAGTCTGTCTCATACTGTCTGTCTTTTTGTGAGAATGTTATCATATACAATCAAAAAAAGTGCACTGTGCATGGCATGGCCTGGCTTTGTCTCTGTGGCAATCTTATCAAGCAGGGTCGGCCCTAAGCCATGAGTGGCAAGAGAGGAAAAAAAAAACAATAATAATGACATGCCTTGGAGATCACAAGCCTAAGGTGGAGCTACCTGCTAATTTAGGAACAGTTTTTATTTTCACCTTACAATAGTTAAGGTTAATCTGACCCGAGATTTTCACTTATAAGCAAAAACTTCACTCTGAACTGACTTGGACCTGAAGGCAGTGACTGACTTACTGTTCAAACACTTATAAAAATGGTAGTGTCTGTGTCAGTTAGTATATGATGCTAGTCTGAATGCAGTTCCCTACAATCTTGCAACTCCCAGTTTGAGTCGTGTTGGTTTACTGCGTTCAACTGACATTGTGAGAGATTCTGAGAAAGGAATTCAAACTCAAAGTTGGCCACAAACATCCACACTGGAGGAGACATTTTCTGATGTCCTTTATGACAGGAATTGTTGAGTGCAGGAGCAAACAACAATAGACCAATGTAGGTCTGAAAGCGAGGACTGAGCCATATGCAAATAATGAATCCCAGTATCCCCTCTTACACTGAAGCTGACCTGGGAATGCACTGGGACCCACCTCCAGAGCTGGATAGCCTTCTCAATTACCTGGGAAGACCCACTTATACCAAAGACAGACCCTTGTGACCAAAGATTACCTGAGATAGCTAAGAGAAGTAGATTACAGCAGACAGCATGTTAAAGGAAAAGATGAAAATGTACATGATACTCATTTGTCAAGCTAGTTAGCCAAAATCTGAGGAACATAAAACATTTGAAAATTAAGCAATCCAAATGGGCAGCAAGGTTGCCTTTTAAAAGTTTAGTTTAAAAGTTAATACATCGAAGTAGTCTAACCAATAAACATTTTTGTTGCATTTATTTATTTAACCTATTGTCAACATACTGTTGACAGATTGTTTTCATAGTATTATATGACTTATGTAACCAGACTGAAACTTAGCACATTGCCCTTATCCAGTGTTTTAGTAGTTAATACACTTGAACACATGTCACTAAGAATAAAACAATTCTGATAATGATGTGCGCATAACAAATGATCTGATGCAGATTGGGCCTTCAGAGGCTCAAAAAAAGAACAGCCGCCGCTTGTGGGGAAAAAAATGTAATCACCATACTGTTTCACCATAGACCCAAATAAGTGGATGAGTGGAGCAGTGTAGCATAGTGGCTAAGGAGCAGGACTTGTAACCGAAAGGTACCCTGCTGTACCCTTGGGCAAGGTACTTAACCCACAATTGCCTCAGTAAATATCTAGCTGTATAAATGGATAACATTGTAAAGAAACTGTAACTGATGTAAGTCGCTCTGGATAAGAGCATCTGCTAAATGCTAATAATGTAATGTAAAAAAGTGGATACCAGGTACAGTCTGCAGAGGAAGTGGGTCTGCATATAGTGATGAAAGCTGGTTAATGACACTGCCAGACCTGATGGTGGTGTCTAGTTCAATAACTTCAGGTCAGGTGTAGCTGGGTAGCAATGGGGAGGGAGAGGACTGGGGGGCCAAATGGTGTGAAGAGACAGATGAGGGTTGGTGATACAGGAAGGCTACTGTAGAGGGTACAGTTTGTCATTAGCAGTGGACAGAGATGAGAAATTGGCAAGTATGGATGTTGATCAGTAGGAGCTTGTCAGCATCACAATTATTTTGGAAAATGTGATATAAAATTTGTCTCTGGTTTGATGGTATTACGATTTCCAATGAGATGTGAGGGCCTGGATCAACAAAGTCTTCAGCAGTATTAGTATTGGGCTAATATCCAAATATAGATCTTGTGATGCTGGAATGAAATCCAGTTAGGGGCTGGTGGAGATGGCAAACAGAAATGCGTTACCCACCTAGTGAGAGTGGGGTTACAGAGATCAGGCCTCTCCTGGCAATATAGCTGGCACGGTCCTCCTGGCAGGAGTGCAGCACATAACTCAGTTCTGAATGTTATAAAATTCTGTTGGGATCAGGGGACACTGCTCATAATATACAGTGCACACCTGATATATCTTAATATATCCTTCACTTTTTTGAAATAACAAGGGGGTGGTTTGCTCCCACAACAGTTGTTTTGGTAGGTTAAAATGTTCTATTCAATGTAAAAAGCGGTTACTCCTTTAATGGATGACTTTGACTCTACTGCATTGCTACAGAAACAACCTTTTTCTGTTTATACATTCATATTGTATGCTGCAGACAGCTTCTAGTGCGCCGATATTGCACTCACCATTGGCTGATATAAAAAACCTGTTCACGAGATCTCTGAGGTCACCAGGTCACTGACAACATTGATATTTCACAAATGCAGGATAGATATATTCATGACTTTGTATGAAGGTCCACTGATGTCAAAGCAATGCAAAGCTGAAAGAGCATAAACAAGTCAATCGCTGATATTGAAAACAGGATGACAGTGACAGTGTACATATATATATATATATATATATATATATATATATATATATATATATATATATATATATATATATATATATATATACACATTCAAGTCTGAGTGATACAGTTAGCACTTGCAGTTATTTAGTTAGCAGTAAAACCTGATCAAGGTCTTTCTGCTGTTCTAGAAAATAAATGTGCGGAAATAGATATATTCAGGAAGAGATGTTTCTGGGCTGTCTCCGTAATCTTACCCTTTGCATTTGGGCAATTCAACCCAACCACTGTTGAAATGCTCCACATTATAACTCGGGCTATCCTCAATAATGTCATGCATAATGACAGCCAGCAGTAATTCACAGGCAGGCATATGGGCCCATTTTATAGGTTAAAGGGTTCAGAGGTATATGGGGACACCCCAGGAAAACTCATATCAGTCGATCATCATATTCTCCTCCAATGATTGTATAATCTTTTGCTGGCCTTGCTCCCATCTCAGAGGGACTCATTCCCTGATCCTGCCTTGACCACATGGAATGTGCTGTTGCCATGGTCACCATTAATACCAGTAGCTCATTCATGCCCTGTGGACTCAACCTGTGCATTAACCTTCTGGAGAAATCTTGAGGGTTATTCTTGTTGGCGCGGGGGTTTTCATTAAGACTTGATCTACCCTAGTATTAGGCAAAGGATTCAAGATGCCCAGTCTTCAGACTCATTTATAGTCTACATCAAACCCTCAACTTCTGTAGGGCCAAGGATGTTGTTGCTGTGTCACAGGCCTTGCTGCAGATCGATGGATCTCATTAAAAGTGATGAAAAAATATATTGAATTATGAAATCAATCACTATCACATATCCCACTCTTGAGTTCATCATTAAAACATGCTCTCCCCCTTCATCACTGATGATTTGCTGATTAGATTCAAGGTTAATTCTGGTCATTATCACAAAATGGGACAAACTACCAGAGGCTGGGGCAATAACAGTTTTAAATCTGTAATTAAGGAAGTACACAGATTTCTAGCTATGCTGAAGGTTAAAATAAAATGACACAATTGTCAAAAGACTAACAAAGTGTGCATTATATGATATGTAATCCAAAGAATACACAGAAAAAGCAAAATATTGGGGAAAGGTAAATGAAATGCTTAAATAATGGCACTTAAGTTCTGCTTCCTAAACTCAAGCATTGTTTCAACGAGAGAAAAATAGAAAATTGAAAA